>JBBMKF010000021.1:5827647-5849551 GCA_037834155.1 Curcuma caesia | reverse complement strand
GTTCCGCTGGCGGAGAAAAGCGACTGACCGGAGCTCGGCCCTGTAGGTGGCTACCTAGCCTCGCCAGAGTTCTCAACCATTACGTCGGTGCTAGTAATGCAACGATACGGTTCCAAGGTCGCAGCTTCGACTCCGGTGTAGGATTGTGATAAGTAGTGTATAATAATGAGTGGTTAACATGGTATTAATTACTTGATAGTTGTTATCTTCTTATTTTGTCTTCTTAGTTATATTAGGTAAGAGAAATGATATGCAGCATGAAATCAATATGATATATTCAACTGCATGGTTGTGAGTCCCATTGCATGGATATGAAATCTACTGTATGCAGTGTGTCATATTGATTTCATGCTGTATTTTTTTATATTGTATATTATTACTCCTTAAGTATATATAGTCTATATTACACAGAAAAAATTTTAATTAATAGAAGAATACATATTTTCAATACTTTCCTTTGTCTCTCCTTTCACTCAAAGAAAGCCCTTTAATACGAATTCGAACAAGCGATGGAGCTGAGTGAGTTGCTATTTGTCCGCATCACTTAACTTTGTCTCATTATCTGAAATAGTGATAATTACATATATTACAAAGAAAAATGATATATTAAATGAAAAATATAATATGAAATTCAACATGACACACTTAACTGCATGAATATAGATTCCACTACATGAATATGGGACTCGTTGTATGGGATGTATCATGTTAAATTTTATGTTATATTTTTTATATAGTATATTATTGTTCTATTACGAAAGTGGGGCTGAGTGAGTTGCTATCTGTCCGCATCACTTAACTTTGCCCTATTACCCGAAATAGCGAGAATTACATATATTACGAAATAATTCCATTAAAAGATTTAATGCCACCATTTAACAGAGAACCAAATCTCTCCCGCGCCCGCTTCCTCCGCTCTCCCACACACCCCAACGTGACGCAACTCATCGCCTTCCTCTTTCCTTTCTGATCTCTTCTTCTCTATCGATCTACCTGCTTCCTCCATGCAATGCAGCTCAGGTCAACCTGAGGCATTCTCCGCCTCCTCCCTCGTCGTGAAACTCGCTGAGACTCCAGCGTTACCGACCGTCGATGGTTCAATACCATATTGTTGGAGCTCTGCACCGCCATTGTTGTTGATGTTATTGTGATGGAGGAGGAGCACGGGAAGAAGGTCTTCGGATGCGGCCTTTCCGTCCTCTATAACAGCTTCTTCCGCCGTGGGACGGAGGCCCCGAATTTGAGCCCCCTGCAGTCGCCGCCGGCCCCTCAGAGCACCAGGGTCTCCCCGGTCGACCCCAAGCGGCGCCGCTCCACGTTCTACGAAGAATCCCTGTTGAAGTCGACCAACGCACCCAATGTCCGTGCCACGCCGGCTCCTTCCATGCCCAAGGCTGCCGCCTCCGGTGGTGGCTACGTCAAAGCCTCCGGCCGCCCGGCGCAGGGCGGCGGCAAAATTGGCCCACTGGGTTTTGGTTTGTCTGGGGAACTCGACAGCTTGATCCACGACCATCAGCGGAGCAAGGGAAGCAGCACCCTCGTCCGCGCCTCCTCCGGCAACGTCATGGTCTTCGGCAACCTCGGCAACATACGCGCCCCCGGCGCCATCGCGCCCAACCGCAACGTCCTCGACTATTTGCCGAAGACGGCTAAGGAGAAGGACGGGGAGAAGGAGGCTACTAGGGATAGGCCCCGGCCCAACGCCAGCTCCGTGGTCCTTCCACGCAACAACAAGGGAGAGGAGGAGGATGAGGAGGAGGCGGCTCCGCCGCCCGAGGTGCTCTGTCGCGCTCTGTCCAAGAGGCTGGAACCGGAGGAGCTGAAGGAGATGGGCAACGAGGAGTACAATAACGGGAGGTATGCGGAGGCAGTGGCGCTATACGACCGCGCCATCGTGATGGACCCTCACAAGGCATCGTACTGGAGCAACAAGGCGGCGGCGCTCATGGCCATGGGGCTGCTCCTCGAGGCCGTTGCGGAGTGCAGGGAGGCTGTGAGAATAGACCCGTCCTATGGCAGGGCGCACCGCCGTTTGGCCACATTGTACCTAAGGTGCTCGACTAAATTCTTCATCAACAACTACACTTGCCAATTCCAACTAAATCCCTTCTGGAAAGTTGGCCGCAGATTAGGGGAAGCCGAGAAGGCGATCCATCACTTCAAATTGGCAAAAAAGGAGGCGAACTCCCAGGACATGGCGCAAGCTTATCGACTGCAAGGCCATCTTTCCAAGAGCGTAGAAGCGCGCAAGAAAAGAGACTGGCACTCGTTGCTGAATGAAGCGCGAGCGGCTGTGGCTTCTGGTGCTGACGCAGATCCGCAGGTCTCTCAATCCTCTGCTCCATGATATCACATGATTGAATCAGATTCCAAAACTAGATCCCTCTGGCTTTGTTCTCTAGATCTTGGGTGCCAACGTGGAGGCTCTGCTTGCACTCGGCAAGCCGGAAGAAGCAGAGAGCACGCTAGATTCTGCGGTCAAGTTTGACATCGATGCCTCTGCCAAGTTCTTTGGTCCTTCCAGAACCGCTTACCTGCTGTCAGTGAGAGCACAAGTTCAAATGGCTGCAGGCAGGTAAGGGCTAAGTGCTCGGGTTATCTGAGTACTCATGAACTAAATAGACATTTGTTCTTGGATATAAGGTTCGACGAGGCGGTTACGTTAGCCCAGAAAGCTGCTCAGCTCGACCCGGGCAGCAGGGATGTCAACGCCATAGCACGCAAGACGAGGGCAGTAGCGTCTGCTCGTTCGGCAGGCAACGATCTCTTCAAGGCATCGAAGTTTAAAGAAGCTTCTGTGGCCTACAACGAAGGCCTTGATCATGACCCCCAGAACGCAATTCTACTCTGTAACCGGGCGGCGTGCCGAGTGAAGCTTGGCCAGTGGGAGAAGGCCATAGAAGACTGCAATGCAGCTCTAATCATGCGCCCTTCCTATGCCAAAGCTCGTCTTAGAAGAGCTGACTGCAATGCCAAGGTGCTTTAGCTTAGCTTGTCCATTGCATGTTTGGAAATGGAGAACTAATGCATGGTTTTGAGGTGGGTCTTCGTGTTTGTGTTCTTATAGCTTGAGAGATGGGAAGCATCGGTACAAGATTATGAAGCTTTGGTTCAACAGCTTCCAGAAAATGAAGAGGTGGGCAAGGCCTTGATCGAGGCACAACAGCAGCTCAAGAAACTGAAAGGCGAAGATTATAATAAATTTGCCAACAATTTTATCAATGTCACAAGCAAAGATCAATTCAAACAGCTCATTACTGCACCAGGTGAGTTTCTCCCATCATTCAAAATAAAAGTTTTGCTTTTCCATTTAGTTGTTACATTTGTGTTGACTAATTTTCAGGGGTATGCGTTTCCTTATCTTTCAACAAACTAAGTGAGCTCCCATGGCAGACAATTCCTTTCATGGAGAGAATGTCCAAGAAATATCCTAGTGTTAACTTTCTCAAGGTGAATTATTACTTGGTGTCATCGACAATCAAGTTTGTCGTCGAACGTTTCCTATTGAATTAAACTGCAAACTGTTTGCAGTTGGAGATCGGTGAGCACCCAACCTTGAGGGACTATGGTTGCTCTGTGCCGGTGTTTACGATCTACAAGGACGGATCCATGGTCAGGGACATGGATGGGCTCGACCAGGCACAGCTTGAGACCTTGCTAGCATCCTTTGTCAGGTGATGAACTCAAATCAGCTAACATGTACAGAGAGAACCAAGTGCAACTGATGAAGTCAATTCAGCTCACAAAGTCAGAGGAGAATGTAAAGATTAGTATCGATATAACTAACGGTGCCTGCAAATGAACATAACTATAGAGAAGTAACTTAGAAACTATGTTTTTTTTCCATTACAGATCTTTGTTGTGTATGTGCATATATGGCAAATCAAACTCTTCTCCTTTCCCCTATACTGGTTCTTGATTTTTTTTTTATTGTTGTAGAACTTAATTTGTAATGTTAGTTGGACTAAATATGAGTATAGTATAGATCGAATATCTGAGACAAGTATAAACTTTATTTATATGTAATCGATATAAATATTAAGTATTTACTTGAAATATTAGTGTCTAAGCATCCTCCTAGTCAGACAATACATCTATCAAGCAGTGGGCGTACTACAGGCAACATGAGAGTGAGAGTGTAAACCATGTTAATTGTGTGAAACCATGTTTAGAACACAGAAGTTGCACGGCAAAAATGGAGTATAACTCCTACCGGATCATCAGCGTACATGAAAGTAAGAGCCAAGACCATAGAAGACTAATAAAAGTTGAACAAAATTCATACAAAAAAATTGAACATGAGCCACAGAAATCGAGCATTAGCCTCCCAGCTCTCAACAAAGAAAATAATAATAAAGATTGCATCGACAAGATAATAAGTGCTAACTTTTGGGTATATTTAGCCCTACGATCTTGGCAGGTGTTATTCGAAGAAGATTGCCGGGCTTACCAGGAACAGCTCCTTTAATCATGACCGCACGCAGTTCACTGTCAATTTTGACGACCTTCAGTTTTCTGATCTTGGTTTTGGTTCCTCCCATTCGACCAGGCATCTTCTTTCCCTTGTATACACGACCGGGAGTAGTACCGGCACCAATTGAACCCAAGGCTCTGTGACTTTTGGAGCCATGGGTCATTGGCCCACGACGGAAGTTGTGCCTTTTGATTCCACCTGAAAAAGAGAAGATGCTGAATGTTCATGTTCAACTCAGAGGTCCTTGCAGTTGATTGTTTGCTTTCTTCAAACATGACCAATGTTCAAATTAGATGAAGATTTTACTCAGCATTTGGTTGCAGCATGAAGATGGTTGAAACATACTCTTTTAGTTGACCAAGTCACTAGTTCAAGCAAGAAAAAGAAACATAGATTGAAGCCCATATATGCCTGAATAATACGTGATGTGGATTTGCATGGACGATCAACAATTTACATTTTTCATAAAACATTGGAAAAATTAGTTTCCCTATCTGTATTAACATCAATTCTACAAATCAATACATTTTTCCTCTCCTCAAAATAGTTGATAATAGTAACATTAATAATTAAGAAAGGAAAAGAGCAAGTGTTTTTCCTACTACATTAACAGAATATGACAAACGGATCCCTAATAATTGGAATCTGCTGTTGATGTAAACAATTTATAAACCACTAGGAACTCTATGGTCATCATTTCCTTTTGATTATTAGCCCGACCCTTTCCATTATAGTCAAATTTTGCTCGATCTATTTGATTGGTGTGGAGAACAAATCTATATCTGATTTTAAACAGATCTGTATTTTATTTAGCCCTTATAGCTCGGAAAATCACAGATTAGCCTAATTTTTGGCTTTTCACAACTTCAAAAGAATAAGGATCTATTGGGTAAGATCTAGTCCAAGTACCATTGCAAGTCAAACTAGGATCCAGTATTTGGATTTGGTACATGGTGAATTGCAAAATTACAAGAAAAAGCTTCCTTCATTGACTGTGACACATGATCCCTCTGCAATCGTATTGTTTATTTTTAAAAATATTTTTATTTAATTTATCAATCAATTTATAAAAAAACAAAAAAGATATTTTCTACATAGTATAGTAATGTTATTTTACTATATATTTGTCATCATTTGTCAAAAATCTTAGACTAATATGATGAGAGAATACCACCATACTTGTGAGAGATGTAAGATATATACAGGTGGCAAAGGTTCTAAAATAAAAATGCAAACTGAGTCTAGATATAGAAGCACTAACCATTACTGATTAAACATGAATTTCTCCCTTGGAACATCGTCTATATCATCCTTAGTAGATAGTGGTTGTATGATCTCTTTATAACAAATGATGGAAAGGAAAATGCATTTACTTTGAAATATAAAGGAAAGAAAATCACATAATATTCTTAAAAATCTAAACCTATACTGCAAGTAATGAAGGAAACCCCTTATGCCCTAACATTAACACATCCTAAAAAAGAAAGAAACGATCTAGCAATAATGTTAACCCAAGAACTTTAAAAGTCAACACTTGAAGCTTCACCTTCTTGGAGTCATCCATCTCCTGGGAGAACCCAAAGATATGACTTTCAGAAAGCCAATTGATGACTTAATTTGTCCTCATCGTGAACTAATCTTCACACTACAAGAGATAGTCTCTACCTCACTTAGTGATTCTTCTCTTGAAAGCAAAGGGTCTTTAATTAACCCTTGTACTTAATTGCAAAAGACCACCCTAATAAACTATTCTCTTTGAAAAACATTCATGATACTAATCACTTAGTGATTCTTCTCTTGAAAGCAAAGACCTTTTATTAACCCATGTATCATGGCTTGAAATCGCATATCATGTCAGGCAAAACATATCGTTCTGACAAATTCTTGAAACTTGATACTAAGCATTCAGATAATGTCTCTTGTGTCATGTCAATCATGTCGACGAGTATCATTGCATGCCAACCCTCAATACTCCTTGACATGCTAAATAATGTTGCTATTTTTTAGTTTTGTAGTTTATCTCCATACAAGATAATGTCAAAATTGTAGTATTTCATATGGAAATCAAACATTACACTTAACTATATAGTTATCTTATCTTGTTCTTCTTATCTCTTTCCTCTTTCCACCTCCAATTTACCACTGACACCATAAATTGGTATATTGGTACGATATTGAAACAATATCATTCCAGTCAAAGACCGAAACACTAGCACAGCTCACGATTTTGAACCTTGGCTTGCGCTTAATCCCAAAAGAGCATCCCAAAAAACCATTCCCTTTGGAAAGCATTCAACATGACACTAATCACATAACCATTGTAATTCTTACATAATTCAAATACTTATATCCTAATACCAATGATCTTTTAATCAAACCTCCTAAAAGAGTCTATGATAATTCACCACCTTAAAGGAACATTCAACATATCATTAACACACTACCCTAGAGACTTAGATAACCACATAAACAAAATAAACAAAAAACATTAGAAATTTGAATTTGTCTTTTAGCAGTTGAAAGCTTTGTTTATAACCATTATGTTAAGGAATTTACGAATACATGTCCATTTACAGTCACTTTTAAGTTTAAAGATCATCTTTTGTTGATTTTGTTTTATTTTCTACCATTATCCACTAGAATGAGGGTTCTATAATGTGCATGAAAGAAACATATGTTGATACGAAGCGAAGAATTGCATTACTTAATCTTGATTATAAGAAATATGTTGATGATGGATCCCATAGACATATAGGATATACTTATTCAATTATTAGCCCAAGCAAACCCATAATGACTCATTCAAAAGGCTAATTCTATTGCTTACTTATTTAACTTGTCCATTTATTTAATATTAATTTAATTTTTGAATTAGAAGATTTCTAACTTTACTTCAATACATTCAAGCCTCCATCCTTCAACTTATCTCTAACTCCCAATCCATCCTTCAATTTATCCCTTCATGGAAATAGGCCTAAAGACCAGTCCAACTCTCAGCCATATATTGCAAGAATCCTTAGGATGACTTCCTTACCTCTAGACCTGAATCTGATCTTGAGTGTAGTAACACTTCTCAGGTTCTCCAGATGCACACCCTTATTGACTTCTGATTTGAGGCTCCTTGATCCATTTGGATTGGATCTTAGAGTGTAGAAGGTTGGTTTTTTCACTTATGATCATCTTTTGGCAAGAAGCTGCCTATGGGCTGTAATCTCTCAACTGATATCATCAGGCCGAAATATGCTTCCTTCTCTAGAAAACCACCAACAACTCACAGAATTCAATCTTTTCTCAAAAAAAAAAAAAATCATAACCATATCTGATATTTTCTTGTTTTTCTTCTAGAAGCCTTCTCTCTGGTTAAAACTACAAAATTATGTTGGCGCAATTGACATACGCAACGAATTGAAGTGATTGGGAGAGTAAGTGCCATCAGATCAAATGAAAATGAAGTCCAACGCGAATGAGAACAAAAATGGTCAGTTAGACAGGTTGGAATCACGATACCTTGGAAACCCTTGCCGATCGAGTTGCCGGAGACATCCACGAGGTCTCCCTCCTTGAATATATCCTCGATGACGAGCCTCTGGCCAGGCTCGAATCCATCGACGGACTGGAGGCGGAACTCCTGGAGGTGGCGCATAGGGATGGCGCCGGCCTTCTCAAGGTGGCCCAGCTCGGGCTTAGTGAGCTTCCGGTCGCGGACGCGGCGGTACGCCACCTGTACGGCATCGTACCCGTCGGTTGCAGCGGTCTTCACCTGAGTGACGATGTTGCCCTCGCGGAAGCCGACGACGGTTACGGGGACGACAGTGCCATCAGGTTCGAAGTAGGTCATCATGCCGAGCTTTGTTCCCATGACGCCGATGCCTGCCTCCATGCTCATGACCGTCACTCCTCGAGGGCCGCGGTGGGGGAGGTTTCCGGTGGAAAGAGAGCGGAGAAAGGAGGGGAAGGGGAAGCGGGAGGCGAGGAGGGCAGGACCGGGTAGAAGAGAGGATACAAGTTTCTCGGTGCGAGCGGAGGCGAAGGAAGAGCAGCGGACGCCGCTGCACGTCACCGACAGCGCCATTGTTGCTTCGACGAGGGCGTTCGATTTTCTTATCTTCTTATCCAGCGATATCAAGAGGCACGGCGGGTGGGTTCAAGCCTCAGAGGCAATTTACACAAAGGACCTAAATCATTCATTTAAACAGTTTCTGCCCCTACTAGAAAATTATAAAAAAATATATAATGGACCACTTATGTAAGGTAAAATTTGTCATCTCAACAATCTCACACGACTAATCTTATCATCATATATGAGAAGGTAAATCAATAAGCTGTAATTGATCACGATGGATGAGGACATTGCCTCGACTTTATCGAGATTTGACCTTTGTCCATTTCAATAAATCTACTTGATCGTAACCAACTTAACTATATTCAAGAGCGGACCAGAGGGTTCGAATCCTGGCGAAGCCAAGCAATATCCTCCTGCGTCGTGACCAACTACAGTTTCTCGATTTACCTCCTCATAAATGATCGTGGAACTGATCGTGTGGGACCGTTAAGGTGACAAATTCCACCTTTTTGTATAAGAGCTAGCGGACCAAAGACATCCTGATCTTTCTCATTAGTGAGGTATGGCATCAAGTATTTTAATCAAAAATCTTGCCTCAAACAAATATTTTTGTTTACAATTTTTGTTAAATTAAAATATTTTAATTACTTTTTTTGTGTAGACTTCAGAAATGCAGATTTAAGAAGACAAAACATCATCCGTCCCATCCACTATCTCCTCCCACATGAAACATTCCATCCTCTCTTCTTATTGAACAGGATAAAGAACAACAAAACCATCACAACTCAACAGCCACTGTTATTATGTGCAAGATTCAACTGGTGACAAGAGAAACATAGAAACTAATATCGTTGGTATGTTAGGATTTATATTTACCTGAAGGAGTCCCTCAAAAACATCCTCAAGGGTAACGATACCAATGACTTCTCCATCTTCTATTTCTTTGGTTAACCGAGCGATCGAGCACAGTTGCTGCAGCATCAGTCTGCTGAAAGGTTAGTTTATCTCTGTTAGCCTGTTTTTTATGTTATTTGTCAATGTCGACAACAACACTATTTGAGTTTTCATCTTCTTTACATAACAATGGAGCCATCAATTCAGAGGTTCCTGTGGATTCTTTGTTTTCTTCCTCCCATTTCACTCCTTTTGCAAGCAGGAGAGTCTTACTTCTGCCTTTAGCTTTAACAGCAGCCATACGGCTGCTTCCTAGTAAAAGCTTAATGGTAAAAGGTAGAAACCTTGGAATTCTTCTGATAGAAACAGCAGTAACTGGCGTCTCTGTCTCTGCATGAACATAAGAAGACTTTTCACGTGATTCAAGATCATATATCAAATGAGAAATGGCAATTACTGTAACCAGAGTATATTTTGGACAAAAGGACTATCAGAGTACACAAAACTAAAGGCAATACAAGAAGACTAAAGCCCACCAGCAGAATGGCAATGCTATTTCTTGAACTCTCAGAATAAACAGGAACACGACTGTGTGACCTCTGACAAGAATCCTGCCAATTTCTTCCCTGAAACGGTGCTCTTTTTACCAAATTGTAGGATATCAAGAAAATAAGGTTAAACAAATCGAACTCCTGATTTAGATGTTGTTTTCAGAATGGTTATCTGAGGTTCACTTTAAACTGAAAGGAAGGATCCAACTTGCCTTTACATTCATGGATGTGTAAATCCTTTGGGGCATGCTCATCTTAAGTTGATATTGTATCATAAAGTACACGTTTGTCTTTGAACACCTTTATATTTATTATTGTGTGGCCTTAACATAGAAAAGAAATATCATTATGCATAAACAACACAATTAGCACTAGTAAAGAAAGATTAACTAGTGTTAGAGAGAATCTCCATATTTAATCTTCACCAGTCTAATTTCAAATTGACTTCTAATGCGAATGTTGATTCAATAGTAGGCACAGCTGCCTCAGCTGTCTGCACATGAAAAAAATGAGTTAGCAATACTAAACCATATCTTGTATTAGTATCATACAAACAAAATTAGTTTTGCAGGAATCAATTGGTTCAGGAACCATGAAAACAAACTATAAATAACCTGAGAAGCATAGCATATCCGTGAATGTCCATAAGTTGTGCAACTCTAGCAAAGTTTTGAATGAACTCTAACATCCATTAAATGTCAGTTTCAAGGGTGAGCAGTCCTCTAGCGATTAGGAAACCTCCATTTATGATTAACATGTCTCTACTCAAAGGAGCATGATACATTTAACCGACACACTTCATTGTTAGAAGGCACATTTAAATTGTTGATCCTAGCAGGAACTCTTCGGTGATGATATCATCAAGACAATTTGATTGTTCAAAGTGATTTTGTGGCTACTATAGAAATCAGAAACAGTTGCTCGTTGGATCATCAATCATCATGTCCAAATCAAGAGGTGTAGTGATATAAAAGAGAATAAACATTAGGAAACTTGTAGGTATTACCTTTTTCAGTCAAATCAAGGGCTCCACTAATGTGTGTGAGATTTACCAGCCTAAAAGTATTGGACAGATGATAGCGTTATGTAGGACTGTCTATTGTTTGAATTCATCTACCACATAACAAAATTAGTCCTATCGTAACTAATGCACAAGTCAGCAGACCAGAGATTAAAAAAAATGTTCTTCTATCTCCTGCTATGCGCAATGGGTCTGAATAGTGCAGACTCATTGTGCCCAAGTGCACAGTCGAGGATCTGAGCTAAACCGACACAGAAAAAAGAACATCTGAGCATCATTATCGAGCTAGCATTATTGTCTCTTTATGATGTGGTGAGATGTAGGCCACTTGGTGCACGCCGATTCTCACTTCATGCATCGCTCAAATATTACTGAAGGGATATCAAAGCCTATGGTAATCTATTCCTTAGTTGCCGAATCTACTGGAGGATTCAATCCGACGGATCAACCGTAATTTGTAAACTGAAGCCTCTTTTGCTTCTGGAGCGCCAACGCCACATTCGAAACTTGCTCCTTAGCCCCTAATAGACTTAAACGATCAGGGAACTTTCTCATGGGGTAAAACCCCCCATGGAATTTGGCATTGGGTGTGGCATAGGAGGGTTTCACCCCAGATCGAGAAGGCCTCCTCATTTCTTAATTTTTGTTATGCACATACTTTACAATTTTCACTTCAAGTGTCGAGCAATAGTCATTCACTTCAGCAACAGTCATCAATGATTTTTGAAAAAGAAAAAACAATTATAAACAGTAGTACATTCCTAATGAGCTAATTACATTTACCAGTCACCAATCTGAACAACCCAATCAAACGGAAAATATTTAGGAAAAAAACCATAAGACACGATTTCTATCACTTATCAAGCTGGTGAGTGACTGCGTTGTTGACTCTGATCGGCGATCGACTTCAAACTAGTATACATTCTGGTACATAAATCAGCAAACTCTGACATAGCTCGAAAAAGTTCAGGCAAGTGCGTCTTGAGACTAGTAACAGTTTTCTCCCTCAGCTGCTTCAGCAACGTCCTGTGGGCATCAAGTTCTCCTTCTAGTGCAGTTTTGAGAGACTGAACATACGACCTTCTTTCCTCCATCTGGTCCTTCACGGTTGCCCCTTCCGCACCCTCGGGTGCACCTACTGTTGATTTCATCATCCTATGTGCATTCTTCTGGTGCCAGTTTTCAAAAGCTCCGTTCTTTCGCAAATACTCCCTGTGCATCTCCTCGCATTTTTCTTTCTGCTTTATCTCCTCATCTTGGAGGGTCAGGATTGTTTCTATGACAGCTGAAAAGCTTTGGATAGCTTTGGCTGCAGGCTCATGCGGGATTTTTTCCAGATGATCATGCCATGTATGCACGAAAGGTTGGATCGGTGGTCGGTGCGAAGATGATTCTTTCTCTCTGTCTTTCAAACCGGTTTCAATTGGGATGATGTTCAACTTCAACCAATTATTAAGAACGGCCACATATGCTTTTTGATGACTAACAAGTTTACAGAAGTGCGTATGCCACGCTTTGACGATTTGGTGCAGCTGTAATGTGCGCTTATATTGTACTTCACTTGTTTCCTTGGGAGCATTCGAAATGTCAAGGGCATTAAGGTGAACAGTTATCTTTAGCTGGTCACTGTGATGCTTGAGCATGACCTGCCACATCTTAGCCATCCTGATAAAGAAAGATGGTATTCATCAGTGATATTAGCAGAAACCAGGATATAATAGAATAAGAAGGCAGGATGTAACAGGCTGACGATGTCCTAGTTTGCACAATGCTCGTAACTATTGTTATTGCACGTAACACACAATAATTTGAGTCATCTTCTACAGTAGGCTTCTTAGAATACATAGATATGTGCATCACGCACTTTTGATAATACATGAAACCTCAAAGCATTTACCCTAGGCAGCATTACGTTTAAAAGACCAACCACACTGCCAATATGGTGCTTACAGTGGTGTGTATTTGCTTGGAGACAGACTGGTTGGTTCCTGTGCACAGTTATACCAACGCAAGAAAGCAAAAAAATCATGCCAACCACGGCAAGTTTCTAATATTTTACAATTATGGTTTATGTATAATAGCATCATTTATATTTTATACAGAAACAGATATATTTACAAATAACTAGGCGCAACTCATCTATATATTCTGAGCAAAATAAACATTAATCAGAAATTTCAAAACCTCAAAATACGACAGCAGACCATTGGTGAGGTAAAGAGAAGATATTAAGTATCTTTAGAACAGTAGTTCAAAAACAGAATAAATGGAGCATTAATTTTACTTGCGTCCTAAACAAATATTTAACATGATGAATAATAAAATAATGCATTAAGATAATACACTTCAAAAAATACTTACCCATCAACAAGATCCACAAGTTTTGGGTAAAGCTGTTTATCACGTAAACGCTCGATTTCAAACACAGTTGAATCCACCGACTGCATGTCAACAATGAGCCTAGTTTGTAAATGGCTAACTACTGCTTTCGTTCTTTCCAGTGTTTCAGTACTGACGCCACGATTCTTTTGCCTATCAAGTAAAGCAGCCTTCCACTGATACTCAATTTTCATAAGCTCACCTGCCTGTCTTCCATGAACTCAGTTTAGTTAATGTGCAAACAGGGCAACAATGATAAAAAAAGAAACAGAAAGAAAACGGAATAATCAAGATGCACAAAAGCTTGATTATATGCAATAACTGGAGAGAAGTTTAACTTGTTGAGTGTAGTATTAGTAAAACTTGTTTGGACAGTGCAGTCTTTCACGGGGTTCCTTAATAAGTACAAGGTTCACTAATTGCCAGGATTTCAGATCCCAAATTCTTGTCATTGTTATCCTGTGCTGTAATGATGGCATAATGCAAATAATACCTTAAATGATTTATCATAAATAAGTTGATTGGATAAGATGAATAACAATATTGGAAAAAGTAAACCCATAAAGTTCATGGGCATAACTTTATTACCACTTTCAAGCAAAATATTAATGCAGGACTAAACCTACTACACCAATAACTTTATTACCCCTTTCAAGGAAACGAATCAGGACAAAGAAATAATCACAAGGAAACAAATTCACACATGCTGAAACAAAACTTGAGTTAACAAAGCATGCAGTCTCAGATTAGCAAAGTTTTGAGAATAGTTGATGGAGAATGCAAGTGATGATCTCTTCGACCACAAAGAAGATAATAAGAGAAATGATGAAATCAAAGTAGGATAAAAAAGATCTCAAAACCAAATTTCTTGAATGGGCTTCAAGCAGCAGATACAATAGCACAAAATTATCCAAGGAAAAAAAAAAACATTCAAGAATCCTAGAGGAACAAATGGCTTCGCAGCTCGACTCAATTCTTAACAGAAGATGGAAAGCACAGTCCAATCCATTGCTAGAAATAGCAAAATGGGAACCAGATATTTTCTTTGTTCAGGTCTTCATTGACTTTTAGGCTGCGCATATGCATCATGTGAATTAAATAGAGTTGATCAAAAGATTAAGGCAGAAAGATGAAGGCAAGAAAGGTCGATGACAAGGCTGGAAGAAGATGCAGAGATAAGATCTAAGAAGGAGAAGAGATGGATGCCAATGAGCTAAAAGCAGGAAGAAAAGGAATAAAGGTTCCCCCTTGGATGTAACTTGAAGAAGATAAATGCTGAAGAGGCTACAGTACATCTATGCTGGAGAAAAAACTGGTCTTGCTTGCTAATGTTGAATTAGAAAACCATAGATCTGGAGTTGGAAAAGAGCAGAAACCAAAGAATATAAACCATAGAAAGTCAACAGCACCTTCGGATCAGGCAATTGTTTTTATAAGAGAACATATATTCCATGAAAGATACATCAGATAGAATAGATTATTGATCCTTTCCAATCAGCTGCAACAAAAGGGAGATGGTATTCCACCAATTGGGACACCAGAAAAGAAAACCTTTCATGCAATAACATCAACAGTGAAACGAGAGGAACAACACTGGAGATGAATTATGAGCACGGAGGAAGGTGCCCCTAAAGTGGTGAATGTAACAGTCACTGTTTCTGTGAAGAGGGAAAACCCACATGGGAGACAAGAAGTAGAAGTCTATGACTGACACATTTGCAAGAAGATGGTTGAAGCAGAGATAGACTCAGTCTTCATGCCAGTGGAGCAAGCTCATCTCCAGCAGCTTCTTCTCATGTACACAATCAGAATGCAAGCACCAGTAGCGGACATCCAGCTGATCTTTGTAGCAATAAAGAAAACGTAAAGAAGATGAATGCCAAAAGCCCAAGAGGGAAGAGCAGATCTGCCATCGAGCCCTTGATCTCACATTATAGATGATCATTAGGAGGGATTTCTGAAGGTTCCTAATGCGAAAAGAGGAAAGTGTAGTGAAGAAACCTTTCAGCCTCATCATGGGAGACTAGTGGCATAACAAGCAGCAAGGTTAGGCTGATAGTCTCTGGATTTAGCAAGTAAACAAGATCTAGAAAAAACACAAATCATAAGGCACGGACATCTCTTATGAGGCTGTTGCCACAGAGAGGCAGATCAGGTGGAAACCAACAAGTAAAAGTTCGCATGGATAATTGCAGAGTGATTATCAACAAACACATACAAGACTCAAGGAGAAAACCTACAACTAAAAAACCAACGCAGGATTAAACTCAGTTCACTGATAGCCCTATTACCTAATACTCTTAACCAGATATAACAGAATATCACTTTTTTACAAATGGAAGAAAAGCAATAAAGCGTGACAATTTTCACTTTGGCTCTATAAATAGTATATGCATTTTATCAAAATAATTTTGCAGCGCATCAAAACCAGAAGCCTGTAGATGAATCTTTTTCATACACGATAGGGATGAATTTTCATCAGTGGAGAATCTTTAAAGCATTCATTTCGTTGTTATAAAATTGTCATGAGATGATTTATTGCAATCATTCAGTTAGAACTCTTCATAAAAGTGCATATCAAGCTTACTGCATTTTAAATAAATATGCAACCAAATATGTGGCACAGGTAATTATGAGAAACAAAAATGCAACCAAATATATCTCAATAAATAAATACCCTAGGTGAAACAAAAATGTAAATTATGAGAAAGAAACTGGGTGATCTGAAGCACCTAGAGCCATAGCAAAGAGAATTAACTAAAAAATCAGTCATTGAATAACAAAGAAAATCAGCTTGATGTCTTTTTATGCAGTTCACAATCATTTAATTATAGTGAAATACACACCTTCACTTCATCATATAACTTTTTCTCCCATGCCAGGATCTTATCCAACACAGTTGCATGAGTCTCCCATTTATCATCATCATCATCAAAATCATGCTTACTACCTTCTGTCCCAGAAACACCTTTAAACGATCTATTCCATGTAATAACACGCATGACCCTGGCAGAATGATCTATGTGACCTGCAAAATAGTAGGTCACGAGATATCACAACAGTGAAAAAGGTAACTACAATGTGCGACTTCTCAATGGGCATCATGCCAAGAAAGTATGGAATACCAACGGAGTCTTGGCCTCAGCTGAGATTATGTGGACTACCTTTATCTTAAATCATATAATGTTATAGCTACCCCAACATTTTCTCTGATCATGACGAATAAATATGGAGTACAATGCCAAGAAAGTCTTCTACAACTATATGCAGTTTGTAGTTTGTAGACCTCAAATGGTATTTTTACAAAAAAAAAAAACCCACATAACTTTTAAGTCCTCGATCTCTAAGGCTACCACTAAAAGTGATGCTTCATGATCATCCATCACAGGATAAGTTTGAGGTTGATGAAATTGTATAAAATGTATTGACATCGTGGATAAATTAATTCCCTGGTTGCAAAATATTAATTATTAGCATATGGATTGCAAATATTGAACGTGGGTTCAAGAACACTTTATACGAAAGGACATCAAAAGGCTAACCACCATTTTGTCATTTTGTTTTGATATGTTTCATTTCTCTATTGGTCTGTAAAGTAGAAAATCACTAAGTTTCATAGAAATATGCAGAAATATAGCAAATACGTTGGCATAGAAAACCTATCCCATTAGAGTAACTACTGAAAATTCCAGGTTTCTTTAGAACACAAATCTCTTAATAACTTCATAGTTGTCTTAGTCTTACTTATGATTCTATTTGTTCCAGCATCCTGGATAATTCCATAGCTAAATTTATTCCTTCCAATTACCAGCAAAGTATTATGAAGCATAACTTTATTCTAAACTATTTGAAACCTCAAAATTTGTTAGTAAGATAGATAGCCTAAAAGAAGGTATTGTGATTAGAATCACGCTTAGACAGATGTCAAATTCAAATATATTGACTTTATTAAACAATCAAATTGAAGAAGTCGCAAGGACCAAAAATATTACAAAAAAGTAGTCACCCCTACCGTGTTCCACTCATACAGATGTGTTACTAAAGTTTGTTATATGGTTTTAGTATTTAATACACCAGATCTCATGTAAAAGTGATGCTAATCCAAGAGAAGTTAAACAGATAGATTATTTTGGCAAGGTCCTTGTTCAACCTATAACTATTCGTTGTTGAAAGGGAACTCCGATGTCACATTTTACCAGTGGAAGTGAACATTAGAAATCCAGAAATATTGGCATGCTTATTCTCGCTAATCCAATGCAGTCTACGTAACAGAAATAGACTAGGCATGGTATCTAGCAGCAACGCTACAATCCAATCTGACTCTCTGCAATAAATAAATTTCCTAAGAGTTAATTCACAAAATAATTAAATACCTCTGCTATCTGCAAAATTAGAGTGGTAGTGCATTCTAGTTGCCTCGAGCATCTTTAACACATCGTGCGTACTCTCCGATGCTTTAAGAAAATGGTCATCGAGATCCAAAAGAACCTTTGAGAGACTAACGCTTGGGCGAGTTGCCGGTACTATCTTCCCCCTCTTGGCATCCAGCGTTGATGCAGATTGAGCGTGCTGATGGTGCACGTTTCGCCCCTGCTTCAGTTTCTTTGGCAACTTTGGTGGAAGCGTAGGCTCGATGACAACCTTCTCTGGCGTCAGAGGCTCATCATCATGGTGATTAGCAGTGCGGGGCGCTGGAGATGGTGTGTTAAGCTTCTCATCTGGAGCATCCGCTCTTTCAGAACGGATCGCATCAAGCGGGTCTAGCGACGGCGGCAACATGTTATGGTCCATGGGCAACCAATAATCCCACTTGTATTCCATGCCATTCGGATTTGTATCCGTCGGCAGCGAAGGGGGCGTGGGCGTGGAATAAGGGGGCGGCGGCGAGGGAACGGGAGGGGGAGGGGGAGGAGAGGACGATACGAATCCCGCGGTACCTCTGGTGGTCCGATGACGCCTTTTGAGGCGAATCCCACGATCTTCTTCTTCTTCCTCCTCCTCCTCCTCATCGTCGGCCTCGGCCTCCTCTTCCCCCTCGTCATCGTCCTCGCGGATGGCGGCTTCCGGCTTGATCTTCGAAGGGAGCTTCTTAGGAAGGTCGGGCATGCTCCTGGAGCGCTGGATAGGGGCTGCGGAAAACTCTGACGGTGGCGGAGGCGGCGGTAAGAAGGCATCGGTGGGCGGCTGGATCGGAGCGACGGAGGCGGAAGATTCGGCAGCAGCGGAGGAAGAGGAGGAAGGTCGGTTAGGGTCGTAGGACTCTCCGTGTCCCAACTCGCCGAGGGCAGCGCCGACGTTCTTGAGCTCGGCGGCGTAGGCGGAATGGGCGGCGGCGAAGGCGTTGCGTTCGGACACCGCCGACTTCATCCACTGTCGGCGCTCCTTGCATCGCACCACCGCCTCCTCGTTCTCGATCCGGGACTGCGCACATCCCATGGCAGCCGCAGTGTCCGCTCTTCACCTTCCTCCTCGCCTCATCGGCAAGGATGAGACGTCGTTGCGGCAAACATGGGAGCCCTGCAACTGCTGTTGCGGTGAATCACCAAATCTCGCCGATTGCAGCTTCCATACTTGATTTTGTGCAAGAAAAGTAATTAAAGCTAAAATACTCCTCTTTTTTTATATATATATAAATAGAATCGAGGCCCGTTATCCCCTTCCCAATTTCCAATGGTAAATTGGGAGCAGGGGCCAACCTCGAATATTCGTCGCCATTTGAACACCACTTTATTTATGCTTCAAGTACTCTATCATTACCACTGCATTGTACCCGTAAAGATAGGCGGGCACTCAAAGACCTGCTTGTTTAGTTTAGAAAAGTTTTCTTTTTCTTTGAAAAATAAAATTCGCCAATCAACGAAAGGCACTTAAAAGTTATATATTCTGAGAGCATCAGAATTATCAAAAAAGCACACTTATTTTCGATTATACCCCTCTTATTTTTCAATATAAAATTTTAAAAAAATATTTATTTAAATTAAATCAAATTAAATAAAAAAATAATTATTTTATTAAAAAATTTGTATAAAAATCATTGATGATATTAAAAAGTTCATTTCTTTAATTTATATTATTAAACTCAGGATCATTTTCTAAATTTATCCATATTATTATAAAAAATTAAAATTTTAATAAAAATATAAAAATATAATAGAATAATAATAATAATAAATATATAATTAAAGGATGTTGATAAAAAATTTAAAAATTTATTTTTCCTTTTTTAATAATTAATTGCAAAATAAAAAAATAAAAATTAAATAACTATAAATAAATAAATTACTTTAGTATTATTTTAATTAAATTATCACCACCACTTTGATATTGATTTCGTCAAAATATTATCATCCGAATGTTGATTTCTCATAACCAGTATCATTATAAAAATGATCTTTGAACAATAGCATCACATAAGTTTTGATCTTTGAAATTAACACACACTACTGTGGTTATGTTCTTGGAATAACATTACTAAAGTTAAAGTTGATATTTGAAAATTAATATCAACAATACACTATGATTCTATTTTTCGCATAACAACATTACATTACAGTGATGCTAATCTTTGAAAATCAGCACCACTCTTAAGTTAATCAACAGAACACTGTGATGCTAATCTTCAAATAACAACACCGCAGTAGTACTAATCCTTGAAAACCAATACCATCCTATTATGATATCTATGAAACATCATGGTTCTATTCTTCGAATAACAACATCATAATAGTATTGATCATTGTAAAACAGCACCATCATTTTATGATATCAACAATACATTATAGTGTTGTTCTTCAAATACAACATCATAGTGGTATTAATCCTTAAAAATCAACTTCTTCTCTTTGTGATATCAACAAAACATTGTAAATCATGGATTTGAAATGACAGAATTGGCATAGACCCATAAGTTCTTGTAAGAGTCTCTGAACCAAGATTCAACACCACATATATATTCCCTACACTACCATCTTTTAGTACATGTCAATTTTTCAGGAATTCAAATCTCTTAGATCTATCAATAGGTTTCGATTAAAATTCATTAATGAACCTAGCAAGTTCTGATTAGGTCCAATCCAAGCCCGCGAGTTCAAATTTGCCCTAAGTTATCAACTTTAAGGCATCCCAGGACTGCTCAAAAGATTTTTAAAGTTTCAGATTTTGAGACAACTGACAGAAACCCATAACTTCTGAAAGGGGTCTCAGAATCAAAATTTCACACCATCAATACTTTCCCTACACTACCCTCTTCTAGTACATATCCATATTTCAGAAATCCAAATCCCCTATTTATTAATGGATTTCAATCAAAGCCTATTAATGAGCCTAGGAGGTTTGATTGAACTCATTCCAAGTCCGATAGATTTCTACAATGCCCCAGAGTCCAAATGTATCTTGAATTATTAGCTTAAGGCATTTCCAAAGGTGCTCAAAAAGTTTTAATGTTTCAGACTTTGAGGCAACTAACACAGACCCAAAACTTTTTGTAGAAGTCTCAAAACTAAAATTCTACACCATAAATACCTTTTCTACACTACCCTTTTCTAGTACGTATCAATTCTTCAAACATCTAAATCCCCTAAATCTATCAATAAATTTCAGTCAAAATTCATTAATAGATCTAGTAAGTTTAGATTAGACTCTTTCCAAGTCCAATTGGTTTTTTCATTGCCTGAGTCAAAATATGTCTCAAGTTATCAATTTGAAGACATTCATAATAGCGCTTAAAAGGTTTTTAAAGTTTTAGACTTTAGTATTGATATTCAAACAACATCATCACAGTGGTATTGATCCTTGAAAACCAACACCATCATTTTGTGACATCAACAATTCAAATTGATTCTGATATTCGAATAACAACATCATATATAGTAGTATTAATTCTTAGAAATCAATACCATCATTTGTGAGATCAACAGATTTCATTAGTTTGATCTTTGAATAATAACACCACGATGATGCTTAACTTCAGAAATCAATATCAAGGTGGTGCGCTAATTATACAAAATTAATACAAATATGATGAAATGTTGACGAAATCAATATTAAATATAGTGATGATTTAATAAAAATGACACCAAAGTAACTTATTTTTAGTTATTTAATTTTTAATTTGTGATTTTTTTTTTAATTTTGTTTCATTTTCTCTTATAATTAGCTATTTAAAAAGGATAAAAAAATTTAATTTTTTAAAACTTTTATTAACGTTCCTTTAATTCTATAAATTTTATTAATCTTCTTTTGTATTCTAAAATTTTTATTAAAATTCTATTTTTTTAATATGAATAAATTGTGGAGATCATCATTAATTTAATGATTTAATTATTTTTTTAAAATGAACTTTTTAAGGTCTAATGATTTTTTATAAAACTGCTTGATGAAATAATTAGGTTTTAATTTTTTTTTTTATTTGGTTCGGTTCAGTTTAAATAAAGAAAATTAAAATTCTCTTTAAATTACGGTTGAAAGGCAGGAGGGCCCTTTAGGAATTCTGAAACTGTAGTATGTTCTTTGGAAATTACGTA
>JBBMKF010000021.1:5791707-5803073 GCA_037834155.1 Curcuma caesia | reverse complement strand
AACACTCAATTCATAACTCCTTTAAAATATCATACCTATAGCTTCAAGTTTTCTTATCCGTCATCAATCATCAAACATTGCTTCCATAGCTCTTAAACTCCACAGGACTCATGAGTAGTGACGTTTTCAGGTGAACATAATTTTATCAAATGCAGAAATATTAAACACTAATAATGAACAAAGTGTGAATCTATGGAATATTTTGCCAAAAGCGACAAACTCTAGGAGGGAAATTGAAATTTCTCCTATTTTTAGCAAACCAAAGTATGAGAGGACAGCTCACAGCGACCCATTAAAACTGCTCCATTGGAAATTATACTGAAGGTCATGAGTGGCACTTACCTGCTGTTTTTTTCTGTTTGGCGCTATCTGGGATGCTGAAGCTGAAAGTACAGGAAGGCAAAAGGCAATTGCTGAGTACAATTATTAGGGAATCTTGTATGCAGAAACATCTATATCGCATGCGATCAAATGTTCAGATCACACAACACACAAAGATATCTTGTAGATGATATGACATCCATGTGATACCTGAATATGTTCTTAAAACATTTGTTGCTGTCAAATGCTGCATGAGGTTGAAGTACCACATGGACATCAATGAAACACAGGGCGCGGCGCGCATATACATGGATACAAAATCAAATATATTCACTTTCTCCTGAGTCCGTTGGCTAGGTGGTCACAAACGAAAAAGGAATGCAGCTAACTCAATAATGTTGACTGCGTGCATCATATTCTTCCATTGAACTATAACTAAGACCATATGATAAGTAGTATTCAAATCCATTAAATAGTATTTTGACCCTTTTCCAAGACCTGCATTAATGGGAGTTTTGTGCATCGAACTATCCTATCAAAGGATAGATTAAAGTGCAAACTACAACGGCTCCGGAAAGACTTCAAAATAGATGAAATAGCTTCATGTGATCTTCACCATCACTTTAAACCAAAGTAAGGTAAATATGCTATGTTCTAATATTATGAGATTGCAAAAAATTAACTGAACCATAGAAAATAAATTTTGCAAGCAAAAAGAAGACTTGAGGCGGGAAGTAAATGGGATTTTTTAATAAAAAAATGTCATATACAGGACAAAATCCAGTGATTATCACAAGCAGGCAGGATTATAACACGTTCATGGAAAAAATAATCTGTTCAACCTTGGCAGGGCCTGGATTTTGCAGCATAGGCAGCGCTGTAATTCATCTCAACATCACCCCAATTGACCACCAAACTGGCGAGCTCATTGAATTAATCAAATTTGGATTTTACCCGCTTAGAGAGTTCAAGGGTCGAGGCAGTAGCGTATTCCTCTGTATGGATCGCAGTTTGGAATTGATGGGACAGAACTCCTGCCATTAAACCCTTTAATACTACTTTTGTAGTTCACAAAGGGAATTGCCACTTAACTATGCCATATGAAGAGAAAGATTTTCCTGAAGTTCATTCCTAAATGGTTAAAAACAATACAATGGTTAGACTTCTATATAAAAAACAAGCCATCATCCATATTAGAGAACTATTCATTTCAATAACTGAACACAAAATGTGAAGACATAATTTGGCTACAAATTCTTTATAATTTTTCAGTCAAGATACCCCAAAAATATAAAATATTTCGAATTGAAAATGAGCAAATAAAGGGAAAAAACACCACTTGCCAAACTAGAGAACTTGTCTCAATAACTGAATTCCAACATGAAAAAATGTGGGGGAAAAATTAGTTACGCTCTTTATGATTTTCCAGGCAAATTATGATAAAAACAGATAAGGAAAAAGAGGAAGACCAGCTGACCTTCACACACTATCCCATACATTACTGGAGGGGCCAATAGCTTGCTGTTATGAACCAATCCAGCACATTGAAAGGGTAAGAAATGATGGTTGAATGCCGGATTCATCCCAAGGAAAAGAATGCCCCTTTTAACTGCACCACTGTAGCAGTCAAGAATATGTACAATCTAAAAAAATAATTTACATGACTAATCCAGTAAAAAAATCATCTTTAAAGTCGCTAGCAATGCATTGCCCTTAAGTAGTTTAACAAGCTGAATTGGTTCATCATAGTCAACAATGTTGAGCCACGGGCGCTTAAAAAAGCAATTGCATATTCTTCGAAGGTCAAAGAACAAACTCTACACTACATGGTACGGGATTATATAAATTATAGTATCTTATAGTCACCTTCTCATATGGTCCTTTTGCAACCTCTTCACAAAGTAAGAATATCATAAACATGCTTAGACATGATTCAAATGCCGTATAGAAACCGGGATGGAAGCCACATGAGTTATACATGTGATAGCAACAGCAAGCTAGGAAACAACATAGAACCTAATTCTCACTAACCTGGCAAGTAAAAGCATGCACTAAAATTTTGTGAAATATGAGAATACAATTTCTAATCTTCATGGATCAATAAAGACTTGTAAATCTGCATCTAGAATATTTATAACCTGCGTGATATTCCAACATGACTGAAAAGTTTACTGTAACCATATTCCACCGTCATATCCGTTGTCAAACGAGCATACAATAGTTACCTGGAAAAATCCAAGTCTCAACACCAGTGTAGTATCGTAGAATTTAAACTATTAACAATTAGTTTCTTATTAGTAATGTGATTTCCGAAGTAAAAAAAAAAAAATCATTTACAAAAGAAAGCAGAGGTCTGCTAGGACAAAACTTATCTGAATGTTTCAGATCTCACAAGAAAGTTTCTAAAGTTAACAATTAAGCTTTAGGGAAATCCAATAGCATGTCAAAAACAATGCTCAAAATAGTCAAGAATAAAATGTTGTTAACCATTGTTGTGGCAACTTAGCTGCTACTTACAAGAGTGTCTCATGGCATTATAAGATTAGAGTTCGAGGTACACGGATATCTTCACCAATTTCCAAGAAGTCTGCCTTGCTCAAATGCAAGTGGTTAGTTTTATTGCAGGTAAAATTCCATTGTTTCAAATTTGAAATAAACCAAAGAAGGCAGAAATGAATGGATAAAATGTATTATAGTAAACAAAAGCCCATATTAGTCAGAGAAACAAACTTCAAACCGAAGTGAAAAAATAGTTTATCAACGACAAAATCGTGGATTAAAAAAACAAATGTGAAGATGCACTTGCTGATTATCAGCGGCAGGTAGGGCGCTTGAATAAGCAGCAGAAGGCCACCGGTTTTATACACATATCTCATCGAATTAAGTGTAATTCAATTAACAGCAACGGCAAAGCACATACCTCCGTCAAATTGGAGCGTCTCGACACGACGACACCTGACCAGTTTGGGAGGCTACATCCATCCTCACATGCTTGGATCGGAAAGAGAAACCAAGTTCATTGTCGAATAGTTCCTTGTAGTCACAAGGCGTCCCTTGTTCTCAGGGAATCAGAAACGGTAGAAGAAAGCTTTTCGTATCGACGGGAAGGAAACTAGGGTTCGAGAATAAAAGCGGACGTAAAAGGCGGCGGGCGATCCCGATCGAACTTGAGGGTTTCTTCATCGAAAGGGCGAGAAGCGACGGCAACGAAAAAGAGATGGGAGGAGGAAGCTCCATCCCAGAACATGGCAAGGGCGGTCGTCAATCCCTCGAGGAAGCCTTTGCTTGAATAGAGAAGCAGCGCGCATCGGCACGAATTTATACACATAAAGCTCATTATACAACTCACGGAGTGTGCCGACTGCCAAATTAAAATCCAGCAGAGAGTAGGAAAACAGCAGCCCTTTGAGGCCCATGCCTTCACACAATTCCGGCCCAATAAATTGGGCTGGTTGCCGCCCCCTACTGGAGGTTAATTTGGGATGGCTTCTAGTTAGAGCCGTCAAACGGGCCAACATCCGACGGGACGGGTCAATCCATAGCGGATCCATCATATGGCGGGGTGGGGGCGGGCCGACCCATCAATTGGACGGATTGCGAAATCTCTAATCCAACCTAACTCAAGGCAGGTCGCGAATTAGGCGGGCCAACCCGCGGGCCTATTAAAAAAATAAAAAAAATATTAAAAATTTTAATTTTTTATTATAATTTAAATTGATTAAGTCGAAATTTTTAAGTTTGACTTATAATTTTTAAGTTTGAATTGAATTGTAATTTAAATGAATTAACCCCACTAATTCATTGAGTTTTATACTTTAATTTTAAATTTTAAAATAAATAAATAAACTTTCTCAGCCCACGGACTAAGCCAGATCGCGGGCCTAGACGGGCCAACCCATCTGAACCCATCTTAAAATGAGTTGATAAAATTTTAACCCAATCCGTCTAAATTAATTGGTGGGGCAGGCTAATCTGGTGGACTAATCCAAATTGACGGCTATACTTCTAGTGCTAAATCATATTTTATTTATGTAATCTAGTTCAACTGGATCAATTTTGCAAGTGTAAAATTAACGAAAATGCTCCTTAAATAAGAAATATTTTTAAAATTAAATTTAGTGGTTTTTTTATTTTAATCAAGATAATTTTTTATTAAATTTCGTATTTACGAGTCAACATATTCGTTAAAAAATCTAATAAAACACTCTAAACAAGGTCAAAATCCGTTTCTAATTCCAAAAAATGATTTTAATTCGGTTTTGTAAACTGTAATATTGATTTGATTTTAAAATTTGAACCAAACAGAAGTAGTGTAAAGGCCTTCCTTATGATTTTTTTTTTTTGTAATTATTAGATCCGAGTGAAATAGATCTCAGTCGCGATTGATGAACAATAACTAATTAATCAACGGTTAAGCTTAATTCCCATTGTTTTATCGAAATTTAATGACGACGAATGACTGGTGTACAGCGGCTACCTACCAAAACCACCTGTGACTCTCACCGTTGATGCCGCTTAACCAGATTGACGGTTCTGATGCGCTTCTGTAATCGCCGCGTCTCGAAAGAGAATCACTGATTTTGCTGCCTTGGCGAACCCTAATCCTCCGATTCTGTCTGTGTAGTTCGTGATTCTTGCTTCCCTCCTCTAGCTTGGTAATCTCTTCTCTTTTCCTGCACTTGTCTTGTGTTTAGGCATCAACGATTATGATTGATCTGTAACTATCGGCCATTGATTGAATCGGAAAAACATTGTTTTTTTTCTATTAATTTTTATTCGCCAATCGTACTTGATGTTTTTCTACATCTCAACATTTTATAATATTCTGAACGCATGTTATGCCATAATTCTGCTTACATTCTTCTTTGCGTCGGATGCTACCATTACATTTTTCAAAAGTTGAAGCACGTCAAATTCTACATGATCAGTCATGGTCTATCAAACCGCTAAAGTGAGTGTGTACATCTTTAAAAGAGGACCCAGTTAATTGGTTTTGCAATTCAAAAAAAGATGAAAAGTTGAACAAAGCCAAGAGAGATGGTTTGAGACACTGCCATTTTTTTCTTCTTTTCATTGCCATTTGACGTGTTGTACCCTTCAATTTTTCATGAAGTGTGTATTTGGATTCAGTTAGCTTTGTTGGATCTAATGTATGAAAGTCTGACTCTCTGTCATCCAAGAAAGCAAAGGAGGATAATGGAAAGAGAACTTGTTTGTTGGTTAAACTAAATAAATGTTCAATCTTAATCACAGCATCTATTAACCTCTATATGATAGTGAGTTTCTCTTGGGACTAAAATGGAGCATTTGGTTTATATTTGTTAAAATTTTATTGAGTTTGTAAAACTCAAGCTGGTTTAAGTTTAAGGCCTTCTTTAAGATTGTAAACAAGTTCTATCTTATTTAAATCTCTGGCCAACATATTTTTTATGTTTATTTTCAAAATTTTGCAATTAAGGTTGATTGATTACCAAGCTCATTAAATGTTAGATATAGATCAAAGCACGTAATAAGTAGAAAAACTTAATATGTTTGTCTATGTATGCTTCTATATACAAGGTGTAAACAGACTAAAAACAAGCTTGTCAAAAAGCTGCAATTGCTCATAACCTCTATTCATGATCTTTAGCAAGTCTAGGTTGGTCAATTTCTACCTTGGTTCATTTAGTTAGTCTGAGTTAACTTTTTCATTCATTTAGTTATCATACTGGTTATATCTACCATCTTACAGAGTCAATGTTGGCTTGTTCCCATATGAATTGGATTGTTTACAAGAATACTATCAGGAACCTTAGAAAGGATATAAGCATATAATGAAAATACATACAAGAATAGCTGTCAAGCCATTGATTCCTCTTACTTCCTAGTAGCTAGCATTTTTTTCAGTGACCTGTTTTTCAGTAAAATTTCTACTGCTCGTCTGTTATGATTAATTTGAGTCTCGTCTAGGATGTGTGGTCATTACCGCTGTGGAATTGCTCAGATAGATCCATAGGTGTGATTTTTTTTTCTCCTGCTAATGTTTTTTATTTTGATGCCTTGGTAACTATGTAAGCATTCATCTTTTTGAACTTATGCTGATGATTCTGTCTCCACCATTTAACATAAGCAATTCTCAAACAATACCACATTATTATTGTCTTGTGTGATTTGAGCCACTCAATATTATTTCTTGGCGTGCTTTTACTGAATCATAGACATTTGTGTTATATTTTGCTCTTATTGGCACTAATGTCTGGATTTTTTTGTTGATTTGATGAAGAAAGATGCTACTGTAATACTCAGGAATGCGAAAATTGACATGTTTAGAGCCTCAACGAGGCTTGCTGTGGACAAGTGGGGCCGGATCGAAATCACAAGTCCAACTGATTTCACAAGTAAAAGGGGACGACATTCTTTCTTTGATCGAGTATGAGATGGTCACTGTTGTCGAAGAGTGACCTGAAAATGGCTATTGCATCAGTTCCTGATATTTTTTGAAGTTTCACGATGAACTGAGATCCCAGATTTCCTATCTTCTCTATCTGGCTGTGTGGAGTTTCTCGGCTGGAGTCTTTCTAGGTGAAAGATTGTCTCGGGAAAATCATGATGGTGCCAGGAATGATTAACCCTTATGACAGATCTTTCTGAATGAATTTGGGCAAGATGTGGATGTCAGAATAATCTATCATTAACTTGTATTCTGAATCTTAATTTGGAGGAACCAACTGGTTTTACATTTTTATTAGCTTATCTAAACAGTTTTTGATCATGATGCTACTTTTTTTTTTTATTTCTGATAACATGCTTGCATCTGCTTTAGTACTTTATTGATCTGATCTATTCTACTAATGCTATTGCCTTCAAGCTAAAAGTAAACAGGGATGGCTTCAGATTCCAAAGAAGAAGAGAGACCTTATTTTTCCCGGAGCAGAGCATAAAGGGCATACGAGATAGGAAAAGAAAATGGACAAGGAGAATTGGCACTACTTGGAGTGCGAGAAAAAGTGTCCAGCTTGTGTTCAGTGGGCGTGTGTAAAGCAGTCATACCATATCTTTCTTGCAATGTCAATTCCCTTCTTTTGGACTCCACTAAAATCTAAGCTGAATTGGGTGATACTGGAAATTCAGGGTTGACGTGAAGAGACACTTCGGAATTTGGAGCTCCACGGGCAAAAGTTTTTTCAACAACCAGAAACAGCACACGGTACAAGAATTCATAGTTATCTTACTCTTCTTTTGCTGATCAGAACTTATAAACTGTGTATCCTTGGAGATCATTGGTTGATTGGCTTACCAAGTAAGACTGTTTATCTCTAGTAAGTAATAATATAAGACCATTTTGTGCAGCGTTGCAGCCTTGAGGGCATGACGACTGCGACCTCACACGTGCAATAGCCGCCACCTCGCGATCATGACAATTGTGACCTCGCACATGCAGCGGTTGCTTGCTTGGGTTCTCGATGCTGACTCACTCAAGGCAAAGGAGGGATATATTGCTAGTTGCATCGGGAGGTGCTATATATCTCTATCCTGAGGAAAAGATGTGGCGCTGCCGCGCTGCTGCAAGTGGGGAAGGGGGGTCAACGAGCAAGAATGCAGGCGTATACAGCGACGGACAGGACATGCACGAAGATAGCAGGCAGACAGGAGAAAGAATAATTCGAGAATAGAAATGTTATTTCAACGAAAATTCAAAAACTAAGGTCCCTTTCATGATTCTATAAAATTTAAGTGCCCTTTCCCATTATAGCAAAGCTTCTTCAGTGCGAATACTTATTCTCTTAAATGATACTATTAGCACACACTGTGTTATTCTCTTAAATAGATGCAAAGAGCACATCCTGTTTGGCCAGGAGAAAAATAAACTATTAGGTCAGAGTTGAACTGTTAAAGGTACGTTAAACTATATTGTAAGTCCTTCCAGTAGCGCCACATCCATCTACTTGAATTTTTTACTTCAAAAATCGCATCCAGCTAATGCGAAATGACTGACATAACCAATGGTGCTCATTTAAGATCTGTTATGTTGAGTGCGAGATGTTTAGATTTTTAATTACCAACCCATAGAAGTGGACAAAGCAAGTCCATTTGCCAAGGTAAACCTTCTGTGCAGATTACGGACCCAATAAAAAAAAGAATTTTGATCATATCTACTAACATCTTGCCCCCAAAATAATGACACCTTACCCATCGTTGACCGTCTGTAGAACTTCGATGAATCATGAGAGTTTTGATAGGAAAAGTAATAATTAAGAACTTTTTCCACGAACAAGCTTCACAAAACCCTAACACCCCTTTGGGAGAGAGGATCAAGATACATTATCCACACTTACCAAGCCTAGAAGGCTGATCCGGTACACACAATTCCACAAAACTTTCTCCTGTGAGTTCATTATTTGCTTTGAGGAATGTTATATATTTAATAATTTATGAATGGATTAATCTGCGACCGTCCACGTCATATCACCCTCGAAGATCCAATGGCAAACCTCGATCATACCAGGCTTGGACCCCAGCGCCACGAAGGCGCCGTGGGACGGGCTCCACGCTGACGTGTCAATGTGACAGATGGCAACGCCATGGTTAATCTTCTCTTTGGAGCTGACGGCCAGGATCTCTACTTCGTACACCCTAACCTTGGGCACCGAGTGGCAGTAGTAGACCAGGTAAGGGAAGAGGCTCTGGTGGCAAGACACCGACTTGGTGACCTTACCGCCGTTCACACCGCTCACAGTCCCTATGAGGATGTCGGTCTTGGAGCCCATCGTGGAGGCGGTGCTTCGCACCACCACATCGCTCCCCAGCACCGAGACGGCGAAGTCGATCACGTCCTCGGCCGAGGTGGCGCACCGCTTCGTCTCCCCGCGGCTCGGCGCTCGCTCGCATTCCGCCACGGTGTCGGTTACTGCCTTCCCCAGCGCCGTGTCGTCCCGGATGGCGAAGATCTGACGGACCTCGGCGGCGGAGAACGGGATCCGACCCGATATTGACCGCGGCAGGAAGGACCGGGGCGGCATCTTGTCCCGGATGTCCGGCATCGGCATCACACTCCCACGCCGTAGGTCGTGCTCCCGGAAGAACTTACCCGGCTCCACCAGCCACCTGTTGGTCAAATTCCCTTTCGGGAGAGAGATGAGAGAGGCGCCGGCGGAGTCGCGTTCCGATGAGGAGGGATTGACGGAGAAGTTGCGATAGGACTTGAAATCGACCCCCGATTTGGCGTAGGACTTAAATGTGGTGTTGTCGCCGGCGTAGCCCTTGAAAGTGACCTTGTGCTTGGCGGAGCCCTCGGCGTAGCCCTTGAAAGAGTCGCTCCCCGGGTTGAAGGAGTTGCCGTAATTGACGAACTCAGCGGACCCGGCGTTGCCACCCTTGACGTAGGAGCTGAAGCTGTCGTCGCCGACATTGGACTGGTCGCGGTAGCTGCTGAAACTCTCTGACCCGGAGTTCCCGACGGCGCCGTACGAACGGAAGTTGTTCTCCGGCACATTGCCGTCGAATCCGTAGGAGGCGAAGGAATCGTTGGCGCTGCTGGCGCTCTCGCCGTAACCGGCGAAGGAGGAACCAACGACGTTGGAGTTTTCGGCGTAGCTTTTGAAAGAGGTAGGCACGGCGCTGGCGTGCTTTCCGTACCCGGCGAAGGACTGGTCCCCGGCGTTGCTGTCGTCGGAATAGCTGGAGAACGAGCGTTTCCGGGCTGCGGCGGCGGCGTCGTAGTTGGTGAACCTAAGATTGGGCACGTTGGCCTCGTGGTCATAGGAGGAGAAATCACCGGCACCGCCGGTAGCGGAGGAGGCGTAGCTGGTGAAATTGGCGGTGACGACGTTTCCATCAGGAGCATACGAGGCGAACGACTCGTTATGCCCGACGGAGTCTCGACTGTAGCGGCGGAAGGAATCGACGGGGACGTTGAGGTCGTCGGAGTAGCTCTTAAACGCGTTGCTGCCACCTTTGGCCCCGGAGCCGTAGTCGGAGAAGTTGGAGTTCTGGTAGGCGGCGAAGGCGGAGGAGTCATCCTTGCGGGCGGCGGCGGAGTAGGTGTTGCCGTCAGCGGGGTTGCAGAGGATGCGCGCTGAGGCGCATAGGGCGGGGAGCCGAAGGGAGAGCGCGGCGGGGTCGGCGGCGGCAAGGGAGGAGAAAGTGGCGGACTCGAGGGCAGAGAGCGGGGAGAGCTTGGCGAGGAGGAAGGCCGGCTGGCCGCGGTTGGTGGGAACCTTGCGGTTCCAGTACCGGATGAGGGCCGCTCGGGCAGTGAACGGATTCTCCGCCGGGGATGCATCAGCCGCCGCCACGTCGGTCGTCCTGAAGCAGAACAAGTAGAGCAGAAGAAAAATAAGAGCGGAGAAGGATACCGTAGGGCTAGTGGCCGCCGCCATTAGGGAGGAGCTGGAGCCTGGAGCTGTGGTTTGCGGCAGAGCAAGGGAGGAGGGGAAAGTTGTAATGGTAGGCAGATGAGGGAGTGAGGCGAGGGAGGGCCACCAACTCTCTCTGGACTCTGTGCACTAACACTATACTCGGCTCTTGCGCGTTGTCTTATTTATTTCTCTATTTGTTACCGCGACGCCATGTGTGCGTTGGTTCTAACGAGTGTCAGTCTCGCGAATTACCGCCATTTGATTTAGAGCTTTTAATGCAGCGCTCGTAGGAGCAGGATTTTTGCCGTGACACCTGTGTGTGGGTGTCTTGTTCGTGGGCGAGGCCTTTTCCTCTTTCCCGGTGTGGTAGGTAGTTCCCTGGTTCTTAAATTTCATCGAATGGGGATCGACGATCAAATATCAATGGATGAGATTTTAACCGAATCACGGTAAAGTAAGTCCATTCTGTCTGTCAATCTGTCGCCTCCGTTGGGGGTTATGCCCTTCTTCGCTCTCCTTGGGCCAACTTGAGCCATCCTTCTTTTTGGTGTTTCATTAGAATGTGTACGTACCTTCCTCTAGCGCCACGCGGTTCTGATGGTAGCAATTTGTCATTTCTAATTGGAAATCTTTGCGTTCAGAGTATGAGATCTCTTGGAGGGATGTTGATTTGCCTTCGCATTGAACAGTTAAGCGACTTAATCATTA
>JBBMKF010000021.1:5742551-5759447 GCA_037834155.1 Curcuma caesia | reverse complement strand
AGGGGAGACCCGTCTTCTCTAGAAGCAGATGTGGAAACGCAAGAGGAACTCCCTAATTTTTTGGTGAAACGCAAGAGCATCGCTGTTTCTGCAAACTCTCTGTCCATGGATAAGCTTGGACCAATAATCCACGACCATATCCATGGTGCGAGGCTCGTTGTCGAAGTCAGACACATTTAGCTTCGTCAACAGTGGAGAGCACGGAGGAGTCTGCATCTGGTTGTCCACAGTAGGAAAGCGCGCGTTTCATTAGCATCACATCATGTGCGTTAACAAATGCCAAAGGAAGATGAATCCAGTGGGAAAGATAATCTGACAAGGCAATGGTAAAAAAAAAAAGGAGGAGAGAGACAGACCACGAACACGTACGTAACTCAACTCGATTCCTGTCGAAATGAGAAAAGAAAAAGCGAACAAGCTAAGCAAACAAAGCCAGAAGGCAGCGTTGGAAAAAATATGAATGGGAAAGAGGTAGAAATGAATGAGATTTCATTGTGAATGAAAATTTAATTTTACATTGAGATTTTATGACTTTGTGATTGATTGATTGATAACGTATCATAATTATTTAAGTTGTGAGAGAGACTCTCTTTTTCATGCAGATTGCAAATATTTAGGGTTCGAATTACACTAAACGTAATTAGAGTGATTTGTATTTGAGCATGATATGTGTGCATTGAATCGAAATAAAATTTAATCGGCCATTTAATTCTGCTAAAAGTCTAAGCTGCTATATAAGGAGGCTGCGACCGCATATGAAAAAAAACCAGATAAAGCAGACACAAGAGCACCTTCCATTTTGTTCTTTCTCTCTCTTTTTTTTTTTTTTTCTCTCTGTCGTGTACTTTACTCGATAGATTTTTCTATGATAATGTTTGGATACTTGCTCAATTCATCATAAATAACCTGTGCTAAATTGAGCTTATGGTTATGATGTTATATTTTAAAAATTAGATGTCTAAATTAATCTTAAAACACTGTTATAAGAGACGAATATATTTTAAGGAAACTGCATCGAATGCAAATATCACTCTTTCTTTTTCTAGCTCGGCTGATTCAACACTTGACAACCCCACATTCAGCGACCCATTTAAACTTGACAATTGAGCAATTTGATTTCTTGACTCAGACTCGACAACATTTGGAAGGAGCTCTCAGCATCCCACCCGAGATCACTCAGCTTGATGTCCCATTCGAGAGCACTCGACATCTTGACTTGATATTCGGCTTTTCACTTCTACTCGAGAAGCACTTGGGTCAACATATAAGATTGAATTTGATTTCAATTGAAATTTAAATTCAGTAAAATTTTCTATATGTCGGCAATATTTCCAACAGGCAGTCTCCCATTCAATGCGGTTCACTTCATGCCTCGACAATTTGGAGAAAATAAAGTGAAATGAGAAATGTGCTATACATGCACTGCAAAATGAATTATAAAGCTGCCCCATCGGCGGTGCACGAAGCATCATCATAGTTCGCTGGAAGGCTTATCAATTGCTTGCGATTGAAATTATAATGAGCGTATTTCAGTAAAAACATAGAATTTGTCATTCTAACCACTTTACATGATCGATTTTATGATCATCTATGAGGCGATAAATTAAAAAACTATAGTTGACCACGATAGAAAAAGATATTATATCAGTTTCATCGAAATTCGAATCCTTACTCATTTTAGCAACTCTGATCCATCGTAATCAATTCAATTATATTCAAAGATAATCTATAGCAGATACGTGCATCTACTTTTCTCTAAAGTGATTGCTCTCTGCGTGCACGCTTTCTCTCTCTCTTTCTGAAATTAAGAGGTAGATTCGATGACATAGAACCAATGGTTGAGGTGCCAAATGGATGGCCTCTGTTCAGTCCAGCAGGCGAAACGAAAGCACGGCCTGAACCACAAAATGGTATTTGATCCTTAGGTGCCACCGTGGCACCTGGGCGTGGCCTGATTTGCGTCATGCTCAGGCCATTCCGAATCAAATTTAATTTAAAATGGTTTTTAAAACTGAAAATTTTATCATTACGTATATTTGGAATGTTGGGATGTTATACTTTTGGGGGTTTAACGGGCTCAATCTGGACTGAGAATTAGACATTGTTATGCCAACCCAACTAAAATGCATGACAAGAACTGGACTAAGCCAAGCCCGGACCGAAACTTATGGGCTTGCCAGCCCATGCCACGCTAGGCCCGTTAACCTCTCTAATTCCTAGGATGAAAAATTTTAGTATTTTTAATTCGTTTAAAAAAATAAAAGTAAAACTAATTCTTTCCTGAATGGAGTTTAAATTCGAACAAAAATGGAAAAGGCTTATCATTTTAGTAAAAATAAAAATATATTTTTTTAAAAATGTCGAAATAATACTCCAATATATTTTTTATTTTAAAAATATTTTTATTCTAATATTATTGTAGATATATGATTGTGCCTATTACAATATAAAACAAAATTGCTCTAATTAATCAAGTTATAATAGATAGAATATTATTATAATAAAGAGGCCTTTTGATTTTTTATTTTTGAATGTCCCTGAATTCTGGAACCCAACGTGATAGGCTAGGATGATTCCGAGTAGATGTTTTCCGCAGGATCGACGGTCTGGATTCAATGAAGAAGGCAATCTTCGGCGTCGCCTACATTGGAAACCGACCACCTCAATCGCCTTTTATCCCAACCGGCAGACCCTACTGCCTGACGCTGGAACCTCCACGGCTGGCTGCTCTCCCCTATCGCGTCCCTCCTCATCCCTTCCCTTCTCTCGCTACTGGGATCTACAAACAAGATGACTGCAAATCCTCCTACTCTTCCTCCGTTTAAGGTATGCTCCAATCTAATTCCTCGTCTGTATGAATTTACGACTTTATCGGGTCACCATAGTTCTAATCACATCAAAACTTGTGATTCCTTCTTTTATTGTGGGATTTCTAATCTCTTCTACTGCGATAGGATAAAAGGTGCCTTTTTTTTTCTTTTTGACCCAGTTTGTCACTTCGTTAATTTGTTATTGGCTGAGACGAACTATTGTGGCAGTTGATATTGGGATCGATGTCGGTGGCTCGTCGTCACATCCTAGAACAGATGGGGTTCCTATTCGATGTCATGGTATAAGAATGATCTGCATTCCTCTTTTCAAGGGATTGAGATATTAACTTGGTTTATTTCTAGACCGCAGACATTGACGAGAAGAGTATTCGTAGGGAAAATCCAGATGAATTAGTTATGGTTCTTGCTGAAGCTAAGGTATGTCACCTAAGCATAGGAAATTCCGGGGCTTCACTTGCATTTATGCTTGATAATTTAGTCCAAGTATTTTTTAGTGAAAGTAATTTGGACGTTGATTTTTAACTTTACTTTCACTAGCACATTAAGATTAGGGTGCTCTTGTGTTTATACGTGTTTGATTTATTTGTGTGGTACCCATTTTGTGTTAAAATATTGTTATTTTTCCTATGTAGCATGGTTAGTCCTATCTTTTATGTATATATTTAACTCCATAATAGTATTGATGTGCTTCTGATACAGAAAAGGTTGATGTAATAACTTGCCAAGTCCAACCGCTAATCCAAAATGTTAAGCCTATGTTAATAGTAACTTAATCATCTAAACTTATCCCTCATCATTAGCCCAAAACTCATCATATGTGACTAAACTAGGGTAGTACAAACTGCCTCATTTAAAGCTTGACCTTCATATCAAGACTTAAAGACCAATTCAATAAGCTAGAGTATCCTTAATCGGTGACATGTAAGGCCCAATGGTGAATTTTCCATACACAAGCAACGCATTCCAACAACCTGTCATGCCAAGGACATATGCTCTCATTTGTCATAATCCACATGGATAAAAAAAAACCCTATTAATTTGCCAGGTTCAATCAATGACCGAATTTTTAAAGCTATTTAATAGTAGTTAATTCATATAAGCTAATTACCCTAGCTCATAACTCATAACGTGGACATAAGTTATGATGACACATTTTACCATCTTAAGATTCTTCAAATTAGGTTCCAATGTGTTTCCTTGCGCTTCTTTAAGTAACCTAAGATCTTACAGAAGGCTTGATTATAATTTTAGAACTAAATATCAATTCTATAAGATATCTGATGCAAATTTTGTTTGTGCTAATTATGCAAAATAAAATTGAGGAAAAAATATAAAGTAAAGTGGAGGCATTCCGAAGCTCTTAGTCCTAATGCAAATTTCAAACCTCAGTGTGAGTTTAATCCGATTCTCTTATGCCCCAAGGATATAGTCATGTCACCCTTTGTTGTCATTATGAGAGTGCTATTAGACCCTTTTAACTTTGAGTAGCAAAAATAAAAGTAAGTTTTTTAAAGGAAATGCAAGTTGAAGAGGAAAGAAAGGTAGAAGAAGGAAAGTAGATTATTGTGAGTTGGATTTTAGAAAGGGCTCGTGTGGAAATTATGCTCATGCAACTCTAATTATCTATAACAATCTTATTTGTTCTATCTCCACACTTTGTAGAAGTATGATTCCATGTTCCATCTGTTGTACAAGACGAGGTGCACTATATGAAACCTGTTACTTTTCCTTCACTTCTTTCAGCTTCTAGGAGTTTGTATGTGGTTCCAATGTTGTCATCACTTCCCATGGTAGGGGAGTACGTGTCTTCATGTTTAGAGTGGTGCACAAGTTCTATGGACCATACTTTGAACATGTCTATTTATGTTACATGATCCCTACCATGGTAGCCCATAACATTGCAAATTTGGTTTGAGTTAGGGTTAGATTTTTTAACCTTCTCTAGGTTGTTGAGTTGGCCTCTATCTGTTAGATGGCAGTTCTGGGACAGATTGAGTTAACAAATTTTTCTAGTTGAAATGTCCTTTAGGATAGTGTGGTTCCAGTGGGAGGTGTATGTTGAAACGTAGAGGCTTTGGTAATCTGTAACTTCTATGGTTTTGTGGTAGGCTTCTTCTAATGAATCAGAGGAAATTCACTTTGGATTTCTGCCTTAAGTCAATGGCTTTGATAATCTTTGTTCTATTAAACAACTGTACTTCCTACCATATTAGGAAAATTTTTGGCTATTCCTTACAGTCTCATCTTCTATTTGTTTTTTACTTGTACTGATAATATTGTGTCAGGCAGATGCTATCATATCAAGGATGAATGCTGAAGGTCTTATAGAGAAGATTGAGGAACCAACTCTCTTGATTACTTCTGATATAGTATGTCTTAACTTTGCTTACGTGGCATTTCATATACTTATGATTTCCTCCATATGTTTTGTGCTAAAATAGTTGGGGCATTGTTTCTTATTTTTCATGCTGGCATGCTATAATTATAGATTAGCACTGTAAAGGGGAAAAAAGTAGCCCTTCTACTAATTATGTTCATCTCAGCTTCTGTTTATCCTATTATGTACTCGTGCACCAATAAAATTATCTTCTATTTGAGTTGCTACTTTGAACTGTGCTATAATGCATCTCTAGTTAGTTTTTTGAGAATTGGACTGGACCAATGGTTGTGACGGCTTCAACTAGAATTTGTCCTGAACTCAGTCCATTTGGCTTACTATTGGACAAATTGTTACAGCCCAGTTAGAGATTTGATGTGTTTTCCATTGCATATACTATTTTTTTAATTTCGATATTATGTGTGTGTGTATTGGTTTCACTAACATTAGATTACTCAAAAACCCTCGTCTATCTCTATGATGATATTTTGATAAGCTAGCCTTACGCTTGCCTTTTATCAAGTCTTTTCTATTTTGTGCTAGTTATTTCTTTTTTTCCTCTTTTTTATAGTAGGGGCTCGGTGTAAGAGGATCCATATAGTCGAGCTCACTTAGTGGGAAAAAAGCTTGATTATTGTTGTTGTTATTGTGCTAGTTATTTCTTTGTCTTACATGGTGAACTATGACTACCTAATTGTACATCCAAGATCTTGTCTACTACATCCGCAAGAAAGAAAGCCATGCCAATGTGCTTGCACTTACATGGATCTAGTGTCATACTGTCATGTCCTTGATATAGTACATGTTTTATTTATAGGACGTGAAAATGCTATTTATTACTTGACAACTTGGTGCAACGCTCGAAACCATGTCCTTTAAGATGAAATGCTGTTAGGGACATAATAATTGTCATGGCCAATAGAAACCAAATAACTAATGCTTATGTTTATCCACAACTAATGCAAAATAGTTGTCGCTAAAAGAATTTATGGTACAAAGTTGCGAATAATTATATATGATCAAAAATTATCACAAAATTTAATCAAAATTGTCAATAATAGGACATTTTATGAGGGATCAATTTAATGGTATGATTACTACTTTTAACTATGGGAGTTAGTCCGATGAATCTAGTTATAAAATTTTTATAACCAAAAACTTTTAATGATATATTATTAAACTTTGATAATTAAAAATACACTTTTTTTAGTAGTGCGTAGTGAGTAGGGACTGAATATTGTTATGTTTTCATCTAACACTCACCATAAGAATGTTAGACCAAAGAGTTATCTTGTTTGATATTCATTGTTCCAAGATTAAGCAAACACAAGATCTATCGTTGCATGTGTTTCAGCTATCTTTTTGCTTAAATGGTAACAATGTTTCACCCATTGAGCTTCGTGCATAATAAATTGAATTGTTTTGAGTGTGCTATGTCGGTATTGATTTGGAGGTGGTGGTCCATAAAGGGATAATTAGAGAAAAGCCTAGCAGCAAGGAAGAAGCTCGGCAGTTCCTCAAAGGTTAAATCTACATGACTTCCACTCAACTTTCTTGTTCAAAATTTATCAAAAATATCTCTCTCTTTTCTCCAAGGCCAGTAGAGTCATGCCTTTTCTTCTGCAGGCTATTCTGGAGGCCACGTATCAACAGTTGGTTCAGTTCTTGTTACCAATCTAAAGACTGGCAGGAGATTTGGAGGTTTAGATAAGGCTGAGGTTCGTGCAAACTTATTTACATGGCTGTGTTTTAAAAGCAGAAATCTATGTGGCAGAAGGGCACAAATTTTTTCATGTCAATGTTGTTGACGTTTAAAAAATAGCTGTCTAACAACCTCTTTAAACACATCTAGGTCTATTTTCATGACATACCAGACGAGATCATCGAGAACTTGGTATTTCTTCTTCCCTGCCAACTCCTGTAACATAATTTGTTTTATGTATTTTCCTGCACTATTTACCCTTCAAACCTGCTTGCGTTAGGAATCCTAAATATGGAATTTTATTTGTTCTTGGTGCAGATTGATGAGGGTGTTGTATTCAACGTTGCTGGTGGCCTGCTGCTGGAACACCCATACATCTCGCCATTTGTTGAATCAGTGGTTAGTAACAATGGAAGTCACTGAAATCTCATCAATTTTGTTAAAACTTCCGCAACGTTATTTACTTGTGCACATGCATTGCGGTGTTGGTTGCAGATAGGAGCTACGGACAGTGTCATGGGACTTGCAAAGGGTCTCACTCACAACCTCATTCGTGAAGCTTTATCCGTGGACTCTTGTTAAGAGTTCTGATCTACTAGTGTTCAGATTAAATGAATTGAGACTTTATTATTTCTAGTCAATGATACAAGACGATCTATCGATGGTTTACAAAATGATCAAATATAAACAAATCGAAGCATCCATCGACCCAAGTTTAGAAAAGAAAAGAGATAAAGGAGAATGGTTTCAGTTCAGCCGAAGCACTGTTCGCCGGGAAGAGGCCCGGGAATGTACCCACGCTCCAAGAACTGCAAGCCAAAGACGACCACGACGGCGAGCAGGGCGAGGAAAGAGAGCCCTTCCGCCGCGCCGAGCAGGCCGTAGGGCCCCGCCGGCAGCCCCGATCCGGTCTTCGCCTTGGTGTAGAGCGACCACCCGACGATTCCGGCCACCACCAGGTAGCTCACCCCCTCCGCCGCCCCAAACGAGCCGCCGGGTCCCGGCGGAAGCCCGCACCCCGTCGTCTTAAGCGTGTAGAGGGAAATTCCAATCACCGGGCAGGAAAGAAGGCCCCCGACCCCCGCCGCGATCTCGATGCCGTCGCCGCTGCTGCTGCCGCTGCCGCTGTCGGCGTCCTTGGCCTTGCAGATGACGGGCCGCCGGAGGGTAGGAGCCAGGTGACGAGGCAAGGAGGTGAAAGCGAGCGGGAGAAGCAGCCTAGCAGTCGCCATGGGGATAGGATTAGGAAGGCAGCAGCGGTGGAAGCAGGGCAGCAATATCCGCCGTTCGCGGTTCGCCTTATCTCTTCTTGCGCATGGAAGCCATTCGTTCGTTGGTTGGTTGGTTTCGTTGGTCGAGCGCTAATCTTCTTCCGGGTTTGGTCGAAACGCGACGCTGGTTTTGCGCAGCGCCCGCCCGAATCGCATGTCGATTGCCCTGCACTGCAGCGCGAGGACCTACATGACTAAATTAAATTACTCACTCCCAGATGCTGCGATAAAACACCACTGAATTTCCATCCTCGCCCACATACCTCATCACCAAAAGGGTGCCCTCATTATTTATCAAATGGTCGTTTGATACGAGCAAGCTCGATCATCGAGATGACCTCGTTCTTTATCAAATGGGCAAAGTGGTTGATGTTTTTGTCCTCAATCTCCTGAACATTCTTAAGCAATGGAGCTAGTGGGGGTAATTCACGCACTAGAAGAAGTGGTCGACGTCAAAATGGCACTGGCGATATATTCAATTTATCTAAGCGACATGGTCGAGGTTTTCTGACATCGATCGAGCCAAAAGGATAGGATGGGGAGGTCCTTGCTTGGGCGGTGGATGTAGTGGGAAAGAAGACAATAGAGGAGGCAGCAGCACTTGTGAGGAATTGAACGATCGATAAGGATGCACGGCAAGGGCGAAGGCATACAACAATGGGTCATCAATTTTGCACTAAGAAACAAAGAGTGCATTGCGACATTCATGATTGGAAGACAGTGATAGTTGAATGCATATTTAGGACAAACAAACTTATTTCAGAATCTGAAAAGCAACTTGTAGAAAACGTACAAATGAACTTAAATGCTACCTATCGAGTAACTGCATATTCAGTCGGTGAGGAAAAACAATCAAAACTAAGGAGACAACTATCAGAATTTAACAGAGAAACATGCTAATGACATCCATTCCGTATGATGCATGGTTCCAGTAATATTGGGACACCATGAAGGGTTGTGACATAACAAACATTACTATCATGCCTTCCGAATATTATGGTTTAACCTAAATGCTGGAGATTACATGGCAACTACTTCAGTAGGTCACAGCTAGATCAGCGAATCATGCGTCTATGTACTACTAACGCACTAATCCTTGTATATATACACAGCCAAAAACCACATACACCAAGCACTAATACTGGTCCAACACTGCTTCTTTGCCTTTACAATTCACCTGTCAACCACTTCCTTGGCATGACTTGCTTCATTGTCTTATTTGCATAGAAGTATTGGCGACCAGGCTGGCTTCAACTTGTTTATCTTGTTCGACTGAATTTGCCTGACTAGTGATGAATTCTTGATCAGACATTGCAGAGCCGCGAGATTCTACCCTCTTGATGATGAGAGGACATGAAATAAGGTTTGTCCTTTGGCTAACTGAAGATATTGTGGATAAGACATCGGGTTTGGTGGTGATATCAACCCATCTGTTCCCCATCCAATCTTTAGATATTCTAAGTCTTTTTAGTTCACATATTAAGAATATGTCTTCACCTGCAAGATCAGGAGGGTTGCTAAGAAAATCTGATTGATTACTAAATACAACAGAAGGAAACTGATGCCAATAGTTGCAAACACTAATTGCCAGTTTTGTTCACAGAATGGAATAACTCATTCCTAAATAATGAAATTGACAAGGAATGAAATAGGATTAGGTTATTGGGATGGAATTAGGTGTTTTATTTGAATTCCTATGTTTAGTTTGCAAGAATGTTTTACGTAATAGACAATGATTAGTTTTTACAATGATAAAACATCCCATCAAATAATTTAATCAGCTCAACAAACTACCACAACCATAATGAGCCGGCCAATTCAATTTCCCTGGCCGATCAATCCAGCCCAACGAGCCAGCTCAGTCTAACCAGCCAGCCCTGCTTGCAGGGCTCATACAGTCCACCTGGCGCACTTGATCCACCTGAACTGACTGTCCTGCATGGCCTGATCAGGCCAATTCATCGGGCCTGCCCCATCTGGTATAGGCCCACCCATGCCACTCATAAGAAGTCTCAACGTCATCTTTGTATGTCAACATAATCTCAATCGTGCTAGTATAAAAATATTTCCAAGAAAAAACCTAGGAAAAATTTAGTGCTAATGGGCCCAAATTAGGCAGCAGAGATGCTCCTATACCCAACAGTCAAAATAACAGAAATTATAACGCTGTTGCAGTATCATTTCAGGAAGCAAGTTTGGAATTCTCTATTAAGTAGTGTATATCCAGTAGGAACATAAACTGGATGTAATTGTAAGCATGAACACCAAAAGTTAAGGGCAAAATCAATGCATATATTCTGTCTTGATATGATGATTACGAGCACTCATTTTCTCAAGTTTAAGGGAAAAAACTATTAGTGGCCTACTGCTTACTGTGTGATCAACAAAACTCCATGTCACTACAAGTGGAGCTGAGAATTCCTTGCATCAAGACAATAATGTGTCCATGTTTCCTACAAATCTCAAGGTCAATATCCAGTTGTTTAATTTGATCCAAGATCCATAACTAGTTTGAGTGAACTTTTTGAAGGGTAGAAGGATAAAAAGACATAAATTCCAGGTATAATGGCAGCTGCAATCTAGGTGAAATGAACACAAGGAGCATGCCCATTACAAGCTAAGAGAGCATTTTTTTTAAATTACTTGGCTGCAGCCTATTGAGTACTTAATGATACACCATAAGGTGATTCTAGATTCTCAACTCTCTTAATCAAAGTGTTTAAGATATTTAAAGCTGCCATGACTTCTCTGTAGCAAACTACCCATATTGACTAATAGTACTAGGTTAAATACAAATTACAATTATGTTTAAAGTTATTTCCTCCTGATTACAGAGTTATCATCCCTCTAAATAGCTTTGTCTGGGCAAAATAGAAGGGCATCTTTAGTCTATTGACACTTTAGACAAAATGTCAATGGACTGAAGAATACTTATGAATCAAGTTGGTGCAAAAAAGAGAATTCTCTTGTTAGGGAACCAGTTCCATAAAAACAGTATGGTATTGATTGCCAATACTCAATTGAATAGAACCTTAGACAACAAAATAAGTAGGCAATGATAACTCCAAGCAATTTAGGAATGTACCCGGCAAATATAGTTGCACATCATCATCAATGCTGTCGCCCAGCTCAATAACTACTGCTTCCCACCAACCATCACTCCAGCTTACATCAACAGCCATTCCTTTCTGGAGAGTGACATTATCCAGCAAATCAATAGAATTAGGACATGGCCGAACAGTGAGACGACCAGAATATCTCATGCCCAATCTATCAGGAGCTGCGGTCCTGAAGGCAGGTACCCATTCCTATACCATAATAATAAGCATACATCAGCAAGTTTGTGAAAACAAATCTCCTTTACTGAATAGTAGATGCAGAAAATCAGGGAATCAACATAAAAAAAAACATTTTGCATAAAAATTATTCATCCAAATAAAACAATTATATGACTTTTTTTTCTTGGAGCCTTGGAGGCAATTTTAGTACAAAAAAGATAACTTAAGGCTGATTAAATACATAAAGCTAAATACACAACCAGTTACATTCTAGTGGTGATATTAGACATCATAATTGTATGGATGAACTAAATGCAACTGAAGATACCTAAAGAAGAATGTTTTAATTACATCGAAGAAGCAACATCTCTAGAAAGATCATTTTTCATGCTAGCAAATAGTCCATGATTCACTTCAAACTTTAAAAGAAAAACAACTCCTACCTCCAAATTCCCATATCCATCAACATTTAGCACATCTTCATATCGGACTTTTAACTTCTTATGTGATAATTCCAAAACAGTACACCTGAACCAACAACCCCTGATACCACTATCTTGGCAAAGAAGCTCTATCTTCTCTCCCACCTTAAAAGGTGGGGTAACCCAATCAGGAGACCCAACAAAGTTCATTGGGAAAGGCCTTTGAACAAGCAAATCATACCCTACATCCTGATGAGTATATCTGCAGGTTGCTACATGATCTGAAAATCCTGAGAGTTTAGTACTTAAATGTTCTTCAAAAAGCTTATTCCGCACCTTAACAAATCTAGTTCTCCGGGGACCACATTGCTCCTTCAATGAACCATAGCCTATTTCTTCATCTCCTTTTCCAGTCTCATTACAAATACCAAAGCATGAAAGAACATCTTGATTAAAATAACCACGCAAAGTTCTTAAATCAAAAGGCTTGAATTTATTTTTGCTGTACTGGCGAAAACAGAGTCGAAGTCCTGCTGACGAAGAAATTGACTCCACGCATTTTTCATAGTGTTCAGGAGTCAATACAGTAGCTATGCCATCAACACATTCTGCACTGATGACCTGAGAAAAAGGTGTTATGAAGACTTCAAAGGGATGAGGGGCAGGTGCTGGTATCGTGCAAGCAAATTCCTGATTTTGATGAAACCATCGTACTTTAACCTTCTTCTCCCCTTTTTTATCCTCATACATATCTTCTAAATAAGCAAGATATCTAGTCTCCTCTTCGGACATTACAAGGACAAAAGAATGGGCCTACAAAAGAAATGGTTAATCATTGAACACCAAATCATGATACTGTATCAGAAAAACAAGAGATGTTCAAACTTACTACTATTGTAGTTCCATTGCGAGAAAAAGCTCGGTAATGCTGGAGCTGCTTTCCACAAGTCCAAGAAGCACCAGACCAGGAAATTTCAGATTGATGGTTTTTTCCCTGAGAGAACATTAAGAATATTCTACAAAAAAATTAAACAACAAGAACATGTGAGAAAAACACTAAGAAGAATTATCACCATATTAAGTAAGCGGCGTCCAGTATCATTGCATCTATTAACTTCCATTCCTGATCTGAAAACATGCTTTAATGGATATTTTGGCAACTCTGTGACATGAGGTTTTTATTTGATAAGTCCTTGATGGAATAAATAGCAACGATATTGCGGAAATCTCTGAGAATATAAACTAAGCAAAACCATGGAATATAAAATCTCACGAATAAAGAAAAATCAGATATTCATCTATGTCCATTACAGTGTGTAAAGTTAAGTTTAAAGAACAGATCACAGAAGCATTTATTTTAGACATCTACGAGGATCCAAAATAACAAAGCTCCTAAAGAAACAAGTTTGCATAAATTGTTTGTTTGCAATTGTTAAAGCTAACAGGATGTATAGAAGTAAATATGCAGCAGTTCATTTCTAGTATTTCAAAAATAGTAAAATTTTCTAAACCATCATCTGTGTATCTCACAAGTCCAGGGCACACACCCTTCAGCAGTATCAGAACCAAAGCAGACACAAAATCAATTTCCACCCTGCCAATTATATTGAGAAGATATACCAATTCTAGTGGAAGAAAGAAACGTAAGACAGGATTCTCAAATCAAAAGATGATGATGAGACAGAGTTCACAGGTTATTTGCAAAATAAGAAAATAAGCTTAAAATGAACCCTTAAGTTCTTCAATGACAATATCACACACATCATAAACATTTCTAACCCACTTTAATTATAATTAATTGCAAGCATGTCTTGAATCAGCATAAATCTTTAGACTGATGACTTGTATTTATAGCTATGGCATGAGAAAATTTGGCTCAATTAGAGACAAGTATAAAAAGAAGAAAAAAAAAGTTACGGACCAAATACAAGGTTTCAATCACATACACTCGTGCATGGCACTGATGCAAACTAGGTAGATCTAGAAATGGTAGATCTAGAAATACAGAATCAATGAGAAAAGTCATGCAGAAGGACATCTAAGCTTAGGAGGGAAATCAGTACACACATCAGCGTAAGACAAACAGTTATTTAGTACAAAGTGAGATTAATACTTGAATTATGAGGGCAGCAGACTTCTGCTGGAAGGAATGAAGCAAGCCAATCTATGACCTCTCTTCTCGATCTCCATTTGAGGGAAGATAACTGCAATTTATCAGCCTCATACATCTGACAAAATTCGTCTGCGATAACATAAAGCATGTGCCTCAGACTGCGTTCAGTGCCAACGACCGCAAGGTGGGAATCTCCCGAAGAATCCTCAAGGTAGTAATGAACAACGCGATGCCCTCGCTCCTGAGAGATGAACTTCTCGCTCCATTTTACAAAAGCAGGGCCACTTTCAGACATGGTCATGGCTCCGAATCAAAGTAGCACTCCAAACTAAAAAGAAAACCTAAGCACAGGAAGTACACTAATCTTTGCCATTACACAACTCGATGACAAAAGAGTTTTAGAAAATCTCAACTTCCCAGAAACATAATCCCAGTCGAAGTGGGATCGGGCTCCAAAACCACAAAGCTAACATAAGCACTAAGAGCTTGAGGCAACGATAACTTCGCGTGGGCGGGATCGGGGTGAGGAGGACAACTCCCTGAGAAACGGGCAGTAAGGTTCGGAAGCCCTTTCCCAAATAAGAGAGCACCCAAATCCAACAAAAAGAGAGCCAAGCAAACAATAAAACCTCACAGGCATCACCTTTATCAGGGGAATCGATCCCGACGCAGCAGCTTGAACCGAAAAGGGTTTAGATTCAGCCAGAATCTCTCCATGGACAGTTCAGCCGAGGAGTTCACCACCCAAACCCGGACAAAACTCAGGGAAGAGACACAGCGGCGCCGATCCGAGCCTCGGAAGCGAAAGCCCACACGAGAAGAGGGGGCGAGGGTTTGTGTAAGCAACGGACGAGGAGCTTCTACGGCGCGGAGAAGGAAGGCGAAGTGGCTACCGGGGGCACGGAGAGGTGGGAAAGACTCCGTTGAAGGGACCGGTGAAGAATCGCAGAGGAAGAGCGATCGCTTCTTCGCGAGCAGGACGCAACGAAACGGATGACGGCGATGAACCTGAGCACAGCTCGCGCTCTCTCTCTTTCTTCTCTCTCTCTCTCTAGGAACGAGGGTGTATTTATAGGGGTCGAGAGATGAGAGGAGGTGGGTGGATGGTTGGGTCAGGGAGATCAAATAGAAAGCGTTTGGTTATCATCGTCATCATCATCAGTTCATTTAGGGAATCATTCTCCCTTTTGAATTCAAAACTACTTAATTAACTCAATTACCCAATTAGACACTTAATTTAATATGAGCTGGATTTAACCCACCCAATCAGGATAAAGATTAAAAGGCGATCCTAATTTTTAAATTTATTAAATGATACCCTTGTATTTTTCCAATTTATTCTTATAAACATTTTAAAAAATTGTTTGGCTAGTCCAATTTATAGAAAAAAATCCTTAATATAATTAGTAAAAATTAATTTTATAAAATAAACATTCAATAGTGTTTGGTTAAAATGGTTAGACTATCTCTTTTTAATACTTAAACCCTTAGTAGTGCATCTATATAGAGCTAGCTAATCCTTAGTAGTGCAAGCTCCTTTAATTGCTAATGCTTGTTGTGATAGAATGCATCTAAACTTCCTTAAAGAGTGCATTCTTTTTTATTTTTTTTAATCCACGTATTCAGCTTTTGAAATTGATTAATTTTGAAAATGATCGATTTGATTTCATAAAAATTTTTCATATATCATCAAGATGGCAAGAGCATTTATTTGACCTAGCTACATCCCTTCTCATGCCGCACATATAAATTCTTCTTCAGCACACCTCTTTTCAACGAGTAAATCCTTCTTTTATTTGACCTTTATCCCTTCACAAATTCATGCTTGATTACTTGCTGTGGAACTTGAAAAAAAATATTTTCGAGTTGTTAAGAATTTGTCTAAATGTTGTCTGTTATTTACCAAGATCTTATAGCAAATCCGTTGAGTAGCTTGTAGCAAGTATTGATTAAAAGATTAATAGGTGTTAACAAAATTAAGTTGAATGTTCAAATAGATTAAGGATAACAGTGTCATAAATAACAATTAGGATTCCATCCATATTAAGAGTAGTGTCATAATTAAATAAACAAGTTAAAACTAAACAAACAACCAAAAAACTGAAACTATTGCACTCCTTATTTTTATATAAAAAAATATTTGAGTATTTTATTTTATTTCCTAAATTATTATTTTTATCTAACTGATGTGATAATATTTTATAAAAATTTTTGATTAAAACTATTGTAACGTAAGCAATTTTAAATAATATTAAAGAGTTTTGATCAAAATTATTATAGAAGTGCTAGAATAATTATAATTAAGTTAGAGTAGTTTTGACTAAATTGGAATGATTTTAATGGTATTTGGGCAATTTTAATACGCTGAAGTAATTTTGATTACATAGTTTTATTCAAAGTATTATAATAATATTGAAGTAATTTTGATCAGTGTTAGAACAACATTAACTAATGTTAGAATTTTTTTGGCCAATGTTAGAATAATTTTAATTAGTGATTATAGAGTAATATAATTTTGACTGATGTTTTAGTAATTCTTATAGTGTGAAGGTAATTTTGACCTATGTTAAAATAATTTTAATCAATATTAAAGTAACATTTGAGCAATTTTGATCCAGCTTTGAAATACAATAATTTTATTAATATTGAAGCAGTTTGAAATAATTAATATGCAAGTAATTTTAATCAAATTTATTATAATAATGTTTGACTAGTTGATAAACAAGGTATTTTTGAAATGAAAATTAGATATTTTTTTTCCCCCAAAACTGAATTATATTTATAACTTGGGATCTAAAGGTAGAAAAACATTCACCATCTAGACATGCCCAATTTCCTTACATGAAAAATTAAGCTTCCATCTTCCACGGCAGTTCTAGTTCTAGTGCAAAAAAGCATCCCT
>JBBMKF010000021.1:5720711-5735355 GCA_037834155.1 Curcuma caesia | reverse complement strand
AGTATTTAAGAAGAACTAAGGATTCGTTCTTGGTATATAGATGGGGTGATTTGATTATATGTGGGTATACTGATGTCAATTTTCAAATAGGCAAGGATGATTCCAAGTCCCAACATGAATACATATTCACCCTAAATTAAGGTGCAATAAATTGGAAAAGGTTCATGCAAGAAATCATTGTTGATTCTACCACTGAGGCGGAATACATTATTACTTCTAAATCAGCAAAAAAAGTGGTTTCGATCAAGAAGTTCATTACTGAATTTGATGTTGTTCCGAGCATTATTGAAGCTAATAGAGCCATTGCTTAGGCCAAGGAGCATAGGTTTCATCAGTGATCCAAACATATACTCCGCCATTATCATTTGATTAAGGAGATCATTGGTAGTAATGAAATACAAATTGAAAAAATTTCCACTAAAAGGAATATAGCTAATCCTTGACTAAACATCTACCTCAATGTAAGTTTGATAGTCATGTAGAAGACTATGGTATTAGATACCATGGCGATTGACATTATGTCAAGTAGGAGTATAGTATATTTGAGAGGTATCCTGAGACAATCGTCTTAGATAATGTACCATTTATTAGATAAATAAAATTACTATTTGAGTGCACATTCTTTATATATTTGATTTAATCTTAAACTCAATTACTGAGGTCCACAATATAATGCATAGCACGAGAGAAATTATGATTGGATCACAATTAGTGGGTATCTCTATATGTGTAATTATGTATGTATTAAAATATTTCTAACGTCGGACAGAATAGAGATTATTCTAGAGGTGGGAGATTGGAGGTGAGTTGAGAAATCAAGATTGAGAAATTGGAAAAAAAAATGAGTAGAAAGCCGTCGACAGTGCCGCTTCTAGGTTTTTGCCAAAAAGAAAATTTTTTATTAATCAATCAAACTGGCCGTAAATGGCTAAACACACTTATAAATAGGCTATAAACCAAAACCCCGAGCTTGACAAAGTTAAAAATACCCAAAAAAAACAAAAATAGAAAATTACTATAAATAGTAAAAATAAGTTCAGAGATACAAACAGAGCACTAAACGATGTTGGATGAGTCCAAAAGTGGGCCAGTATGGGTTTTACCCAAAATCGAATAAAGGTATCTGAAAGAGCTTTGTTTAAAATCCGACCGTGCCTCATTCTGATTCCCGAGTCAAAAGTAATAATTTGTTGAAGTTCAACTCCTCATGTGTTGCCCCTGCATTAGTCGCCCCAAGTTGAAAAGAACTCATCCTCGAGTTCATAGAAGTATTATCAGGATCCACCGAATATGTACTTAAATGTTTCACATTAAAAACGTCAGAAGTCTTCAAGTGACTCGGCAACCTGTATGCATTGTCATTGATCTTCTGCAGTATCTCATATGGTCCAATCTTTCGATCTTTAAATTTATTGTACTTGCTAGCCAAGAAATGATCACGAGTTAATACTGCCCAAACATAATCACCAATATCAAAAAGTACTTGACGACGATGATTGTCGACCCGAGTCTTATACTTGATATTGCTTTTATGAATAGCTAGTTTTACTTGCTCCTGAATGCCTGGAAGGTGCTCTGCTATCTCCTCTTCTTTAGGACAAAATCGTCTTATATGGGAGACAGAGGCCAAATCCAGCACCTTGGATAGGTTCGCCCATAGACAATCTCAAAAGGTTTCAAGCCTATTGTCTTGTTTCTTGATATGTTATAGGCAAATTCTGCTTGAGGTAACGTCAAATCCCATTGCTTTGGTTTAGTTCTTGTCAGACACCTCAGAAGATTACCCAAACTTTGATTCACTACTTCAGTTTGATGATCTGTTTGGGGGTGGTAGACACTTTTAAAGTTCAATTGTGTTCTCAGTTTCCCCCATAAGCTCTTCCAGAATTGACTGATGAATGTGTTGGTATCATGATCTAAAGTCATAGATCTAGGAACGTCATGTAAACACACAATCTCCTTGTAGTAAAGATAGGTAATCCGGATAATATCCATAGTCTTCCTGCAAGCTATAAAATGTGTCATCTTAGAAAATTTGTCAACCACAACTAGAACAAAATTTGAAGTTCGTTGGGTGTAGGGTAAACCCAATACAAAATCCATACTGACATCGAACCAATGAGTTTCAGGAACAAGTAAAGGAGTGTACAAGTCTGTATTAGTTAGAATTCCCTTAGACTGTTGACATACATAAGATCGATCTACAAAGTGAGCAACGTCACTGGTTAACTTGGGTCAATAAAAATTCACAGAGATAAGAGTTAGTGTCTTATCATGACCAAAGTGACCCTCATTATGAAGCTCACTGATAATTTGCTGTCTCAATAAATAATCTGGAACACACAACTGTAATCCATGAAATAGATAACCATTATGCAAAATAAAATCATGACGGTGACCATCTTATACTTTTTGGAATATCCTCCCGAATGAAGGATCAGCTACGTACATGTTAGTAAAAATCTCAAACCCGCAACTTTAGTACTTATGGTGGTAAGTAATGAAGAACAACGGCTCAAGGCATCTGCGACACAGTTCAGGCTCTCTACTTAGTGTCTTAGCGTAAAGGTGAACTTTCGCAAATAAGCCACCTACTTGGTATGCCGCCTCAGTTTGTGTTCACTATTGATGTACTTTAAGGTTTCATGATTAGTAAACAGAATGAATTCCTTCTGTACGAGGTAGTGACTCTAAAGTTTAAGGACTGAACAATGACATAGAACTCCAAGTCATAGGTATAATAATTTTTCTTGGATCTGAACAGTTTCTCACTGAAGAAACCAACAAGTCGCCCATACTGACTCAGCACACCCCCAATACCAATGCTGGATGTATCACAATTTACCTCGAACACACGGTTAAAATTAGGAAGTGCCAGAATTAATGCCTCGGTCATCTTTTCTCGACTAGTTAAAAACTAACATCTGTCCCTTCAGACCACTTGAAATTATGTCCCTTAAGACATTTTGTGAGGGGAGCAATCAGAGTGCTAAAGTTTCTGATGAACCGACGGTAGAAAGAAGCCAATCTATGAAAACTTATGACATCATGCAAGGTCCTTGGCTGAGGTCACTTCAAGACTGCGTCTATCTTTGATTGATCTGCGTGAACACCATCAGTAGACATAATAAAGCCAAGAAAAGATATCGACATAGTAACAAAGGAAAACATCTTCTTGTTGACACATAAACACTCCATCTTTAGCTTTTCAAAAATAGTACAGAAGTGATCAAAATGTGATGCCCACGTCGGACTGTAAATAAGAGGGTCATCAAAGTAGACCACCATAAATTTTTCTATAAAAGACCACTAGATCTGATGCATGAACCTCATGAATATGCTGGGCGCATTCGATAATTTAAAAGACATGATCATCCACTCGTATAACCCATGTTGCGTCTTAAATGTTATCATTTCTAGGCCTTATTCTGATCGGGTGGTATCCACTTTTAAGGTCAATTTTTGAGAAGACCCTAGAACTGGATAGCTGATCCAATATATCATTCAAGCGGAGGATTAGAAATCTGTACTTAACTGTAATTTTGTTGCTGGCTCGACTGTTAACACACACACTACGAACCATCCTTCTTTGGCACTAATAGGGCAGAAACTACACAAGGGCTTATGCTCTCATGGATATAACCCTTTTCTAATAATTCTACCACTTGCCGCTGCAACTCTTCGACCTCCTTGGGACTGAGGCGATATGCTGGTCGATTAGGCAAACTCGATCTTGGAACAAAATCAATCTAATGTTGGATATCTCTCATAGGTGGTAGTTCAGGAAGAAGATCCTCTAGCATCAGTTCGATAAAATCTGCTAATAGTTGCTGTATTTTTGTTGGTAAAGTCGCATTGATGGTTATGACATCGTTTCGACAAGGCAACAAAGCATAGACTACGCCTTCAAGCTCCATCTCATCTATAAATCTAGAAAGAGAAAGCAAATTAGTATTCTTGGCTGTTGGAATTGGAGTAGTTCCTTCCCGCTGTGGCGCTAACACAATCTTCTTTCCCTTGATGTGAAGAGTATAGGTATTCTTTGGTTCATCATAAATAATACGGCGATCATACTGCCAAGATCACCCTAACAATATATGACATGCATCCATGAGCACTACATCACACCAAACATTATCAAAATATTTGTTGCCAATAGAAAATGATACAAGACATCGCCTATCTACTGTTACCTCACTGTCTTTGTTTGGCCATGACAACTTGTATGATTTAGGATGGTGGTTTGTCTTCAACTGTAATTTCTGGACAGTTTCATCGGACATAACGCTCTCACAACTGTCACTATCAATAATCATTTTGCAAACTTTATCTGCAACCGTCAAGTAGTGTGGAATATATTAGTTCTCAACTAATCAGCTCTTGAATTGCTCTTGGGAGTAATTAGACTCTTGCGAACAACTAAAGTTTCATGACCATCACTATAAATCACTTCAAAAACTTCATTCTCATCATACATTGGTTTACCAATTGCCTCATTCTCATCTTCCATGCCTTTTTCGATCAATAATTTTTTGTCTTTCTAATTAGTAGGGCAGGTGCCCTTCATTCGTTTGCCTTATGCCCTTGTTCACCACAATGATAACACTTGATAGAAGCCTTAGAATTAACTTGTGGTGATTGTTGTTGTGAAGGACATGGGTGGGGTTGTTGTTCTAGTCACTTCTGACCATTGATTTCTGGTTCTGCTATTTTTCAACAACCAATGCACGCTGGTAGGCCTCTGAAACCGTCCACAACGAATGAAGACTGAGAATATCTTGTAAGGGTTGGCGCAATCCCTCTAAGTATTGTGCCATCATCTGCTCCTTTTATCTTCGATAAGTCATTTCGGGCAATCAACTAGTAGAACTCCTTCGTATAATCATCGATCGATCTCACACCATGCCTCAACATATGAAGTCATTGAAACAGAACTTGGGTGTAGCTGAAAGAAAGGAAGCGAGGTGTCATCTTCTTCATATTCTCCAAGTTAGTGATCTTAGTTTTGCCTTGTTTCTCTCGTGCGCGCTGCAACTGTTTTCACCATGCGGGCGCTCGACCTTTGAGTCTAATGGCAACCAAATTTACTTTCACCCGATCGGACACCTCCTTGTAATAAAAAATTCTTTTTATCTCGTTGAGCCAATCAACAAATCCTTCCACTTCTAACGTTCTTGAAAACTCAGGTAGATCAACTCGAAATTGAAGTCTACATATTGTTCCTCTCGACCTTGATGCTCCGAGACCCTGTCGTGGTTGTGGTGAGGGTTGTCAAAGGTGGACGCAACATCACGGTTATAGATCTCTTGATCTTCAAAATCCCGCACTGTCAGACGCTCGGTAAATTCTGCGACTTGCCTCTGCAAATCCTCAATCGTCTCATCCTGAATAGTATAATCACAGTGCTCGGCTTCCTCCATCGGATCCTGCCTATTACGACCATGACCACCATGACCATGACCATGACTACGACAACCTTTCATTGGATTTGATGCGCTTTGATATCAACTGACGCCAGACATAATAATGATTATTCTGGAGGCGAAAGATTAGAGGAGAATTGTAGAGAAAACAAAAATCAAAAGTTAGCTGAAAACAGCTAAACATGCGTATAAAAAGATCCTATAATCCTAAAACTCTAAAAATAAAAAATTACTATAAATAGTAAAAAATATGTTCAGAGCCTCTGAAAAGACACTAAACAATGTCTGATGGGTCTGAAAGTGAGTCGGTATGGGTTCCAGAAGGTACCGAATAAATGTCTTTGAAAGAACTTCGATTAGAAACCAACCGCGCCTCGTTTTGATACTCGAGTCAAAAGTTATGGTCTGTTGAAGTTCGACTCCTCATGTGTCACCCCTGCATTAGACCTCAACCACATGTATTTTTTCCTTCTATTGACACTATATTACTAGAATGTTTCAGATTTTCTAATTCACTCTTTTCATTAATTAGAATTTTGTTTACTCTCCTATTCTCACACTTTAATTGATTCAACTTGTCTAATTATAAACTTGTCATTCCTTTAATATGCTCATATCATCTAAGCTTACATTCTCTCATTTTATCATTGATAGTTATATCTAATTGCTCCCTAACAACAATAACTTTTTTTTATATCTTCTTTAGTAATTATAGACATTCATTTTTAACATTCTCTGCCTTGTGCTGCATTTTCTTTGTATTTGCTACTTTCTATCAATTCTACACTCCAGCCCATAAGGATGATGGGTTGTACCATAAATCTATAATCTTTCCTTATATCTTTAGGGCAACATGACAACTACATGAGACTCCAAATCCCTCTTAACCATTTAACTTATTGACATATCATAGTCCAGAATTTATTCCAGCTATCAAACTTGGCTTGTGTATAGTAGCTGGTCTCTTCCTTAACGCTTGATAGAGAATATGTAACAATTGTTCAATGGTCATTTTAACCAACAAAATCTGAAAGTCAAAATCACGGTCCTATAACATTTCCAAGCATTGAATGGGGGATCATACTGCACTATTCCATATTCCGTCCCAATCTAGTTTTAGACCATCCCACCCATAAGATTCAATACTATCCACTTACAAAACTTGATCGGGATGTTATAGCCAGGTTCTACACCTCCCTATACAATTCCAATGTTGAAAATTATCCATCCATTTATGGTATGTTGCCTAGTACAATCACTAGTTGGTTGCTTTGTTTCCATGTTTGCTTTGATGATCAAACAAATCAAAATTAACTAATAAAATGTGAAAATCAACGTAGAAGAGTGAACTAAAATATGTAATTATTCAATTTAAGGAATTCCTCCAAAAGAAAGCTTAACCCAGTAGCTTTCATGCATCAAGCCCTGAAACATAGAGATTGAGAGAGTTGATATGGAGAAGATAAAGAGCTTGAGGGAGAATAGAGGTGGCTAGGAAGGGTTTTTTATAGTGTCATAAAGGGTTTTTCAAGTTGAAATACAACTAAATTACCTAAGTATATAACATTGTCTTTTCTCTTTCCCTTGAACTTTGAGTGAAAAGATGAGCCATATATTTTCACAAAAATCAAATCTTTAATTATGTCTTTGTTTTTTTCACATCAAATCGTAGTAAAGAATGTATTATGTACGTAAGTTGTCACTCGGATTCATCTAAGATGGTGGTTCTGCATTTGCCAATATATTGCAGATTTGCTTTTATTCCTTTTATGAAAGTATGTCCTCACATGTTTTAATCTTTAAACCTTTCTTCCTTTTATTTATTGTACTTGCCTATTATGTTTCAAATGGATGCATTGATTTTGTACATGTTGATATTTGACAAAAATAAACAACAGTCATTTACTCCAACAGGTAAATGGATGTTTATCTTACCATGACACGATTCCAGACGGATTTTACCTAATTCAGGGAATGGATCCATTTGTGTGGACCCTATGTACGGATGTGGAAGAAGAGAACCGAATTCCATCAATTGAGTCATTGAAGACTGTTCACCCCAGTGAGTCATCCATTGAAGTAGTTCTTATAGATAGGCAGCACGATCCAGACCTAAGGCTTTTGGAAACAATTGTAACTGGCCTTTCATGTAGCTGTGCTACAGCAAAAGATGTGGTGGAGCAGCTAGCAAAGCTTGTTTGCACTCGAATGGGGTAAATCTTTGGAGACTCTAAGTCTATTGGTTAAGTCTGTGGTTTTATTTCTTCATTAATTAATTATCCATTTGCATCACAAGGGGTATTGCTTTTAATGGAGAAGATGCTCTTCTACATTTCTGGAAGGAGTGTAGTGAGACTATCAAGGCTAGTTCATGCTCTATTGTACTTCCAATGGGAAAGCTATCGTTTGGTCTTTGCAGGCATCGAGCATTGCTTTTTAAGGTGATTTTAGTGTACATGTTTGCTGTAATTTTACTTAATGAGTCATTCTAATTGATGATTCTGATACCATTGCCACTCTAAGCTAAATTTTCCAGGCAAGAATGTTTAGAAGTATGCTATCTTAATGAGTGCTATTTGTTTTATTAGCTTTCTCACGCTTTTGTTTGTTTCATGCTCATGTGTCTTGGCTAATTAGCTGTATGAGATTTCGTCTTAAGTTTTAAAAGGTGTCAAAATTTTTACCGAGCATTATTGGATAAAATTTAACTCAGTCTTAGGAGAATTATCCAGTATTTCCTGTTATGAAAAGGATTCTCAATTCCTCATGTAAGATATTCTACGGTTTTAATAAAATTTCACTTTTCTATATGTGAAAATTTGTCTTCTCTGTGTGATATTGTTCCTAGTGCATCATAATTCTTAGGAGTCAGGATGTATCTAAGTTAGATTTTTTACTTGTTCTGTTCCCACAGATGTTGGCAGACACAATTAATTTGCCATGCCGGGTTGCCAAGGGATGCAAATATTGCAAAACAGATGATGCTTCTTCTTGTTTGGTGCGCTTTGGTCTTGAAAGGTAAAGATTGCAATCCAATGTCGTATTCCAATCATGCAATAATGCTTTAGAGTGCCTTGCAGAAGAAGAGCAGCGTGATGAAAGGGATCATAATGAGAATCGAAATTTTACAATATATCATTTAATACAATCTTGGATAGTGAAGAGGGATTCTTTTTCTGCAAAAGGTGGAATGTCGCGTAAAAAAGGTGGATAGTGAAGAGGGATTCTTGTTATCTACTGTGGTGGTGATTAATATGGCTTATGTCGCGTAAAAAAAATATCATGTGTTGAGACCTGGTATAGATTTAACACTTTGCTGTAGGCTTGAACTTGTATGGTGATAGACTACTAGGCACTATAGAACAAGCTAAAATACACATGCACTGGGCACTATATTTGGTACCAGGACAAAGGACTGGTAAGATCCATTTGTCTCTGACTACTGATTTGAGATTTCAAGATCTGATACTTCTATTACATCATTGAGTTTTGAAGGATTGAAATTCACTCATTAATTCTCATGCTGAATAATCCTTGTAGCTTTATGCTACTATTGTTTTGCTGAACGAGGGACAAAGAGAGGTTACAAGGCCACATATCTATGCTGAATAGTAGCTTTATGCTACTATTGTGTATTCTATATTCTACTTGAACTTTTCTATTGAGATTACTAATCCAAAGGCCACATATCTATCAAACTATAATCAATATCTTTTGAATCAAGGCTTGCTATTATTGTCCTAGTCCAGTCCATATAATTTGTGAGATCATTTGAAATTAATGGAGTCCCTAGATAACCATTGGTGGTTTTGAAGAAGAAAGGAATGTCTAATAATTAATTTGAAGTGATAAAGATATAAATGATAATTCTGTTTCAGCTGTAGGTTTACATCAGTGGTAGGTTAGGTTTAAGTTTATCTTTTTTACATTAGTATTAGATGAAGTAGCCAATCATATTCATCATAAACCTCCTTTGTGTTATATTCTTTGTAGACAATATTGTATTAAGTGATGAAAGTGTAACTAGATTTGATTCAAAGTTTGAATTGTGTTAAAAAGATTTGGAAATTAAAGGTCTTAAGATAAGCAAGAACAAATTAAGTATGAGAAATTTTGTTTTTGTAACAAGAAAATAATTGATAGATTGTTAAGATGGATCACATGATATGCTACAAGAAATTTTATGTTTCTCAGATTTGCTATTCAATAATGGAATATTTATGAGTATATGTTGAATTGGATAAAAATGAACAGTTGAAACGGAGAGATATCTGGAGCTTGTGTAATGGTTGTATCCTGCTCAGGCTTAAAGGAAAATTTTGAGTATAACCCACAATACTTTATGGATCAAAGTAGAGTGTTGAGATCTTAGGAAACAACATGTACAAAAAGTTAATATGATAAATATGAAAAATGCTAAGATGCATGTATATAAAAGATACTAATTTTTAGAACAATTAGGCGAGCGTTTTGATAAATGATAAAGGAGAAAAAATTGGTTAAGATAATATAGATGCCTTCAAAGATTGATTGCTAAATTCTACAGCTAGAAGAGTTGAACTTATTATAGTGGATGAACTTATTAGAGTGAAGGAGTTAGGAGTAAAGAGATCTAAAATAAAATATTAGTCAATGTAATAAAAAAATAATATAGTCGATTTGAATATTATATTGCCTTGCATAGAGATTAAATAAATGGATAAAAATCATGTAGGACAAACACAACTTGATGATGATCATTTATGTTAAGGGTTAAGGTTAATTACCTCTAATAATCCCTTATCGTTGTATATATACTATTCAATCATAATATTACATTTTAATCCTTGCAATATTGGTTATTCACACATACATCCCTAATACTCAGCTAGCTTAAAGATATCTTGCAAGCGTTGCTTGTTTTGATCTACTCGAACTTACAAATTTTTAGAGCATAATAAATTCCACTAGCTGATTGAAGTAGACAAACATTGGTCAATATCTTTGAATTGCACCTCTATTATAGAGTGACATTCTTTATGTGTTTTGTCCTCTTGTAGGATAGCATGCCAAAAGTTATATGCGTGGTCGCTTGGTCATCATAATACAACTTTACTAGCTTTTTAGAGATATGTCCTAACTTGCTCACCAACTACTTAACCCAGATAAGCTCACCTGCAGCTAAAGTCATAATCCTAGCTTCATCTTTGTACTCTCTGGCTACGTCAACTACTTCATGTTCTAGAAAATCAGATTGCTTCCCATGTGGTTGTAGTAACACTGTGGATCTTCTGTTTGTAGGAGGATCTATCTAGTTTGAAGGTGACTTTACTTTTAATATAGGAGATCTTTGCTCAAAGCATTTTTTAGGTACAAAAAAATTCTTAAAGATGTGGCCATAATATGAAGTATCAAGGAATTGACTGATTGTGCTCACTACAAATGAGGTCTAGTGTTATAACCATGAGGTGATTTAGTTTCCCAACTAGTCTTTTGTATCTTCTTGAATCAGTTAATGACTCTTTCTTTGCTAACATTAGTTTGACATTTAGATCCCTAGAAGTATCAGCTAACCTAGTCCCTAATATTCCATTCTTGAAGCATTTTCATTTGGAGATTTAAATCTCTCCACCCTAGGTGAGTCATCTCTACACCAAGAATGTATAGTCTTCTCAAATCGATCTTGGTATGGTATCGAAAGCATTTGTTAGGATTTGGTATGAAAGCATCCAGCCATCTCAATCCATGCGCTCCAACACTTGGGTTTCAATTGAGAAGGTTCCTAACAATTTGTAATTGGCATAACGGTAGTAGACTATAATCAATTTGTATTGCGAAAAATTAGAGGAGCCATGGGACTGTATGTAGCTAAATGGACTAATGTACCTTGTTCTGACTGTTATTTCTGTTCCCTCTTTCTGTACTTCATGTTAATGTAATCAGTGTTTGTGTTTATACTTCTCTTTGAGGTAGCTATATCCAACTTTCCACAATCTTCTTTGCTGTGGTATCATTGTTTGTAATGCTTATACATGAGATAGCACACTGCATTCATGCTGCACAATTGTTTTGGGGACATCTGTATTCTTTAAGTGTTTAAATCTGTGGTATTTAGGGCTATTGTTTATTATCATTAGATTAATTGAATACTACATTATTTTATCAGGGAATACTTAGTTGATCTGATTAAGAACCCAGGAAATTTATCTGAACCTGATTCCTTGCTGAATGGGCCCTATTCTGTTTCAATTGCTTCACCTTTGCGCCCTCCAAAAGTCAAAACATCTGAGATAAATGTGAACTTCCGAACCTTGGCCAAACAATATTTTCAGGACTGTCAATCACTGAATCTTATCTTCAAAGATGCTTCAGCAGGTAACTCTTACAAATAATACACATTCATACTTCTGATATTGGTTCATTTTGTTTGTATTGGGGTACTGATTTCCTGTCCTGGATCTAATGGCATTATCATCACACAAGTCTTGTTAATAGTATGGGAATCAGATTTTGATGCTGCATCTCTTGGAAATTCTTCAACTCAAGAATTTGAGATTTTTATGATGCTTGGGAGTTGCCAGTATAGTATTAAACCTTCTCCAATATTATCTTTATTTCTTGATATGATGAATCTTAATTTCTCTTTCTTTTTTCATTTTCAAGAAAAATTTCTTGCCAAGAATTTCCATTCATGCAAGGTCCATCAGGTCAATAATCATAAATATATTGTTTATGTAATTGCATCAATATGCACCCTTTCAAGTTGCACTTTATTCCTTTTATTGCATCATTGGATGCAGCATCCAAGTTACTATTATTTGACACCCAATTTTTATGTTTTGTGGTTCAATATTGCTCTATAGTTGCTATACTGCTACAAACTTGACTGGGACTCAAGCAAGTTCTATACTAACACCTTCGCATTCCTAATCCAATATTTTATTTACAAGTAACAAAGATGATCACATTGATCTGCTTAATATACCTCAAATTCAACAGAAGTAAATGCTAAATATGAATGTCAAATTTTGAAAAGTACTATCGCATCAATATCTTAAGCTACAAATGCAATGGTTGGTTATGTTTTCCCCTACTTTTATTGTTTTAATTGTATACTTATTTATATCGACTAGATTATATGCTTAATATCCAGTGCTGATAAACATCACTTTTGTGTTGATTGTCACTGAAGCACTGTTTTTTCTTAACCTTAAATTCTTCTGATGCAATGGCACAATTGACTTCAACTAATTATGCATGTCCAATTATCAAAGGTACTTCTATTGCTGAAGGAGATGCTATTGATCCATCCTCCTCTAGGCCATCTGATGGTGGAACTGACCCATGTCAGCCTTATAAGGTTACTTGGCCAGATGGTAATATTGTGAATGCAAATAAACTGTTTAATCCTCCGAGGAATGCAAGAAACCCAGATCTTGTTGAACGAGAATTGGTACAACCGAAGCGTACAGCACAAGACACACTCCAAACTGTTGCTCCATGTGAGCCAAAGGCAGATAGGAAGGATTTTAAATTGATGGAGGATTCTAAACATATTGGAAATAGACCTAGCAATGATATAAGACTTGCTGAAGATGATTTAAATATTCCATGGCGTGAACTGGTCCTGAAGGAGAGAATTGGTGCAGGTAAACCATGTGTTTGTAGTTAGCTATATTATGAGATTAATTATATTTCATAATTCAGATAATATTTGTTTATAGCATTCCAGATGCATCATTAATCTATAAGGGGTTTATAAATTACTTGGTTTCTTATTTTTCCAGGTTCATTTGGAACAGTTCATCGTGCTGAATGGCATGGTTCAGTATGTTCTATTTCTCATCCCTCTTATTTCTGTAACTGTTGGACATATTAGGTACAAATAACTCTTATATTTTTACCTTGTCTAGTTTCCCAGATCATAGATTTGTAACTATTTTGATTCTATAAGCACCCAGATTGTAGTCCTATTTGATAATGATACATCAAAGTTTTATTTTAACTAGGTATTAGAGTTTATCCTATTACAATGACTTTCCCAACAAGGCTGCCTCTTGTCTTTGTTGAAAAGAAAACGACTTTCTTGCCTCGTAAGGTCTAGTCGACATTGCTTCCCTCTCTCCTCTAAGATACCTTCCTCCCCTTCCAAACTAGGTCAAGCTCTAGCCCTCGCTGACAGATTAAGTTCAATCATTAGATTTTTCTAGTAAATCCAAATTTATTTCTCTTTCATGTAAAACTCAATCTTAATCCTATGTGCATCATGATTGGAAATCTCATATGTGTCACTAGGCTCGTGCGGCGGCGCTGAGGCGTGGCACGGTGTCGTGCGAGTGCGGAACAGATGACGAACTTTGGTTTAATTAAATTAATAATTTTAATCAACTCTTCTGCAAAAAGGTGGAATCTGCCACCCTAACGGCCTCACATGGTCGGCCCCATGAAAATCTAATAAAATTATCCCATTAATTTAATATCATAATTTTAAAATTATTATATGAAAATAAAATAAATTATTATAAATTATAATTTCTTTTTAAACAAATTATTTAAAAATATATATAATTTCTAATTAATAATTAATTACTATATAAATTATAATTATATAAATTGTTAATCAACTAATGTAATTACAATATAAAATTTTATTTTTAATTAAAATACTAAAAATTTTAATTTTGTAATAAGAATTCATTCAAAATCAAACTTTAAATTATTTTTATAAATAAAAATAAATTAAAATTTCTAAAAAATATTTAAAATATATGAAATAATTCTAAAAATTTATAATAATTTTAAAATTTTGTAAATACTTCTAAAAATTTTAATTATTATAAAAAATAAAAAATATATCACAAATCAACTAGAAAACCAACGACTCTCTAATCAATCGACTACCTAGTCAACTGCACCAATCGATTTCACTCAGAATCAAAATATTTTGTTCACTCAAAATCTATATCCAAGTCGACTATGATGCTCCAGTTGACTAGAACAAAGATCGACCATTACATATACGATCTCACTTCATTTGGCTTAATACCTATCATCCCACTAAGTGGTATCAATTATATATATCCTCCTACACTATTGGACTAGATCTCTTACTTTTTTTAAAAAAATTATGCACAATAAACATATTTATTTAATAATTACTATATATATAAATAAATAAGTATCGAAATTATGTCGGCACGACACGATACAATATCAAAACCGTATTGTTTCAATCTAGGCCG
>JBBMKF010000021.1:5705310-5715583 GCA_037834155.1 Curcuma caesia | reverse complement strand
TAAATACATATTATTTTAATTTATTTAATGATTTTTTGAATTTATAAAAACACAGATATGGTCTTTCTTTCTTTTTTAATTACTTAATATGGATATTTTTGAAAAAAGGGATAAGAGAACATGTGCCTTTCAATTAGCATTTAATTGAATCTATTTTGCATAAACAATTAGTTAATTGATTAATAATAATGAAATTAACTGGTCAATTGATCGAAATTGATACTAATCAGTCCGGTTGATCATCGTGCAAAATGTTTGATGATCATAGAGTCGACTGATGTTGTCAATTTTTTTTTAATTTAAAAAGTACTTAATAGGTATAAAAATCAAAAGTTATTCTAAACAACTAAATACAATTTTAGTTGGTCAAATATTTTTGACAAAAAGTATTGAATAAATATAAAAGTCTTATTTTTTTACTAAATCATTAGTATTTTATTCATATTCTCATGAGTGTTTTTTTTTCTATAGATGACTAAGAATGAAAGTATTTTCTCAAGTGGGAGAGGATGAAAATAGAGAACATTTACAAGAGGATCAAAATACGTATATAAAATATTGGATATTTATTATTCTAATGAAATTATTTATTTATCGAAATAAATAAATAGATTTTAGTTTTTGTTCTATGTGAGAGGAAATCATATGAAGATGAGATGACAGATTAGAATTTGAAATTATCACTGACGTTATTTTATAATTTAAAATAGATTATTACATTGGTTCACCAATGATTTGAAACTTTTTAATGAGATTTTCAATCGGATTTTTCTGATAATAATAATAATAATAATAATAATAATAATAATAATAATGCTGGTATAAAAGCAGGAGCATCGCACAAAGTAAAAGCCGCAAAGCCGGAACAAAGCAAGCAAACAAGTTTTAAGCAGCTGGTAGTAGCGAAGCAGAGCAGGAAAGCAAAGTAGAAAGAAGAAAAAGGATAAAAGAAGAAGAAAATCCTGATCTTTGTCCTCCTCCTTCAAAATGGATAGCGAAAGAGAACCGTCCTCTTCTGCTGCTGCTGCTGCTGCTGGATTCCGGCCATGGGTCCTTATTCTTCTCTTCTCCCTTCTCATTCTCCTCGTCCTCCCCTCCTCCTTCCGCGGCTTCCGCCCCTTCGCCATCAGGAACGGCTGGGACACCCTCAGCATCCTCCTGGTTCTCTTCGCCATTCTCTGCGGCGTGCTCAGCCGCCGCCACAGTGCCGACGACGGCGACAGGCTCCCCCGCCCGGCGGACCATGGAGACTGGCGCCGAGCCCACTCGAGCTACCCCCACCCTGTGGAGGCCGCTCCGGAGGCGGGAGGCCTTCGGATGGGTAGTGGCGGCGGGGCCTACCCTGTTCTGAGGCCGCCTCTGGATGCCGGCGCCGAGGAGTGGCGTTTCTACGGTGATATGGAGCATTATCGACGGGGATCGGAGTCTGGGGTGTGGGAAAGGGAAAGGTTTGGGGATTCCGAGGCAAAAACGATATACGTGGACGCATTTGTTGAACGAAGCAGCCCTCTAGCGAGATCTAGATCTCCGTCGAGTCAGCCGCCGCCGACGCAGAGGTTGATGGAAAGTAGGGCGTTGTACGAACTTCCCGAGGGGCATGTGAAGAAAGGTGAGATCTTTGAACAAGAAAAGCCCCATCCGCCCTCGCCGCCACAACCGCCTCAGCGCCAATCGCGGATGACGAGGCGGAGGAGAGTCGAGAAGGTTGCTGAGGAAAAGGAGGTGGAGAAAAATGAGATCTTTGGGCAGGAGAACCACAATTCTTTGTCGTCGTCGTCGCCGTCTCCGCCTCCGAGGCAGCGCCAGCCGAGGAGGAGGAGGAGCATTGAGAAGTTTCGGGAGAGGGACGTGGGACAAAATGCAATATGCGAGCCAAAGATGACCGACATTCCGCTGCCAGCACCGGCGAAGTCACAGCATCGGACGAGGAGAAGCGTAGGCGATGTTCCGCAGTGGGAGGTGGAACAAAATCCTAATATTCTTGTTGAAAAGCCTCGTACGTCGCCGGTGGATCCCCCGCCGTCTCCGCCTCATCATCAGGAGGAAGTGGGTGAGGAGGAGGAATTGGTGGAAAAGACGAACCATAAGAAGCGAAGAAGCGGCGGAGCGAAGGACATCGCTGCAGCTATAGCTTTGTTGTATCCGAAGAAGAAAGGAAGCAAGACGAAGAAATCTTCCAACGACACAGCACTTGTATCCGCGGAACCTGCCTCCTCCACTCAGCCGCCACCCCCTCCGCCTCCCTCCTCGGTGTTCCACCACCTCTTCTACCAAAAGAAAGGAGGAAACAAGGCCCGGCAGATCCACTCAGAGTCGGCAGCGCCTCCGCCGCCGGCGCCGATGCCTCCGCCGCCAGAACAACAATCCACGCAGCAAACGATACAACCTCCAGTTCCGGCGCCAGCTCCTCCGTCTCATAACTGGCATCATAAGGGAAAGGAAAAGGTCTATCTTTACGAGTCACCTCTGTCGCCGTCGGCCGTTCCGACATCACGGCTAGAAAAATCCAATCTTTCGAAGCACACTCTCCAGGCCTCGTCTTCCATGTCGCCGATACCGCCGCGGCCTCCGCCTCCGCCTCCGCCTCCGCGAAGGCCTTCTCATTCCCATCAAACCGTCGCCGACGAGGAGGTGCTGGCTAACCACGACCTCAACAGGAGAGTCATCGAAGCACAAGCGAAGAAACTGAAGGAAAGAGAGGCCGTGGCGGTGTCCTGCCCGAGCCCGGACGTGGACAACAAGGCCGACCTCTTCATCGCTCGATGCCATGCGAACTGGAAGCTCGAGAAGCAGAACTCCATGCGCGAGAAGGAGCGCCGCAAACAGCAAAGGCGACAGGAATCCGACTTGAGACGCGCTTAACCTCTAACTCCGCCGCCGGCGACGTGGTCTCCGACCAGGTGCATACAAGTTGGTCGTCGATAGCCGAACAACCGGATCATTCTACCATCGACTAAAATTCGAAGCTGCAAAGTGTCATTTGGGATACAATTCCCGCACAAGAAGGTACAGCAGTCCCAGTGAAAATTTTTAGACAAATTTTTTGGGTCGAGCGACAAGTTTGAAACATTGTGCTAAAGTTGTTCTTGTTGCATGAGAGTTTATGCAAATGGAAATTAGTTTTGCCCATTTGTACCATTTTACCAATTGAATATTAGATCAACAAGATTTGGGGAAATCTCCTTTAGCCCCCTAGCATTTAAAATTTTTTTAATTAAAAAAATATTCTAAAATTTTCAATTTTGTCGAGAAGAAGAAGAAAAAATGTAAATGAAGTATGAGAGGAGAGAAATAGGTCAATTTGAATGGGAAATATATTTTTCTTAAAAAAGAAATTCTGTTTTATTGAGGAAGGGAAGAAGACTAGAAGAGGAACTCGAGAAGCGGATAATACGTGCGTCGCCGGAGGCTTCAATTGCCACCTCCGTTTCTTACAAGCTCTCGAGCGATCTCCTCCCCCTTCACCCCAAATTAGGACTTCGATTCCTCCATCTTCATCGCCGCTCACCACGACAGTCATAGAGGCGGTCGCCTAAGACGACCAGATTGGTTTTACCCACTCGCTCGCCGGGTTCATCTGCCCCGGTGAGCACATGCGGCGGCGAAGCTGTCGAAGCTTGTGAAGGTACTGAGGAGCACAGGGACGCCCGTGTCTCCAGCTATCAGCGTCTTGTAGGTGCGATTGAAACGGGTGCAGCGGACGGTAGGGTCGGTCCAGTCGTCGCCGTCGGCAGGTTGGGTGGATGTCTGACGAGGTCTCCTCCTCCTCCCTCCATTCCTCGCGTCAGTCCAAATAAACATCTCAAAGGAATTCTTTTCCTCTCCCTTTCTCTCCTTCTCTCCTTTCCCCTTGTTACTTGCCTTTCTTTCCCTCTTCCGTAGGAGGAATAGATTTCTCTATCTTGCTCATATGTCGTTGACAATGTTGTCGTCGATGCACTTTGTGTCGCTCCGTATCTCGATGCTCCTTCCACCGGCGAGATGCAAGAAGAAGAAGAATGAGAGCTGCGTCCCTGCCTTTCTCTGGCCCAATCCAATGGTCCGCGTTATGCTCCGCTGGCGAAGAACCTCTTCCATGAACCGAGATTCTCCTCCGGTATGCAGTGTTAATATAAAATTGCATTTTAAAAAAAACCATTTAATTTTCTTATATTCTTCAGTCTGGTTCTTGCAGCTGGATTATGATCCGTCACGAGAATTGTTGGGAATCGATGTCGACCCGGAACCAAGGTTTGCCATTCTTTTCTGTAGTTCTGCTGCTTTGCTCAATTTTTTGTGGATTTTGTCAAGGCTTCTGAAAAATAAACAAATTTCTTGGGCAGAATAAAATATACAAGTGAAATAAGTGATGTAGGATGAATTGGAATGCAAAATGATAAATTAACAATCTTGGAGCAGTTAGTAGAAATTTAATTTTGTGTCAGCGCAGCAAAACTTGATTGTGGAGAGGATCTAACTGTGCATAAAAATCAGTTCTCAATTTATTTTAAACACAGACCAATTGCATCGATTTTACCCAATATTTCAATAGTAACCAGTTGGTATTAACATCCAGAAGGTTTCCGCCGCTGCAAAATATTTGATAAAACTCATGATATTATATTTAAAGTGTTTCTTTACTATTTTTCTGTTTTGCTCCAGGAGTGGATGCTAGTTGTTTTCTTTCATGCTGATCTAAATTTGTTTCTTCAGGAATGTTAATCCTGGTACACAAAAACTTAGGTCCTGGTTTGGTCCAAATGGGCAATACATCAGGGAGTTGCCATGCCCTAGTTGTAGGGGGAGGGGTTACACACCATGCACAGAGTGTGATATAGAGAGGTCAAGGTCAGATTGTTCCCAATGCAATGGGAAGGTGACTGCTGCTTCTTTCCATCTGTAGTTTTTTCGTTAGCATTAATTCACTTTGAGTTGCATTTAGTATGAAAAATATTACTGTACCATGCATATTTACAGCGCTAGAGATAAAAGACTTGAAGTTCTTTGCTTGAACTAGTTTGATTATGTTACAATTTTGTTATCAATTGTATTAGTATTTCTACAGTTGGATTTTTTTCAGCTTCTTATTTCTTACACAAATCATTTTGTGCTATGCAGAACTTCAATTGTATTGGCCAGAAAGCTTATAATTACGATTTTCTTATTTATAGATGCCATTTCTGTGTTTTACTGCATGTTAATGTGATGTCACATTCACCCAATTTAAAGCCACTAACTTTTAGTTCATATTACACAACCAGTCATGTCTGGAGCCTTGACAATATCTTATGTGATTCAGGGAATTAGAATCTGCAAGCATTGCTTTGGGGATTGTGTGATATGGGAAGAGTCTATTGATGAGCAACCTTGGGAGAAAGCTCGATCTAGGTAATGCTCCTTGCTATACAACTTATGCTTTCCCTTGAAAGTCCTTATAATTACATTACTTGTGATGAGCTATTTTTGTATCTTTACTTTTGGTCTGTTAAGTCCCACATCCAAACCCAAAGTACAAAAGCCTTGCTTTAAGTATAGGGTACAAGGTCATTGAATTAGCGATGATCAACATTGAATTTGATCGACTCTATTGGTTGGTAAGTTGAGTGCATAAAACGTACCAGATTTGCTTCAATGACACCAATCAGACATAGCTCACAACTACTTTGGATTGGCTATGTCGATCTTATCTTGGGATTGAAATGTACCAGAGTTGCTGCTTTACCACAAAATATGAGGATTACAGTGTTCTTAAACATGTCTTTTATTTATGTAGCTCCCCTTTGAGAGTGAAGGAAGATGATGAAGTTGACAAATTAGACATAAAGGTTGATGTGGCAAGAAAATCTAAACGAACATACCAGTCGCCATCACCTGAAGTCAGCTTAAAGATCAGCAGATCATTACGAGTAAAATTATCTTTCTGATTTTAGAATTTGTAGTTTGCCTTTATTTTGGAAATCAAGTGCCAATTCATGTTACTTGGTTTTGATTTTCCTCATTCTGGATATTCTTCCATCTACAAGCTTAAATTCTCAGAAGTGACCACAACTAGTCAACTAGTATAGCATATGAATAAATGACCTTTGAAGTCATATATTATCACCAATTTGCTGAGTCTTTACTATACCTTCTATTTCTTGTATTTTCTTGTCTTCTGAAATGAAGTTTAAATAACTGAAGACAATGTATTATCCATCGTCAAGAGAAACAATTTCCTGGGACTAGCTAATCGCTGCCTGAAGTATTTCAATTGCTGTTCAAGCTTTGATGAGTGACTGCTAGTTAGCTTCAATTAATCCTATTGGAACCAGATAATTTGTTAATTTAAGCTTCAATTATCTTCTAGCTGTTGGTAGTTGAGAATTTGTTAATTGATGCGTCCTTACTTATTTGGACATGTGTTTCTAAACCTTGGTTATCCATCAAATTTCTTGTTCCTGGCTGCGTTTAAGAACCTCTTTTTTTAGTTTTGAATTGTATTTGTTGCTTATTATTAAATTCCATTGGTTGCAGAGTCTTAATGCTAAAACAGGACTTTTTAGTAAGCGAATGAAGATTATACACCAAGACCCTAAGCTGCATGCTCAAAGGGTTGCTGCAATTAAGGTAATAACTTATCTCACATCAGAGTTATCAGTTATCATAAACTCTATAATGTGCACATTACAAATTCATTTCCTTTGTCTTAAATCTGTGTCTTTAGAAAACAAAAGGAACTCCTGAAGCAAGGAAGCAAGCTTCTGAAGCTATGAAAGTGTTCTTCAACAATCCAGAGAATCGTGTCAAGAGAAGTATAGCTATGAAAGGTTTGTTTTCCACTAATCAAATCAGGTTAAGCATATACAACATCTATGACATTTTATATCATGGAACATTCAAAATGTTGCTGATATTTATGTAATTGCCTACAGTTTTCGATGGAATAGCTAGCTATTCAATTACATGGTTCTGTTCACAATGTATTAGTGTCTAGACTAGTTGGCTAACTCCTGGACTCCAACAAACAAAACAATCATTGCTTTTTGAGTTATTGACATAAAACATGAGTAAGAATGAGTTAATCAGGAAGTCGATTTTGCAGTAAGGTGTGATTTATAACTGAAGATACATACAAGCTTAGAGAGAAGGAGAAAAAAATGTAGAATAAATGATTGCTTGCCTGTTTTTGTTAGACGGTTGAACCACAAGCCACACTATGTCTTCAAGAAAGTTGGACCAAATAGACTTATACGAAAGAAGTGAATATGCCATATCTATATAAAGAAAATGTAATGATGAATATGCGGGTTTACTAGTAGAGGGTGAACAGATTGGTATTAACTGCATAAAGAGGGCAAACAGATTATTTGTTGAAATAATCTTTAAATGGGTTGAATTTAAACAAGTTGAATTAATTTGAAAACACCATTTCACTGGATGGAAGTAAAAATAAAATAATCAAGTCTTAATACTATCAATAAAGATTGGTATTAATAATGGAGGGTGTGCCCTACTGTTCTGTAGTATGGAACGATTGATATAGCTGATTGAGATTTTCACTAGTTGCATCCTTTGTGTTCTCTTGCAACATCGTTTGAGATCAAGTATACTGTTTAAGTTTGGGAAAAGGAAAATATTTTGTTGCCTACATTGTAAAGGGATAACACACGGATATATAAGACACTAATGACACGAGCCTAAATCTAGAATACTAGTGTTGGACTAAATAACCTTATTGACCTAATGTCTGTAACACTACCCCTTAGGTTGGAGCATAGATAATATCTATGCTCAGTTTACATAAAGTAGAAAAATGTAGACTAGGATATGATGACAACGAAATGAAAACATAATATTCACATGTAGGTTAAACAAAACTTGAATTAATGAAGTACATATTGAACGATCCCTTCTACCTCAAATTAGCAAAGCTCTAAAAATAGTTGATGAAGGAGGCAATGATCTCCCTTTCGATCTCAAACACATAGTTTGACAAAGAGAGATGGTAGGGAGAGAGGATGAAATGAAATATCAATGAAGAGAGAAGAACTAATCTCTCGAGTGGACTTGTCCTTGAAGTAGTGCATAAACTATGTTCGATAGATTGAGGGAAAAGTACTTGAGGATCTTAGAGGAAAGATAGAGGATACAGCTCAACCCTTTGTGTTGGACATAATAAAGTGAGATCAAAACATTTTTGCTATTTAGGTCTTAACTAAAAATGGATAGCATGACTCGATAGTTTGCCAGAGACAGGAAATTGAGAATGAGACCTTTTTCTCTCAGTTCATGTCTTCTCTCTGTCTTTCTTGATGTCTTCATTGACTTTCTGGCAGTGCATATGCAACTCACAAATTTAATAGAATGTGATGAAGAAGAAGAAGAAGAAATGTGAACTGTCCATGAGTGCTGGGAGTTGAAGAAGAAATGGAGACTATTCCTACTTTCTAAAGTCGATGTAGCACATAGGAAGAGCCCCTATTTCACAAACAAATTGACTGTAATTGTAATAATACAATCCTGTATTAAATTGATTATTTATTTTTTTAGAACAGCTTTCTTCTTACAAAAATTTGATTAGAAATTTAGCTTAATGTTAAATTGGAACGAGATGACTAGAGAAATAACGGAAACCATTAACATGCATTCTCACTGATTCATTCTAATTTCAAAATGTTGGTAGCTAGTTGCATGCCTACATAGTATATTGTGTGGAATTCTTATATTCCCTGTGATAGTCTTTCACGGCATGCAGGAGTGAAGTTTTACTGCAGTAACTGTGGTGAGGAAGGGCACCGGAGACATTATTGCTCGATTTTAAGGGAAAATTCAGGTCCAATGCGATTCAGATGCAGCAATTGTGGTGGAAGAGGACACAATCGTCGCACTTGTGGTAGATCAAAATTGGATTCAGAAACACAGGAAAAGAGTCACAATGTGTTGCGATACTGTAAGTTATGTGGCCGAAGTGGACATAATCGTAGAACATGCACTGAAGCCAGATATTCTTTCGTGGAAAGCCCACTGGTTGTTACCTCTAAAAGAACTTATTCATGTAGGTTTTGCTTGGGAAAAGGACACAACAGAAGAACTTGCCCTCAAAGAAAGGGCATTTAAAAGCCAAATTACCATTTGGCACTGATCGGTTGTTCCCTTCTAACCAAGCAAATATTGTTTATATACTCTTACCGTTGAGCTTCCTGAGAAAACTATCATGCATGTAAATATTTTGGGCCATATAAATAACAAAAGGAGATCTACGTCCTCTTAGATTTGCATCACCAGTTCATAACTCAAATCTTTGCTACTGCTCTAGCCACTAATAATACATTTCAGTTTGTAATATTTGGTTTTCTACTGCCATAATCCAGTTGATGTTTTTTAGGAAAATAAACCAGTGTAATTTGTAAATTGTGTTGCCCTTATCATATGGTGCATCTTTTTCGAATTGTGTGGTGCAAAAAAATTCATGTAGACAATTTCTTGCATAAGGTGATTTGTTTGTTAGGCAAAAATAAAAAAGGCCCTGTTTAATTAGAATTGTAAAAAAAAAAAACTTCTTTTTTTATTTATTGTCAAAATAATAATCTATTTCAACTCAATCTATTTTTATTTTTAAAAATATTTTATTTTTATGATGTTGTAATTGTTATAAGATGAAAATGTTTATATAGTTGTAGTAGTTATGATCTTATAATTATATAATTGTAATAATTTTGATTTCATAGTTATTATAATTATATAATCATAGTAGATACGATCCTATAACTAATACAATATTAATAAAAAATAAATTATTTATGTTATAGTAATTATTAATCATAACTATTATAATATAATATTAATCGGTGTTATCGGAGATGATTGTTATAATTGTATAATAATTATGAGTTTATAATTATTATAATATAATATTATTAGTGTTATCAGAATTAAAATGTTACTTATGATCTCGGAGTAACTACAATAACATAACAAATAATAATTTTAAAAATATAAATGTGTTGAGATGGAATGAGACGTTATTTTGATTAATAATAATTTTTTTTATGATCCTAATAAAAAACGTTTTTTAAATTTTTTATTTAATTTAATTGACTCACTGATTGTTCCCACAAGTATCGTGTGTAATGACTCAAAAACAATCTCAATTTATTGAATATTATATATTTTTAATCAATTTAGAAAATTCATCACTATATATATATATATATATAATGTTTTAAAAGTTTAAAAACATATCTGTTCCGGTGAAAATTAACACTAGATTGTTTTTTTAAAAAAATATTATAATTTTTATTTTTGATACAAAATT
>JBBMKF010000021.1:5666140-5677768 GCA_037834155.1 Curcuma caesia | reverse complement strand
CACGCGGAGGGAGTTGGGAGGAGCGAGGGTCACGAAAACGGCGGAGGGGTACCAGCCATGTTCTCGTACCGGGCATCGGCTCCAGCGCACCGAAGAATCAAGGAGAGCGCTCTAAGCTCCGATGCCATCTTCAAGCAGGTATGCAATCGTTTGTGGATTTCTCTGCCATAAAGTCGGTGGCAGCGTCCGACAAAGTCTAAAACACAAGATGTCTCGGTTGAGTAATTTTTTTTTCTTAAATTTATAGTTGATTGCATGCAATTGAAGCATACACTGTACGAACTAATTTGTCTAGATTCTTGAGTTTGGATGACCAGCCGGTGTAGACCCGCTCTCATTTGTCGTTCATTACCTTCAATTTATTTATTCACTTATTTTTTCTCTCGAGTTGATTATCTAGCATAATTCATTATGTGTAGCTCACATGCAAGGTTTCAAAACAAAAATACTTAGCAGCTGATATGTTATCAATGTGCTTTGTTCTCTCATGAAACAATAAAACTTGATAATTTTCAAGTCTTCATTGAGTTCACCAAATAATGACTTCAACTAAATGTCTTCCTTACAAGTATCAGTAATAGCCTGAATTCAGCCCACACAAATATTTGAAAATTTGTTGAACTTCTCTCTAATTTTCCTTATCTGGATTTTCATATATATACTAATTGCATTGGCTGTTTATGATAAATTTAGACGTGAACAAACTATACAGTACACGAGAGATCCCACTGCACTGGAAAATTAAACTCGTGACATCTAATCAATCTCATCATCAGATTGTGGGGAGAAAGCAGATGAAAGGAGTTGCTAATGGAGTACTAACAGGATTGACATTCTGCATATTGAAGTTGCAAAGAACTTTTGCAATATATGCTTTCTGACTTAGATACAATATACCAACTTTTCTATCTCTAAAAAATCTCCATGCCAAGTATCTTCTTTGCTGCTTCCAAATCTTTCATCTCAAACTCCTTACTGTTGCACTTTGACCTTTTCTATCTCTATTCTTGCTAGGTCCAAATAACAATAGATTTTAACAAAGTATTGCATGCTATATACTGGTATTTATGAACAGAAACTAATAGTAAAACATGTACTACAAGAAACAGACATGCAGTCTTCTATTGGTCTTTTGTTGGGATATATCCAGGAAATAACTTTTTAGCCAGTTCCTTGTAACATCAATTTAGGAAAACTTAGTTACTCTCTTTTAGCTCATGTCAGTTATTTCAATAGCTGTAGTTGAAATGGCATGATCAAGAAATTTTGGTAACTATTACATCTTTCTTCCTTTGCTGGGTAACATAAAGAATATCCAAATCCAGAGTCTGAATAACGTATTACCTATCCAGTTCAGCCTTATGATGTTTTACTTTATGGTCTGATGACTCTAATCCCGCTAGTTTACTTTTAATTTCAATATCAAAGTCCCTATTTGTTATAGACAGTCCTGTTATCAGCATTCTTCAATGGGAATGAGTTGTAAATAGCCCCAACACTTTTATTGCATAATTGACATACTCTCTCATCTTGTTAATAAGTTGAATTGCTTTTACAATAAAATTTCTGGATCTGGACATAGGTTCTGTTACTTTCTAGCAGTTTGATGTTTTTTTTATTTGTTATCCTTTTTGTTGTTTCATTCAAACTTCTTTCTTATGTTAGAGCCATGCTGGTCTTCTTAACCTGTGTATAGTAGTGCTGATTGCAGTCAATGGGAGGCTCATCATCGAAAACTTGATGAAGGTTGGTTCATTCTTGTTCCTTTTCCAAATTTGAACTCAAAAGTAAATTGCTCCCCTCTCCTGTTAGTCTTCAACTGACTGTAAAATTCACAATAATGAAATAGATTGATATTTACAACTTTGATCTTGTTGTTTGTGTTCGTTTTTTTGTGTGAATACTTGCACTATCACAACCCAAATGACTCCTGACCTTAATACTGGGAGTGAATCCACTTGCCACCATGACAATTCCACTGGCATCACCACCTGTGTTGGCCATTTGTCTATGGTGATATTTACAATCACAATCTTGTTGTTTGTCTTCATCAATTTTCTGTACAAATGTTAGCTCAATGTGCAGGAGTAATATATAGATAACTTGATGTTGTTGTCTTTTGCAGTATGGTCTACTTATAAGGGCTGGGTTTTGGTTCAGTTCCAAATCATTGAGAGATTGGCCACTTTTGATGTGCTGGTAAATTTTTTATGATGCCTCTAATTCCTAGCACAATTGTGCATTCTACCTGACATATGCATATTGCCAGCCTTACACTAGCTCTTTTTCCTCTTGGTGCGTTCTTGGTTGAAAAGCTGGCATGGAGGAAGTTTATTTCTGGACCAGTAAGTAGGTTCTTAATCTACTTATATCTTAACCATTTTTTATTGGCATCAACTACTAGATTCTTTAGAAACCAAAGTTTCTGTGGTGTAATTTTGAGCCAGGAAGTCAATTCAGACAAGTCCCCATTTTATTAGCATCAACAACTGCCTGTTAGCATCAACATCTACTGTTCACGTACAAAAGTTTGCATTGTATTATTTCCTCTAAGTTATATGGTTTACATTGCCCTACAAATTTGATTAATTATAGTAGTAGATTGCATGGAATAATCTAGATTTTCTTGTTGTCTACGCATAGCATAGTAATGTTTTTTTTGTCATGCTGTGTTATGAACTTATGACATCTTAGTTGTATTGCATGAGAACTTTTGGAGTACTGAACTTTCAGTCATTTGCACTTGGCAGTATTTAATCTCCAAGACGCTTTTTATATGCTTCTATGCTCTGGTCTTTGTAGGCCACTTTCTTCACGAAGTAATAAGCAATAACAATACTATATAGATATGGATGCAAATTCTAATCGTTAAAGTCCAATGCCACACTGTTTTCATCCAATTTCCTTCTTAGTAACTTAGACAATGGAGCCAACTAAGCAATAGATTACTTGGGCAGTGTGGGTTAAATTATACTTCTATATGATTCATGACCACATGATTATAGGGAAGTGAAGTTTCATCTTACATTGGAGGCTTAATATCTGCAACTTTAGAGTGTCAAACAAGGCACGCAGGTTGAAGGATGCAATTTCCATGATCGGTGGTTTAGGCATTGACAAATCCTATGCACTTGAGTTCTGATCGAGGATAAAATAATTTTTTTTATATGTTTTGGTGAAAACAGGTCCATATTTGACAGTGCTCATTTGGGTGATACCACGTGGGACTTGTATAACGCATTAATATTTTTTGACAGTGTTCATTTGCATAACATAGATACCACATGGGACTTGTATAATGCACAATAGTTTGTTTGTAGTCTAGGTCCAAGATCAGTAGCTTTGTGTATTGTAGGCTCTAATTCTTTGATGCTTCACTCTGCTTTTAGTTGGACTTTCTAAAGTTCTTTTCTCCACTAACTTCCATCTGGTTGTTTATTTTGCATTCCTTTGCATAGTTTTGTGCCACTTATCAACTTTGATTATATGCAGCTAGTGATCACTCTTCATCTGATGATTACTACATCAGCCATTGTCTATCCAGTTTATGTAATTCTTAGGTAAGCTTTCTCTAGTCATGCTGTTTCTCGTTTAGTGATTACTTAGGGCTGCAATTCATTTTCAATGGCTGCAGTATAAAGTCGATAGATCCTGATTTTCCTTTTAGGTATTCTACAATCTACACAATTCTAATTGAAATTTCTCTTGGACTATGGATAACATGCTCAAAATATAATTATCCTGATTTTCTTTACACATATTATCCAAACAAAACATAATCATTATATTTTTTTTAGTCATCAAATGGGTAGTCAACTGCATTATGACAATGACATTACAAATGCCATAATGCTTATGATGTAGAACAAAAATGTTAGAATAGGATTGCTTGATGCCAAAGCCTAAACGGGAGATAGATACCTGTCCCATGATTCGCCATCAAAAATATTTGAATCCCATTCTGTAACCACTAGATGCAAGGAGGAAGTAACATAATATGATTTTCTCACCAGAAAACTCTACTCAGGAGGTCCGATATTCATTAAGGCTGACAATGATGTAAAGGATAATGAAACTAACCTTTAATTATAATGGTGACTGATAGCGTTTTTACAGACATAGAAGTTATATTATGCCATGACGGAGAAGTAGAAGTTTTTAACCTCATTTCCAGTTTTTTTTCATCTCTAATTTAATTCATTCCTAATAGTTGAGTGCAAATTGGTTTGGTCAAATACATTGGGGATATTTTGCTGAGAAAGATGGATTGCATCATTTAGATGGCTTAATTTGCTACATAGGTCTTCTCTCCATTTGGATATGTTGTAAGGAGTGTTATTTTCTTAGATCCAGAATTTATTGCTAAACAACTTGAATTATTACCAAACAACTCAATTTTGAATTCAAAATTTAAAATTTGAATCTTATTCTAATCTGTGTCATCAATACTTAATAGACTACTGGTTCTCTTCTATGGGACGAAACATTCTTGAGATTAGCTATTCCCAAAAAAGGTGTGGCAAATCTAATTTATGATAAGAATGCATGCTCAATGTTTCTTCTACACGTTGAATATAATTGGCAAGCTAATCTTATTGTTGAAAATTGAAATCAAAATTTCCTGATGTTTCTTCAATATAACTTACAACCTCATGCTTCCAGTAGGTTCTGATATATAATTCTTAAATAATGTTCAGACATCTTCTTGTCTTATAAAGACATTTCATAAATACTGACTTGTTCTCTTTAGATTGTGGACAAATTTATGTTCTGGAAAAATTTCAGAAAATTGCCATTAGATTCATTGTTGTAGATTAAATAATCATATAATTCTGCCCAATTTTATTGTATGAAGTTCTCCATCAAATGCTTTTTAAGTTACTGAAGCAAATGTGTTTTCAGGTGTGATTCTGCAGTTTTATCTGGCTTCTTGTTAATGTTCATCACCAGTATTGTATGGTTGAAGCTTGTGTCTTATGCACATACAAATTATGATATACGGATGCTATCTAGATCAGTTGATAAGGTAATCTATCTTTTTTAAACTTAAAACGGCAACTAGGAAATTCAGTTGTTGAGCTATCATGATAGTGCTTTTATTTTAAATTGCATCTGATTTTGAATTATGTTATCAAGTGTCAGTATCTACTTTGTTCTTGTAAAAACAATGCCTGAAACATTGAATTATGATCCTGATTGAGAACTTGATTTGAGAATGATGATGCATATTGGTGCCTTGATAGCTTTGGTTATTCTCATAAAAAACAACCATTGATTTGGTGCACAGTTGGCATCACCAGTGTTTTTTTAGTAATACACCAAAAACATTTAGTGGGATTTTAGACATATATGGCACTATTGAGAGCTTAAGGGCGAATAATTTGATGTATACCTTATATTAGGAATTGGGTTGGTGTCTGACTTCTGAAGCCTCAATTGGACCAATCAATGCTGTAGATTTATTGGATCGAGGTGCAACCTTTTTAGTTTTTCTTTCATTTGGTTCTTTTACAATGTGGATGTTTTTTTTTAATGAAGTCTTGCTTTTATGGGTGGTGAAGTTTGTCTAATCTGTATAGAGGCACTGTTTTATACAGTTTCTTTTCATTTCTGCATAGGCAAAACTCAGTGATTTTCTTTTTTTTTCAACTTGTAACTTCTTTTAATTGCTTGTGCGTGATGAAGTTTTGGCTTGACTAGTTAACATTTTTGCTATTCATCTGATAATTTGTCTCTTTATCTTTAGGAGGGTGTGTCTTCTAATTTTTCAAGTCTCAATGTTGAGGAAGGTGTTAGCTTGAAACAGATAGTATATTTTATGGTTGCTCCAACACTTTGCTACCAGGTATTTTTATTGGCCATTCATTAATGAATGCCGAAGAATTAATTTCCCTTCGTGGTGCAATATAATTTCAACTTTTCACGTTTCAAGATACCTTGCATCAAGAACTGGATGCATGTGGTAAAAATGCACACCCAGAAAAGGGATTCATACCAGTGATTGACTGATTCAAAAAATCTTTTCTGGTTATGGGAAGTACAAAAACAAATTCTTTTGCCTTACAAATTTCAAGCGTGCTGCATTTGCCCCCTCTCAAATTTTAGATAAACAAGTTTTCATCTTGAGAGTTGGAGTAATGGTCTCAGTTTGCAGTAAATGCTGATATCATGCAATATGAAAACATTCTGCTTTACTTCCTAATGATGACAATACCTGCATAATTAATTAGTTTCAGCATATAGTTTAGAGTAGCTGTCCTGCTATGCTGATGTCATGCAATATGAAAACATTCTGCTTTACTTCCTAATGATGACAATACTTGCATAATTAATTAGTTTCAGCATATAGTTTAGAGTAGCTGTCCTGCTTTGGTTGATTCTTCAACGCATACAACTTAAAAGGATTTCCTTGTGCGTTTTTTCATGGATTCTACTGCTTATGATTTTCTCTTTACTTGCTTAGTTTCATTTACTTTTGCTCCTCCATCCTGGTGGAATCTTTTTGTTGAAATAATTTTTATGTTGATGTTTTATATGATTCTCATATTGTGCAGCAAAGCTATCCTCGTACCATGTCCATCAGAAAGAGTTGGGTTATGCGTCAGCTTATTAAGTGGGTGATTTGTACAGGTTTGATGGGCTTTATCATTGAACAAGTAAGTACCCATTTTATCCTGATCCAGGTTGCTAATCTTGCTATCACTTGACTTTTTTCTTTCTCTTTTGCAGTACATAAATCCACTTGTCAAGAATTCTCAACACCCCTTAAAAGTGAATTTTCTTTCTGCCATTGAGAGAGTCTTGAAGTTGTCAATTCCAAGTTTATATGTGTGGCTTTGTATGTTTTATGGATTTTTCCATCTGTGGTAAGTCATCAACATTAGTTCATCTAAGTGATACTAGGAGTTGGTTTTAAAGTGTCATGAAATACTACCATTTTTTGATTTCCAAGAAGAAAAGTCTAGCAAGGAACAAATCAAATTGAAGAAATGGAAAAGATGGAAAAAATTCTTCTTTGTGAAAATGTTGTCATTTCATTAGGTTCCACCTGTTTTACTGTTTAATAATTGATTGAATACCAGTAAGAGAATGTCTATTTTAAGTTTTTGGCAAATTCATTCATAAAGTTGTCTTTTACAATAAAGAATGTTTGTAATTATATGCACCAGAAAGTAAAAAATTCAAAAGGGTACCCTTATTTTGAAACTCATCAAATGGATGCTCCATTTTGATTTTTATCAAAAATGTGCCTCATGAATGTCCATTATACTTATTTTATCTGAAAAATGAACAAAGCTGGTCACTTTTGCAGGTTTGAGGTAAAATTCATTCTAATTTCTCCTGTAGCTTTAGACACCTTAATTAAACAAGCAAAATTTCTATGTACATCTGAATTTATCAGACTAACAGAAGTTAACATTTTCAATGAAATTGTTCATTTGAAACAAAACATTTCCTAACTCCATCTATGAATCAAACAATTTGGAATGTGAGCATTAGCATACATTTTCATTGAAATTAGAAATATTTTTACCTCAAACTGGTAAAAGTGAAAAGAAATTGTTCACTTTTAATTGGAAAGATCTTTACCTCAAACTGGCAGCAGTGAAATTCTTCACTTTTGAATATATCAGGATAAAGAGGGAGAGGCAACTGATGCACATATTAGAGGTGGTGGAATATGATAATAATAAAATAGTGGCACCTTTTTGATGGTTATGAAATTAAAGAGCACCATTTTTATTTATTTTTTCCCACCAAACACTTCGACAAAAGATGAATATCAAGAATTAAAGAATTTTCTTCTTTTTTCAGGTTAAATATTCTGGCTGAGCTCCTTCGATTTGGTGATCGCGAGTTTTACAAAGATTGGTGGAATGCTAAAACAGTTGAAGAGGTAGGAGAAAGTTAAAGAGGGCCATCCTTTTTTTTTTTTCAAGTGGTTCAGTCCTTTTTAGACAATAGAAGTAAATTAGTATTGGCAACTTTTGACTGGTTTCTTCTTTTTTGTGCATGACTTTGTCGGGCTTTCACCAGTATTGGAGAATGTGGAACATGGTATATTCTTTGCTTGATCTCCCTAAGTCTATGCATGATGACTGAGAGGGACACTATTTTATATAAAATTCTTTGATCCTATGTTGGTTCTTGGTAGTTCACAATTCATGTTAGATGAGCATTGTTTTGCATTTCAAGAGTGTTAATTGCTCCTCATTTTATTTTGGCACATTTTGAGGTTTTTCTTTAAAGTCACACACATGAAGGTTCACACAATGCCAGTTTGAGATTATTGCTGTTGCCATTGCATATTCTACTTTATAGTGTGCTCTAAGAATTCTTGTTTTTGTATTGCTTTTTTTTTCCCCTTCCCTTAAGTATGATTATCATAAGACTTTATAGGGAAATGTTTTCTAGATCATGCATTTTGTCTCTTACAGCCTGTCCATAAATGGATGATACGCCATGTGTACTTTCCTTGCTTGCGAAATGGCATGCCAAAGGTAATGTTTCTAGTCTTTGCTAAATAAGATATCCATGCCTATTTGTTATATTTAAGCTTGTTTAACATTTAGAAATCCTGTAGAAATTTCACCAAATGTTTTTTTTTTTTGAATCTTTTGCTTATGCTTTTCTTATTAGTCTAATACAAGACCTGAATTTACATGGTACGTTTTATAAGTTTTGGGTTTAGAGTACTAATAGGGTTTTATGGTGGTGTTTGCCTCTTCTCGCTATTTTAGGTTTAGGGTCTTTACGTTATACATATAATTATCCCTTATCATGCAATACAATATTTTCTTTCTCTAATTTTCTTACAGTATCAAGCCCTTTAGAATTTAGATCCCCTTAGGGGGAGGCCAACCTGATGACCTCCATTCATCCAATACATCTTCCTCTCCTGCTGTAACCTCCTGTCAATCCATCTTCATCTCTCGCTGTGATTCCCATCTCTCCATAAGAAATTTGCCTGCTCCACCTGATTTTCCTCGAACCAGTTCATGGACGTCCTCAACCTGTGTGCTACTCGCATCTGCTACTCCAGCGAATCGTTATGAACATCTACATGAGCCACCTGCGTGCTACTTGCATCTATTGCTCTAGCGAGTCTTCCATTGTGAACTTTTGCATGGGCCACCACCTCTTTCCTAGCAGCTCCAACATGTGAAAGCTTGGATCTGATTCACCATCATCAGCTCTCCTGCACGCGACTCAAGGATCCCAGCAACTCACGCACGTGGAAGGACCTGGTGATTAGAATCACATCATGCTGACACCCACCATCCATTCCTAATTTTCAGAGCTCATGCCCACTAGCGATGCTGATTGGTGAAGGAATGGCTTACTTACTTGAAGCCCATACTCGTATCTTTCCAAGGTTTGCATCAAATGAAGGAATGGGGTGCATACTATTCAGGTTTCACATGCATTGAATTGGCTTAGGAAGCACAACTAGAAAGGAATCCTTCCTTAAGTTGCTCCTCGTTCTTGTGGCCCTTGTGTCCATCTTTGTTAAGTTGCTTCTTGATATTTTCTTTTCCATATCTGCTGTAAATCTACCTCTTCCTCTTGCTAACCATGCAAATGCAACCTCTATTCTTCTTTTTTTGTGTCAAAGGGGAGTCCTTGGGCATTTGTCTTCCTTTAGCTACTTATAGCACACACTATTTTTTTTTCTCATTTGGTTCCGTCTTGTAGCACATCCTATTCTATCTTATTTATGTGCTGCATATCCGCCACCTAATATCTAGTGAAGATCTCAATATAGAAAATGTCCTATACTCATTTTGCTACATTTAGCTAATGGTCAAATTTTGTTATCCAACTTTCCTCCAGGACCATTGAGTGATTCATTGCTTTTTTCCATCTATTTATTACGCATTGATGCCATTGTCAATTTAGGGAAAAATGCACTCTAAAGATTAGTTCCTGGGATCCCTCTGTATTCTGGTTTCACTTGATCCTTTGTCTCTTTATCATCTCTCTCTTTCTCAATATGTTAATTGTCTATGCTCTAGTTTAAAGGGGAGTGTTAAAGATATTGAGTTTTTAGTATTGATAGGGTTATTGGTTGAGTTGGTATAGTCTCTCACATTGGTATTTCAGCTTTAGTGTTGTGTCATTTGTCTTTTATATATAGCTTCTAATGGTTGTCTTATGAATATATAAAATACATCTACTTTCCCCAAATTCTTCAATATGCATCCTTAAGAAAAGTGCGCTTATCATTAGTAATATGAGCCCACCTTTGAGTAACTTTTGCCCTCCTTGTTCTCTATTACTGTTCCTTTATTTCTTTCAAGTAGTTCTTCAACGAAGAAAAGATAATAAATCCTCCCTGCAATAAGGATGTTAGATTGTATTTCGTCCAGAAATGCCAGATGACAGAAATATCAAATCTACACTGTGCATGACTAACTCATACCTTGTAAAGGCATTGTAACAGAGACTGAATATATAATATTTAGAACAACATCTTCTCTTTACTATAGTGTTTTATGTTTTACGATCTGTGAATTACAAAATATTTTCTTGGGGCCTCAAGCCCTTTGCAGCTATTGGTTTTCTTATCTTTTCTTAATATTTTATTGCAGGGAGTTGCTATTTTGATTTCCTTCTTTGTTTCTGCCATATTCCATGAGGTATTCTATTTATGAGCATTGCTACGTGTTGACATGTGCATTTCTGCTTTAGAAATTGTTTCTGAATATCATGTTTTACTGTCAACTGTGGAACATCCTATCAAAGGAACGTTTCAACTTTGTGTAATGGTGAGTTGGTGATCATGTTTTCTAGTTTGTTGCAAACTTAGTTCAGGTTTTCATGATACAAGGGGTTGACAATTCATGGCATGTAGGATAGATGAAAATTGGATCAACCATGCTAAGATCAATAGGCAGAATTTGGTACTCTGAATGAGTCATCATATAGTAAGTCAAAATGGATTTGCATGTTGGTCTTTAGTTTATTTCTCTCAATAATTGTGTTTAAGCTAGCTTTCTGTTATTCTGTTAATTCTCTCACATTCCTTTTTAATCCTACTTTGTTTTTTTATAAATGGTAATCTTAATTTTGTCTATAACTATGTTGTCTCAAAGTTTCAAATTTGATTAGCTTCTTTTTTTCCCTCACTCATTATCTGCTTCACAAAATTCATGATTATTACTGTTCCATGCGATATATTCTAACATTAGGCATCAGTTTCTGTCATCTCCTCCACCTTCCTAATCATGTTCTATAACAATTCCATGTTCACAGCTGTGCGTTGCCGTTCCGTGCCACATATTCAAGTTGTGGGCATTTTTAGGGATATTGTTGCAGGTATACGTCGGTACTATCAATCTAAACTTCTCAAACTTGCTTCATTCCTAATTGCTTTTTATAATTGTCAGGCATCAATATTGTAGTTTGATATATCATATGTGACTAAAATAGGCATGGTTAGTTGCTCAAATTGAATGGTGGGTAAAATCGGCACTTGCCCTTTAGGTTCAAAGGTGAATCTCTACCCTATTAAGATGAGGAGAAAAAGAAAGAGACGAACTGTGACAGTCTCATTAGACTATATCATGATTCATGCATGGTCTGGAAGATCCTTCAATATCTTTCGATTTTCCACATCAGTTAATA
>JBBMKF010000021.1:5633657-5660539 GCA_037834155.1 Curcuma caesia | reverse complement strand
GTCCCCGGAGCAATGGTGCGGTAGGACATTTAGGTTGTGACCAGTTACGATATATTTGTAAGAATTTTCTTCCAACTTCAGAGATTGAGTCCATGAAATTGATTAGGATTTATCATTTTTTTTTGAGTGATGCTACTTGTCACAACATATTCTCGTCACAAATTTGTGATGGGAATCTGGACCGTTCAATCACAATCACCCATTCAATTACAATCATCCATTCAATCTACAATCAGGATTTAATCTTAATTTTAAAATCCAATGGTACAGATTCCTGTCACAACATTTGTGACGGGAATTCTATTGTGACAAGTATTTTTTTTTTCTTTCTCTTTTTTAAGGAAAACGGTATGATTCCTTAAATTGATTAGATTTTCTTGTGCTTTTCGCCGTTCAAATAAACACGTGCATGATCAGACGGACGATTTTGCCCTATTGCTCATTTCGATTACTTATAGTTGCCTTATTACGCACTTCGAATCCCAGGGATGAGCACCGGCGGCGCAAGCAACAGCGCGGCGGAGCGGCGAGTTCTCAGCCTCCTCCACGACCGCGCCGCCCGCGCCCACCTCCCCGCTATCTACGCCCACGTCCTCCGCCACCACCTTCACGGTTCCGACCCCGTAGCCACCCACCTCGTCTCCACCTGCACCGCCGTCCGCCGGCCCTCTTTGGCCCTCCGCCTCTTCCGCCACCACCCTTCCCCTTCCCTACTCCTATTCTCCGCCACTATCAAGGCGCTCTCCCTCTCCCTCGCCTACGCGCCCGACGCCCTCCGCCTCTTCGCCCTCCTCCGCTCCCGCTACCTCTCCCCCGACCGACTCACCATCTCGCCCCTCCTCAAGGCCGCCGCGCACATCGCCGACCTCCGCCTCGCTCGCTCCCTCCACTGCTTCGCTTTCCTCTCCGGCTTTGCGTCGCACTTGCCTGTCGCGGTCGGTCTTCTCGAGCTTTACAATTCCTGCGGCCACATGTTGGACGCCCACAAGGTGTTCAACGAGATGCCTCAACGAGATGTCATAGCGTGGAACTTGATGATCAACGGATACTGCAAAAGGGGCGATTGGGAGAGCGCATTAGGTCTCTTCCGGCGCATGGACGAGAGGAGTGTGGTCACTTGGAACTCGATTATCGCCGGGCTCGCCCGCTGTGGACAAGACATCTACACGTTGCAGATCTTCCACGAGATGTGGGAGACATCCGGCTTCGACCCCGACGACGCGACCGTGGTGGCAGTGCTTCCGGTGTGCGCTCGACTGGGCGAACTCGATCTCGGCATTCGGATCCACCGCTACGCTGAGCGCAAAGGCCTGCTGAACGACGCCCCGCACGTCGCCAACTCCATCATCGACATGTACTGCAAATGCGGCGACTTGACGAGCGCCAAGGCCTTGTTCGACGAAATGCCGCAGAGGACCGTGGTCTCCTGGAACGCCATGATCGGGGGGATGGCATTCAGCGGGCGTGGCCAAGAGGGCCTCGACCTGTTCGACGAAATGCTGAGGCGTAGAGAGAGGCCCAATGGCGGGACCTTCGTCAGCGTCCTCGGCTGCTGCACTCACGAGGGCCGGGTGGAGAGGGGCCAGGAGATTTTTCAGTCGATGGTCGCCGAGCACGGAGTCCGGCCAGGGATGGAGCATTACGGCTGCATGGTGGACCTGCTGGGGAGGAGAGGGAAGGTGGCGGAGGCGTATGGCTTGGTGAGGAGCATGCCTATGAGGGGGAACGCGGCCATTTGGGGCGCGTTGCTGAGCGCTTGCAGGAGCTTCAGGGAGCTTGGCATGGCGGAGGTGGCAGTGAAGGAGCTGATAGAGCTGGAGCCATGGAATTCGGGGAATTATGTATTGTTGGGTAATCTTTTGGCGGAGATGGGCAAGTGGGAGGAGGCGGAGAAGGTGAGGCTGCTCATGAAGGGGAAGAGCGTGGAGAAATCACCGGGACAGAGCGTTGTAGTTGCAGGGATTTAAATGGGCAATTTGAGCAAAAGTGAGAATTTGAAACTAGATCAGCAAACAATCCTGCGTTGCTAAGTTCTTATTTTTGCAATCGACATTAATCAATCAACAAGAATTGATAAGCTGGTCTCACCTCAGCAATTTGTCGGCCTGTAACGACAAGGTGTGCGTCAACTCATCGATCTCAAACCTGTGCTCGCCCAGGGGAATTCGTCGGATCCCGTAGGCATCCGCCACGGTGAGATGCGTGCATACGTCGAGGCCTAGGGCCACCATCACACGCTCCCCAGCAGCCACGTGAACCTTTTCGAACGCCACTAGTTGCCTGGTGGCGGCCGCGTGCCTCGCCGGCGGGCGCCAGTAGACGAGCACCGCGTGCGCGCCGTCGCGATCGCCAGCGTTGGTCACGTCGACGTGGATGGGGACGGCCAGGCCGTCGCACCTGGCGTGGTTGACTCGGACCGCTCGGTTGAGGGTGGAGTTGAGCGGCTCGGTTTTGGATCCAACCAGCTGAACCGATAACTGGGCCGGGGCGAGGGCCAGCGTGTGGATGAATTTGCTGTAGCTCAGGCCGTGGCCGAAGGGGTAGACCACCGGCCCGGTGTAGAACCGGTAGGTCCGGCCCGGGTAGCCCGTTGAAGGGTCGGGCCTCATGGCCATGTTCGTCATTCGGACTCTGTCCACGTAGGATTGGGGGTACCACGTCACAGGAAGTTTACCGCCTAAGCAGTTACAGGGCATTAAATAAACAGCCAAGATCATTAGCGTGAGAGGTTGAGAGAGGTTAGTGCCAAATACCGGGATTATACGCGCCAAAAATGACATCGGCGATCGCAGCGCCGCCGGCCTGACCGGGGTAGCCCGCCCAGAGGATGGCAGCGACGTTGGGATGGACCTCGGCGAAGGATACGTCGACGGGGCCGCCGCTCATGATGACGAGCACGGTGGGGCCCGGGGAGGCTTCGGCTACCGCCGTGACCAGCTCCTGCTGTCGGCCAGGAAGGAGGAGGTCTAAACGGTCCCGGCCCTCAGCCTCGATTGACTGGTCAAGCCCCACCACCAGAACGACGGCGTCGGCACGCCTTGCCGCCTCCACCGCCGCATCGATGGGCTGCTCCCTAGCGCAGGCCACGCCGGTGCATCCCACGGCGTGGACCGTCTTTACGTAGCTGCTGATTCCCTTCAGCGGGCTTGTGTACGCACAAGGAATGCCTATTTCATCAAGCAATCAGAAGACAGAGTAAATAATGTTGCGAATTGAGTTCTCTTTTGGTTGCAATAGCTTCTGTTACCGGCGTAGTTTCCTATCATGGTGGTGGTGGCGTCCGAATTGGGGCCAATGACGGCGACGGTGCGTAGGCGGGAGGGCGATAGCGGGAGCGCCCCTGCGCGATTCTTAAGCAGGACAATGGCTTGGCGTGCGGCCTCAAGGGCTAGACTCTGGTGCGCACCGGAGCAGAGATCGCGCGGACCAAGATCACGGAACGGCTGGTTGTCTCCTTCGAACATGCCGAGCCTCATCTGCACGGCCACCGTGTGCGTCAGCGCGGCGTCGATGTCTGCCTCGCTCACTTTGCCCTGCCTCAGCGCGCTCTCCGCATACTGCGCCAGAAAAGGCCCACAGTCCAAGTCCATTCCTGAGAAGAAACCGTAATATACTAATTGATTTCTCGGTGGCATTTTGTCGAACGCGTAGTCGGCGACCTAAAAATACCGGATTTAAGCGCATAGGCGACGGCGTCTTCAGGTCGGGAGGCGTAGTGTTGCTCGTTGTAGAAGACGCCGACTGAGTCGCAATCGGAGACGATGTAGCCGTTGAACCTCCACTGGCCGCGGACGGTCCTGCGGAGGTTGGGGTCCGCGCAGCTGGGGACGCCATTGACTTGGTTGTAGGAGCACATCACGCCGGCCACTTTGCCGTCGACCACGCACGCCTTGAAGGGCACATTGTACGTGTCCTCCAGATCCTGCTTGCTCACCTGATTAAAAACTTCCATATTAGAATCGGGAAAGCCGAAACTGAAGCACCGGATAGAGCTGGTTGATGGACTACCTTGGCGTTAAAGTGGAACCGATCGTAGCCGCTCCAGTTGTCGAGGTCGTAGGCGGTGTAGTGCTTGCAGCAGGCAGCGACCTTGAGGCGGGATAAGCCGCGGGCGCCGCCGGAGGGCTGCTGCAGGCCGCGGACGTAGGCGACGGCATAACGGGCGGAGACGGCAGGGTCCTCGCCGGGGGTTTCCTGGCCGCGGCCCCACCGCGGGTCCCGGTAGATGTTCACGTTGGGGCTCCAATACGTGAGCCCTGCGCGCCAGCCGTTGTACATCGCCCGCGCCTCATCCGATACCACCTGATACAACAGAAACGATAGACGAATATTTGTCTGCTACTTCTGAAACATCTACATCTCCCATCTGCAATTTTCTTGTGATAATTCTTTCCATAAAAGAATCGGAAAAGCTAACTAATAGGCGAACAATGAGTTGAAAGAGGAAGAAATGCAGCCTGCAACTCTACCAGTACTTTTCACCAACTCTGGCATGCGTAGCGCATACCTTTCCACCTCGATTTCACAAGACTCACTTCCAACATTGACCAACATCTACATGTTCCTCCCATCGATGAAGTGGGCGGAGCTACCCAATCGCAGTATTTTTTTTTTTTAATCTGGACCAGCTGTGTAACCACTATCATAGATTCATAGTATGGGCGTTACCCGACAATTCTCCAACCTGTTCTTTCAGATGAAATATAAAATAATCGGTTAAGAGCAGAAAATCAGAATGATTTTGATAGATCGATTTAACTTCTGTGGGTTTTCTCTTTAAGATCTATTTGCTACCAAATTGCTAGTGGTTGAATCAGTCGCCTGGGTTGGTCTACTTCTCAGGACATTGGTCGCTCGGAGTGCATTCTGTCGGCGAATTCGACTAATCGAAGAGTATGTTCCTCTAGAGAAGGAAAAGAAGCGCAAGAAACAGAAACGGCCCATGAAATTGCAAGATTGCCATCGATGGCCCGTACCTTGCCCATGAGCTCCCAGAGGGAGGCATTGAAGGAGGCGGCCGAGGAGATGACCTGGGGGAAGCTGGTAGCGGCGGGGTACTCGCCGCCGAAGTGGACTCCGTCGCCATCTTTGGCTACGCCGTGGAGCGCCTCCGACCACCACTGGTAGCTAGGGATGCCGAGCCGAGGCACCCCCGCCGGCCTGGTCACCAGCATCGCCACCTTCTCCGCCACCGTGAGCCGCCCGATGAGGTCGCGCGCCCGCGCCCGGATCGGGAGCCCCTGCTGGCAGAACGGCAGCGCCGCCGCGGGGCTGCCGCGTCCGCAGGCAAACGCGGCCGATCCGCCGCCGACGAGGGCGGACGCGGTGAGAGCGACGGCGAGGAGGAGAGAGGGAATGAGCGAGGAGGGGGAGATCGCCATCGGCGGAAGCGTCGATGAGGAGTGGCGGTGAAGGCTGCTGGGGCGTATACTATAAATAGCGATGGAAGGCTGTTGGATGGACGGTGGCGATGCGAGATGCGGCGAGTGGAATGGGTGGGAAAAGATGAGGCATTCCGTTTTAGGTAATCGCCGTTATGCCATTCCGTAGTTTCGATATTTCATGTTTATTTAAAATGATATGATGCTTAATTATGATGCATCCAATAAAAGCGGTGGTCGGTGGAGGGAGCCATTTAGTTCAGGAGTGATCACAAGAGCATGAGTTGGATAGATCTAACCGACAGAGTAGATTTGTAGAAGAGGACAAAGATTCAAATTTCGACGAAGTTGAGTAATACTTGCTTTTATCGTGATCAATTACAATTTCTCGATTTATCTTTTCACATATGATCATGGGATCGATCGTATGAGATCGCTAAGGTGGCGAATTCCGCCTTTTTACAGAAAAGATAATAGATTTATAGCAAACTCAAATAGTAGCCAATTGCTCAATAATTAACCAAGTTAGGTCATTATGGGTTCGATTGATCAACTAGAATGGTCTAGTATGACTAAATTGAATATTTTATAAATAATAATAATAATAAGAAATATTTTATAAGAAATCATCCGCATTGATAAAAATTAAATTAAAATTACTTTTTACTAGTGACATAATTTTACATAAAGACACCTCACTTTATTACACTCAAATTCATTTTCTTTATTTGCACTAATCATCATTAAGGCCCATTATTCTCTCAAGCAATGGCATTAATTGAAAAATATGCTTGGTAAGAGAAAATAAAAATAAAAATATTTCTTAAACAAAAAGGAGGCAATAATTTTAATGAATCTAGCAAGAAAGATAAGAAAGGGACCATGTGTCCCCTTATAATATTCTATTATATAATGTCTTTTGGATCTTTCCTAACCACCTCAATTGATAAGGATAACTTAAATTCCACAACTATATATAATCCATAAAGCTCATATTTATATTTATATATCTTTTTCATGCGCTATCCATTTAGACTATTTATTTATTGGCATGATGTGTTTTTTTAATTTCAACAAATATTAATATTGAGAAAATGACAAGGTGTACATTATCCAAATGGTACATTTGGTTTCTAATATGCATGTGAGTGTTGTCTATTAATAGTTTCATTTTATCGGTGCCTAATAATTGATTAAATAAAGAAAGCATAGGTGATATTGCTCAAGTCTATATAAAATACATAGAAAATAATTGATTAACTAAAGGCTCTATGTGTGATGTGTTTTTGGCCCAAATATGTATGATTTTTATTTTAAAAAAATATTTTCTTGAATATACTTAACTTACAAATGAAGCATTATTATTATTTTTAATTAAAATCAAGTATCCAACTTTTAAAACCAATTAATTCTTAGGATGATTGACTTGGTTTCATAAAATTTTTTTTATCGATGATCAAGCTGAATTTAAAAATACTCAATAGTGAATCACTTGTTTAGATAAAGAAACAATGTCTACATCACTACTAATGTGAAGATTCCTTTATTATTTAAACATATATGTTAATCTTAAAGTATTATTTGGAATTTAAAATTTTAAATATTTAAGATTATTTTTTTAGAAAATTAAATAATTATATATAATACAAATAAAATGATTAAATTAAATGGAAGAGAAAATTTTATAAAATATTAATTACACCTACTATATTATATGAAATTGAATGTTAAATTATAATTCGAGCAAAATATGAGAGTTGTAAAAATGATGATGTTAAAATAGATATACGAACATACAAAAATAAAAAATAAAAATATTTAAGAGAAAATCAAGATTACATTTATTGAAAAAACTTAAAGAAATACATTTAATTAAGATGATATAGATATGTATATAACCCATCAATAGATGCTTTAATTAGATAATATAAAATTATAATAAATGTGCAAGATGAAAAAAAAATTGATTAACAATAATAAAATAAAATTTATTTATATAAAAATGATTATATAGTAAGAGATAAAATTCAATAACATAAAAAGATCCTTATAATCAATTTCTCTTAATGGGATAAAACTTGATTGTTGTTGTTATAATCTTAAAGTATTATTTATGTTAATTGTATCTCACCTAAATTATAGCCATTATATCCACAAATGTGTTAGAAAATAAAAATTATATTAACTCTCTAATATATGTAATCTATATTAATGAGATAACTTAGAATATTTAAAACTCTTTTCTTCTACAATCTTTCTCTCCCCACTTTTACCATCCATTGGCTTTTGTTTGAATAATAGATAAACGATCTTCCCTAATTCACTTATCGGGTAAATCTAAAGCATAATCTATGCACATTTAGAAATCGAGAGGTTTAGTTTAGTTCCATTTGTACTGAGTGACAGATGCAAAGCCATAGGTCGTCCTTCCAAAGCACAGTTTTGTAACTATGTCTTTGACATGCAAACATGTTCTTCAGCCTCAAGTAATATTCATTTCAAATGCAAATTCTATTTTGACAATAAATATTATTTAAAATGTACTTTTATATTAATTTCTCATATTTTAATATTTACTACAAGTATTTATAGCTCTTTGTTAGAAATTAAAAAAAAAAGAAAACATAGATAATTAATTTTTATTTTAATATTAAATCAAATTAAATTTTAATTAAGATTTTATACATTTTTTTGTTTTTTAATTTTTTTTTTCAAGGGAGAAAGAGGTGAGCATTATTTTAGTTGGTTATAAATTTATTAAAATTACTGGGCTCCTTCTCGAAGCGTCTACAAAATCGTGGAAGCCTCCTCCTGTTGATCGTCGTCTCCTGATCGGTGATCGCATAGGCAGACCCCGTTTCAAATCTTCGATTCGGTTCCTATTTGCCCAGCGGGAGGAAACATGGTTGTGATCGAGCAAGAACCTGACGCCCAGGAGACCAAGGAAGTCCTTGCGAACGCCTTGCCTGGCGAGGATCCGGCGCAAGGGGAAAACGGCAGCGATGAGGAGTCCTTTGAGGACGCCCTCACAGATGAGCAGTTGAGGGAGGTACGGCATTTTGATCTCCTCTTTTGATGTAGTTTGTCCTCGGATTCGAGTTCTGCACTATCGTCTTCGGGATTTGTCTGTTAACGCTATGCGATCCTCCTTTTTCTGATTGATATTGTAACTTAATTCTTAATTTTCTAGGATGAAGACTGATCGTCTTATTCTCTTTCAGTATGTTTTTTTTTGTTCACGCTGCAAACTGAACAAAAGTGGATTTTCCTCTGATAAGCTGAAGCTTCAAATTGCTGGGAAAAGATTTGATTGTTAGTGTTAAATAATTCCACTAAATTCCATGTCGAACCAAGTTGATTAGGACAGTGCGGTGAATTAGGAACATTGCATAATCGGTGTTCAGACTTGTGTTTGATTGATTCTCTGACTGATACTGGCCATCCTTTTGGGTTCTGTGAACTTGCAAATAAATTTTCTGGGCATTGTCCAATCAATCCATAACATTTTATTCATAAATTTCACAAGAGCCAAAATTTATCTTTCTTTATTTAGTATATGAATTTTGTTACCCTACTATTTATTGCATTTAATATACATTCAGTGGATACCATACACATGAGTGGCCGGTATAAAGAAGCTTGTTTTGAATGTGGTTCTTATAACAAATATATCAGTGCTTTTTATCATAACTCAATTACCATTTTAAATTTAAGTTCAAGTCAATTGTAAGTAATTAGATACTCTCAATTGATTGCTTACACCTTACCGGTTACCATGGTTAGTCTACGATTCAGTTAAAAGGTTCCTTTGTGTTGCAGAAAGCTCTTAAGCAAGCAAATGATGCAAAAGAAGAAGGGAACAAACTCTTTAGGGTTGGGAAATATGAGGATGCACTCTTGCAGTATGAGATTGCTTTACAAATGGCTTCTGAGCTACCTTCATCTGCAGATGTATGCTCTATGTCTCATGGAAACCGAGCAGCATGTTTCATGAAATTGGTAAGTCATTTCATATATGAAATTTATGCCAATAATATTGGTAACTAGCTCTTCTTATTTCTAGCCAACATTAATCCCTTGATAGGGACAGCTAGGAGACTAACCTTGGGCAAATATTGTTGACAAACATGGAGAGTAGAACTTAGTTAATCTTAAATTTGCTGAACTTCTGCTACCTTCAATGTGTATGTCTTCATAAACACTATCTTCATGTTATTATTTATTTTACAAACACTCTTTGTAGCTATTTATTTGGAATTCACAACTCCTTTGTTACTTTCAGGGTGTAAAAGAGACTTTGTTTTGTGTATAGTATTGGGTGTTTTGTTATTTGATATCGTGAGACATTTTTATGTTTTTTCTTGGTTAAGAATTAGCTGGAATATGTCATCAAAAATTGTTCCTCTTTCTTCCGAAATTATACACTTTATGAATCGAATGTGTTGCTTTGGGGGCATTGATCTTCTTTTCTTTTTTTTTTTATATTGGTCATTGAGAGACATACTCTTCTGCATAATAACTGAATAATGATCATTGTAAAATTGTTAGAAAAATTAAAAGGACAAAGTGAATTTAAATTCAACTTTTTTTGGTTCTTTTGGAATTAAAGATGAAAATGTTGTGGAACTAATATGATTTTTATGGAGAAGCATGTTCATGACATATCAATTTGGCACGTATTGGTTTCTGTATATACTGCTTCTCTTTATGGATCAGAACATAAGATAAAATATGAGCACACATTAGTCACAATATTTTCCTGTTATAATCATTGTTATTGTTATTGTGTCATTTTTTACATTATGGTTAAGATACATTCAATTTATAGTCAGGATTATATTGAAGAAATTTTGTACCTAAGGTATTAGTTATTTTAGCTTGTTTGTAGATAGTTCATTTTGTTTGTTTTTTTCCCAGAACCGATACAAGGATGCTGTAACAGAGTGCACAAAGGCACTTGAACTGGATCCATCATATGTAAAGGCACTAGTTAGAAGATCAGAGGCTCATGAAAAACTCGAAAACTATGAGGAGGCCATTGCTGGTAGGTTGTCTCGTGGAATGTGTGGTGGCTTGGGATTTTTTTTTGCTAAACTACTTTATGTTCCAATTCCTCACTTATTTTAGATGCTAAAATTGTTATGCTGTCTCGAGGTCTACTTACTATTTTTTTTCTCTGACATTTTTGTTTAATTTTGCTCTAAAATGTTTCTGCAGATTTGAAAAAGGTATGTGAGTTGAATCCTACAAATAACCAAGCTAGAAATAGTATAAGGCGGTTAGAACCAATTGCTGCTGAGAAAAGGGAGCAAATGAAAGAAGAAATGATCGGTGAGCCTGGTTCATTTCCACGCCTGTACTTATAGATATATTTAGACTTTCAGTTATGTTTCAAATTTGTGATTTCATGCAACATTATCATCATCATCAAGTTGTGTTAATCTCAATTATTTAGGATTACGTATATGGATTTTATCCTCCATTGAATGCTATGTAGGGTTATATCACTAGTATTATTCAAGTTCACTTATTTTTGGTCTTCCTTTATCCTTCATACCTGGAAATCTAATAGGCTCAGCTTATCTTATCTATAGAATCTATTGATCGTCTTTGATTATAATTTTGCAATATCAATCTATTTTTGCTTGTTTGATCTAATAATGCTACATATTCTTCTTAACATTTTCATCTCTCAGATACTCATCAAACCGTTCAAAATATCAATGATTCCTTCTCCTTTTTTTTTCATTCTCTCCATTGATTTTGAAGCTCCAACAATTTGTTGCAGGAAAGTTGAAAGAGATGGGAAATTCTTTGCTGGGTCGTTTTGGGATAAGTCTGGACAACTTCAAAGCTGTTAAAGATCCAAAAACCGGTTCGCATTCCATCTCGTTTCAGCGGTAGTCCACTCCAAACCAAGGTGTGAAGATTTGGGAGTATATTGTTTAAACAGTCGATACGCATTCAAACTGGAGCAGCTTTTTCATTCTGTTAGCAAGAACAAACTTTTGCTCAGTTAGAGCTTTCTCTTGTTTCGGTTAAATATGGATGATCTCGAGGAGTATCTTTTCTTCATTTGAAAGAAAGAAAAAAGAAAGAAAAAAAATCCTGAAACTTAATGTGATAGCTCTATCGTGTGATCAGATTAAAAATGTGTATTGTTGTGGAATATGAGACTCCTTACTCTTGGTGGAGAAAGCTCATCAAGAGATGAAGAGGCTTATCTGTAAGCAGTGGAGCAGATCAAGGAACAAGAAAGAGAAACCAGACAAATTTATGTTCTGCAATTTTTAAACTATGCAGGTACGTATGTGCAAAATTGGTATATGTAGCCCATCAACCGTAAGTTCTGCATCGGACGGTGGTTCTCTGTTTCGATTGACTGAGTCACGCCGCACTCGCGCTCCGATCTATATGATATTTAATCTTCTGTTATTTATATAGCAACCAAATTCCTTCTTGCTCTTCAATACAGCGTCAGGGTGCGAGAAAAGAGGAAGGGAAGAAGCGATGGCGATGGCGAGCTTTTCGAGACGAAGGGCCGGGGATCTCTTCCGGACGGAGGCGGTGCGACGGTCCTTCGTGCTCTTCAGGGGCTTCGCGGTGGCAGCGGGCGACGAGAACGACGTGGTGGTGATCGGCGGCGGTCCTGGTGGGTACGTGGCGGCGATCAAGGCCGCGCAGTTAGGCCTTAAGACGACGTGCATCGAGAAGAGGGGAACCCTCGGAGGCACCTGCCTCAACGTTGGATGCATCCCTTCCAAGGTAAACTTATCCCCTTTTCTTCTTATCCCGTCCCTCTTCTTTTTTTTCGCTCTGTTGGATCTATCGTGTTTGATTGGCTTCTTGATTTACTCGATGGGTGTTTACTGTCAATTCGTACTGCCGATGCTTGGGTAGTCTATGGATTAGGTCAGTCGGTTAGATCTGGTTTACTTGATAGCAGTAGCAGACGATTTAGATGTGTTTTAATCATAATTTTATGAATCTCTACGGCCATAATATAAGACAAGGAAGTTGAAAATAATAGAGTTATGAACTTTTAAGATTAATACAAATTTATCACGAACTTTCACTTCTGAAAGATATCATATACTTTAAAGTCTGTAACAATCAATAAAAACAACTTATCAATGTTTAATTAATTCTTCATAAAATTATTTTCACATGAGATTATATGTCATTTTGAAACCTTATTAGATTCTTTAATGCTTGAATGTGTCGCATATTAACATTTTTATGAATTAAAAAATTATTCAAATTACATCAAAGTTTACTTATTTTTTGGTATTTATAAAACCATTATGTCTAAGATTGTTTAATTATTATATTTTGTCATAAAAACCGTATCATTATTTTGTTTAGTTGAAATATATTACATTTGTTAAAAAAATTTAAGGTGTCTTATAAGTAATTAATCCAAAGTAAAATGCTGCTGAGAAATGCCTCGAGTCATTTCCTCCATTTTTGGCAGTCTAGTTCTAAATATATAGAACTTTGTTAGAATTACATTATAGGAATGACAATGACTATCTACTCTCTTCCACGAACCAAACCAATGATACATTTTCCTATACTTTTAGTACAGTTTATTCCACAAGAATGGCTATGTTATTCTTTGTCAATTCCATATTGTGAACCAAATATACTATTCAAGATAGAATTCTGTGCTCTAGACATGTATTAGTGTTTGGATAATATCTATATAGAGTAGAGCTTAGTATTAGACTTATTGTCATGTTTATTTTTGTTCACGTTTCACAATTTTCTTTGCAATAGTCTTTCTTACTAAATTTAGTTTTTGGATTGGGAGCTTTCATCTGTACTTTGGATTAGTGAATCACTTATCAGAGATGTTTCTTCTAGCATATGTCAGTGCTGTGTTGCAAAGTCAATATTATTGTGCAAGTGTAATTATATTCTGGTCATGCTGAGCTAAACCCTCAAGAATCGATATATGCATGCGGTAACTGTCATCATACTCATATGGTACTTCTCGTGCTGAAATTCTTTTGCAACAGCTTGACTGACTGATAAGTACAATGATTTTAATGTCTTCATTTGTAGGAATTGAGAATCTGTATAAAAGGCTTCTTTCTTGCTTTGTTGTTAAAAACTGTAGGATGTTTTTACATATACTGGATTATCATTCTCAGAAGCATTGTTAGGCTTAATGCATTTTTCTTGTTTGCAGGCTCTGCTTCATTCCTCTCATATGTACCATGAAGCTAAGCATGCATTCCCCAGCCATGGTGTTAAGTTCACTCAGCTTGAAATTGACCTACCTGCCATGTTGGCACAGAAAGATAAAGCTGTTTCTGGTCTCACTCGAGGTATTGAAGGCTTGTTCAAGAAGAATAAGGTAAACTATGTCAAAGGTTCTGGCAAGTTCATTTCACCCTCAGAAGTGTCCGTTGACACCCTTGATGGAGGAAACACAGTTGTCAAAGGCAAAAACATCATCATTGCCACTGGCTCTGATGTGAAATCTCTCCCTGGAATTACTATCGACGAAAACAAAATTGTTTCGTCCACTGGAGCTCTATCTTTGTCCACCATCCCAAAGAAATTGGTGGTGATTGGTGCAGGCTACATTGGTTTGGAGATGGGATCCGTTTGGGGACGGCTTGGTGCTGAGGTCACTGTTGTTGAGTTTGCACCTGATATTGTACCTTCCATGGATGGGGAGGTAAGGAAGCAGTTTCAGCGCATGCTTGAGAAGCAGAAAATGAAATTCATGCTCAAGACAAAGGTTGTTGCGGTTGACACATCAGGGGATGGGGTTAAGTTGACAGTGGAACCTGCAGCTGGAGGCGAACAGAGTACACTCGAGGCAGATGTCGTTCTTGTGTCTGCCGGTCGGATCCCTTATACAGCAGGTCTTGGACTAGAGAAGATTGGTGTACAAACCGATAAGGCAGGAAGGATCACAGTTGACAAGCACTTCAAGACCAATGTATCGGGAGTTTATGCCATTGGTGATGTGATACCAGGGCCTATGCTTGCCCACAAGGCAGAAGAAGATGGAGTTGCATGCGTAGAGTTCATCGCAGGCAAGGAAGGTCATGTCGACTATGATATGGTCCCAGGAGTCGTGTACACACACCCTGAGGTAGCTTCAGTTGGCAAGACTGAGGAGCAAGTGAAGTCCCTGGGAGTCGCATACAGAGTCGGCAAGTTCCCATTCATGGCCAACAGCCGCGCTAAGGCTATTGACGACGCGGAGGGGTTGGTGAAGATCTTAGCTGAGAAAGAGACTGACAAGATCCTTGGCGTCCACATAATGTCACCTAATGCTGGGGAGCTCATCCACGAAGCTGTTCTGGCTCTCCAATATGGAGCCTCTAGTGAAGACATTGCTAGAACATGCCATGCACACCCGACTATGAGTGAGGCTGTGAAGGAAGCTGCCATGGCAACATTCGACAAGCCCATTCACATATGAGTACTCGCTACTTGCCAGATTATGATCTTTGGAAATTCCTCTCTTTTTTTTGGAATAATTTATAAACTTTTTGACAAAATAACATTTCAATTTGTACTCACTTGTTCAGGCTTTATAGATGCTGTTGTCTCGAATTTCAAATGTGCTGACGTCAGCTTGAAGTTCAAACCTGCAAGTGGAACGTCTGCTGACGTCAACTGGCATAACTTGGAATTAAAATTATTATTTATTTGTCTATTTATTCATATATTTTGGAATATTGTTCTTCTGTCGAGCTGAGACCGAACTACCAGTCTTCCTATCCTCCTTCCACATGCCGATATAAATGAGAGAGACCAGAAAAGTTCCGATCGCAAGCCAATCCATGGCCTTCTCCGTCCACTGGTACGATCTGCTCTGCTTCGCGCTCCTCGCCGCCGCCCTCGCGGCCTCCCTTTCCTGCATCCTAGCCGGCGAGCGCTCCTGCAAAGCTCGAGCTAGTTCCTTGTACCGTAGGTTGCTGTCTCGGGGCGAAGGCGGAGGCGGCGGCGGCGGAGGAGAGGCAGATGAAGTATTGGTATGCGAGCTGTGGATAAGCCGGTGGCGGGCGGTGCACCCCGCTGCCCTCCTCGGGGTGAGGCTGGCCGCGGCCGCCTCCATGATCGGGGTTTTCATCTGGGATCTGCGCACTTACGACTGGAGCATCATGCTGTATTACACCGAGTAGGTAACCCTAGCTAATTTCGAAACATACGGTTTCCAAATTCCAACATTTTGGCGATCGGATTGTTTCTTTTGCGGATTTTTTTGATGAGCATTTCTTTCCTTCTTGGGAAGGAAAAGGAAAATTGGAACTCGAGTTCGTTTAGGTGTTTTCGATTTCGAAATTTTTGAGCGTCAAGGCTTGATACTTCAAGAACTGGTTAACCAGAGAGAAGGAAAGCATCATGCTTTGTTACATAACGTAATTTCAACTTTTGATTTTCCTTTTTTTTTTTTTTTTCAAAATTTGATGTGTTTGATCTTTGAGTAATATAATTCATAGTTATCTTTTGTTTATCTTTTTATTTTTTTATTTTTGAAACTTGATCTTGTTGGGAAAGGCTGGGAGTAAAATGCCAAACAAAATATTAATTACAGCATAATGGTTGGTTTAAGGGTGGGGAAAATGCCGTATTAACATGTTCTTAATACTACCAGCGAACAAATGGGTGTGACGCGTTATTGGAGGAAATGGATGGGACCCGTGCACTCAGTTTACTTAAGGTACGTCAACGGGTCAGTCGTAACTGCGGTCTCGATCTCCCTCCCTCGTCGCACCTTCGCTGATGGCGGTCGGCGAGGCGGAGCAAGGCCTAGGCTACTGGCTGCGGTGGCAAGTGCCTGTGTGCCTCGTGGTTCTGGCCGTACCTGCCGCCGTGTCGGTGTCCGTGATCTCGTCGGGCAGGGCTGACTGCCTCCGATCCTCCGATCTCTGGCTCTCGTGCTGGAAGAAGGCCAGCCCCTTTTGGCTTCTAGGATTTCGAGTTGTTTCTCTATCGATCTTGTGCTTGTTGTTGTGCCAGGTGCTTCTCCTTGACGGTGTCTTCGCCTTCTATTTCTATACTCAGTAAGCCCTTTTTGGTTGAATTGCTGGCATCGTGTGGTCGAATGTTTGCTAAAAAAAAGTCCTGGTTTTTCTTGTTTCTTTTTTGCTTCGATCGAACAGAAAATGTTTTATTAGGATTTCGGGGAAATTTCTTCAAGAATAAAATTCGAATCTATGGTTGCTGCGGATGTGATCATAGGTTTCCTCTTTCTAATTCTGGTTCAGGTCTCTGGTCATGAGCTGATTGAGTGCGTCGAAATATATGTAGTATTGTGTTAAGTTTCTCCTTGTATGAATTGCTTCCCATTACGACAATGTATCTTGCTAGTTCAAGCTAGAACATGAACTGTAGAAAGAGATTTCTAAATTTATCATTTCACTTGGTAAAAAATTGTTCTTGTGAAAGAAATTTATGATAACTCCATATTTTTGTTGTTAGCTTTCAAGCCAGCTACTGACCATTTAAATTTGGTGTCTGCAGGTGGACATTTTTGTTAGTGATCATCTATTTCCTGGTATGCTCCAGCTCCTGTTTTTGGACGTTCGTTTTACTTCCTAACTTCTTTTCCCAACTATCTGTGATTATATTCTATGTGCAATATTTGCTAACTCGGTATGGTTGGATGCATTTTGCTCATATCATTAATATTTCTTATGGGGGTTTTGAACATTGATATGGTTAGGCATATGCTTTGTTTGTCATATGACTTGCTTATTTATGTGCAATTTTACATGCTTACAGATTGCTAGTGTGATATCTGCTTATGGTTGTTGGATATATGGAAAGTGTGCCACTGAAAATGATGAGGCAAATGCATTCCTTAAAGGAGATGTTGCAGTAGATGTACCTGTAACTTTGAATGCAACAAATAGAAACAAAAATGCTAGCAAATCACATAGCTACTATGAGCGTGGTTATTGTCAACAAAAAGCTAGGTTTTGGGGCTACCTTATGCTAATTGCTTATCAGGTAAATTTCTCAATAGCTTGACCCTATAACAAAGAATTGAAAAACTTCTCTTCACTATTTAATGTATTCTATCTCCATCTCCATTTCGCATTTCAAACTATTTTGTTGTGTTCCTTTTATGAATTTGTTTCATTCTTCATAGTCTAACCATACATGAGAACTGCTAGCTAGGTTAATTATGTCAGTATCTTCTTGAATTTTATAAATGAGGTTGTTCCATTCACTTGAACAGACCAGTGCAGGTGCTGTAGTGTTGACGGACATTGTGTTTTGGGCCCTTCTAGTACCAGTTCTCTCTGATGAACATTTCAAACTAGATTTGGTGGGTGCTCTCACTTGTTAAACTAAACTTCAGCCATTTATGTTTTATCTTGTTTCATTTTGCAATGATACGTAGGCATTATGGTAGCTTCTGATTCCTGAATGCATAAAAAGTACTACTTTAATCATTCAGATCTTGTTTACTATTTTTGAAATGTTTAGCTTTAAAGTACAAGTTTTTTATGTATTTTTTTCAGAGAATAAATCAACATGCCAGATCTTTAAAACGCATGAAGTTGAAGAACATTGCCGTCAAATCGCTCCATGTTCATACATTTAATCTCCTGATATTTCTTTACACTGACACCAGATTTAAGATCAAATCTATATTTTGAATAAGTTTAGCATTGTGAATTTGGTCACGAATCAACCCTACTCAAATAAATAAGCATGCGCGCACACACAAACACAAAGTTAGAATTAAGAACAAGATAATTGCCTGCTGATGATTAGAGTAGAACTATACTTTAAAAGTAGAATGAAAATCATAATCTTATTGTTTTTCTTGAGTATTAAATTATTGTTCTTCCAATTTCTCATATTTGTAAAGGTTTGTTTGTCCTTATGCCGCTAAGATTTGTTATGCATATTTTTCTTGACAGCTGATGGGGTGCATGCATACACTAAACTTTATCTTTCTTCTCCTTGATACTACTCTAAACAGTCTTGTAAGTTTCCTGCTCACTAGATTTAATCACCTAAAAGTGTAATATTACGTATTCAATAAATGACAAAGTAATCTGTGTGTTCTGCAGCCTTTTCCATGGTTTCGAATGGCATATTTTGTCCTTTGGAGTTGTATCTATGTAATCTTCCAGTGGATTCTGCACGCTTGTGGATTTTCATGGTGGGTGTATTGTTTTCTAAATTTTGCTACCATGCACCAACATTTACCTATCAATGCTACAACTAAAATGGTAACATTCTTACAGTACTAGGTCTAGTTATATAATACACAAATATCTCCACTGCTTTACTTCATACAAGAACTTAGTCACTTGCATTCGACCTTGGTGCTTACATTTTGCCACACACAATCAAAGTTAGTGTCTTGAAAAATAAATGGTTGGGATTTGCAGCTATAATCAAGCTATGTCAAAGAATTGAGGATAGCATAGTTTAGTCCATGTAACCGATCCTGACTATAACTTTTCAGTGTTTTCCTCGAGCTAATCTTTGGTCAAAGAAAGATGTAAACTATTTGCTTTCTTATTTAAGTTGATGGCTAACACAAGTTTCTCAGGTGGCCCTACCCTTTTCTTGAGCTCTCAACTCCATGGGCTCCTCTTTGGTTAGTATTATAATCTTGTTTTCTCCACCATTTGTCGGCACAAGATTCTTACAGCTACACTAAAATTGCAGGTATTTATGCTTGGGACTTGTCCACATCCCTTGTTACGGAATATACGCATTAATTGTGAGTGTGAAAAACTCATTGCTTTCAAGAATTTCTTGCCATGCTTATAGAAGATCTTGAGGTTTAGAATTATAAGAACACAACTGATATTTCTATGTTGAACTTTAGCTTGAATCTCTTTCAAGTCACTTTTAATAAAATGAAGTAGACTGATGTTGATCCCTAAATCATTTCTTATGTGGCGTGAATGAACTTTTGCGTGCAATTATAAATGAACTTGTGACATTCTAAGTCTGCTAGGTTTCAAAGTATGGAAGGTAAATTTAGTCACCCAATGGCATTGGTGCATGGTATCGGTCCATTCTAAAATCTAAGGATATATCTTGAAGGTCGACTTCTAGATGTGCTGTATTTCGGATTTACTTTTATGTCTACTTAAACAACATTCAACCTATGAATATAAAGAAGTTTCACATCTACTTGAGACAAGCATATGGGAAGTAAAATGAAGGGCACTAATGTGAAGTCTCAAATCCATGAATCATTAAGGTGTGTTCCTGTGGATAACATAAGATGGGTGGAATTGGCCAAGGTAGAACAAGAATAGTCCTAAAGAATGTAACATGCATTATACAATAATTAACCAAAGGGGTGCATTTAAAGTTGTGGAATTTCTAAGGTTTTTCAAAGGACGCACTTGTTTTCCATTTTATCCTTCCCACCAAGGTGTTGTATTCAAAGAACAACACCACTATGGTATTGGATTTTAAAGAACAACATCATTATGGTGTTGGATTTTAGGATTTATGCAGCACCAAACTGATACTATTTTTGAAAATCATGTATTATTTTTTGAAAATCAATAAAAATTAATATTACAATGGTTGGCAAGAGGGATAAAATGAAAAACAAATGCACTCTTGAAAAATCTGAAAGTTAAATGCGTCTTTTGAGTATTCTACAATTTTAAGTACACCCATTCGTGAATTGCCATACGTTATATGTAAATTTTCATTCAAAATTTGTCTTTCAATTTTTTACTTTCATAATCAATCCTAGCACAATCGTTGCATGTGCATAGCCACTTCTTTACGTATTGACTAATTACTATAATCAATTGTAATCTTACTAAAAGTAATAGTTGCTTTTTTTTCTCTTGTTAAACAATGTTTAGAATGTTAGATTAGTAGTATTTTCTACAATCTATCATAGTTTGTATAATTTGCATTCCATTGGAATAGCAAGGGAGGAATGGAGATTATAATTTGTTTGCATATGAATGTTTCAATTAGAATATTTTTTATTTTCCTAAAAGAAGTATTTTAAGAGGAAAATGACCATCAAAATGTTTTTAAAAACACTAAAAATCCTCTTTTTTTAAATTCATCTTGACTTGGATTTTTTTTTCTTACTCTTGTAGGTTTCCTTCTCCAGGGTTCAACAACATTTTACTATAAAATAATTAACTTTTGATTCTCAAAAGAAATTTTAATTTCATAATGCAAGGACCTATATTGACGTTTATTAAGGTTATTCTTAAATTTTTTAAACACAAAACAGAATAAAATACTTTATGGGAATATATTGAATGTTGTAGCCCGATGATCGATGAGATATCACCAAAGATATGAGTCGATTGTGAAGTCTACTCTTAGATTTTTTTTTTCTCCCCTTGTAAAATTTTAATATACCTAAAGCTACATCTATTAAGACTAAAAACAATCAGTGCACGAAGCTCTTATTCTACTTTATTCTAAATCACACGATAATAATTTTACTGTTGCATCAAGATTCTTCTTCAACTACATCTACTAAAACTATTTTCAATAAATCATTTTTGTGCTTGCATAACATATAAAATTGCTTCTATCCTCAATACTTCAATATGTCATAATTTTCAAGTTTAAAACCCACAGTAGTTTATGTTCGAAGCATACGCAATGATAAAATACATGACACCGGCAAAAGATAAACTTCACAGCATTTAGACAAGAAAGTGAAGCCACACACATATATATATATATGCACACGTTGGCATCTCCACCAAAAATCAAATTGCAAGGCCGTCAGACATGTATACTAATTGCCAAAAAAGAAAAAAAAAAGTTTTTGTAAAACTCTGCAATTGCTTGGCATAATTCCTATATCCTTCGCAAATTATCAACTTTCACAAATATTTCTACTATGACACTCTAGATTTAGTCGAAAATGCAGCATGCCTAAGTGCGGCAAAAATGAACGTTTAACCAAGATAACTACAGTTTCATTTTGATCGAAACCAGCATATCTAACTTTAAAATTAAGCTTCAAAATTCAGTTGTACCAGTCGAGAAAGAGGATGGAGAAAGTGAGGACAAACAAGAAGAGGAGGAGAAAAGTTCTGCTGCTGCTATTGCGTTTGATGGCCTGAGACAACTCCTTGTTACCCAGCTCCACGTTCTTAGTAGCTTCAACCGCCTAAAATCCACCAAGAGAAATAAATGAGCGTTGACTTCAGAAGCCACAAAATAATCAAGACAATAGTGCAATTGCAGCAGCTGAAAGGATAAACAAAGTTAACCTGAATCTGTGATGAGTTACTTGAAATTTTGTTGCCGATTTTGACATTTTAGTCCAAAAGATAAATATTTATAACTTGCGAGGAAATTACTGGGCGAATAGAACCAAATTCTTCTGAAGCTCAAGTGTTTTGGAATTTAAATATAGTGAACAGCACCAAAGCTCAAAAACTAATTGTTTCCATGCACATTAACCACATAAACTGCCCCGAGAATCCATGGTTCAGAACAGTCATGTGACTTATTTTACAACACAGAAGTATGGAGCTAGGTACCGACCACATTTTTCCAAATAATGATAAATTTAGGATATTAAACACAAACACAATAAATCTACTATCACATAATAGATTACGTAGCTTATAATCTAATATAGCTGAAATTAATCTATAAACTATACTTAATATAACTCAAGTTACAATTATAGTTAACAATATTAAATAATTCCTTAGACAATATAGTTTAAGTTAGTAATAAAGTTAATTAGTGTAATTAATATCAGTGTATTAAGTTATAATTTCAACAATATGATTAAATAATCAGTTACATTGTGTTGTGTTATTAATAATATAACCTAATTTACTAATTTATGGTGTATTGTGTTAGTAATAATCAATTATTCTTTAGAATTTGTTTTGCGTGGTGTATTGAAGACAAGACTTGGTGTGAGACTATTGCTCCACTGCAACTTGGCACATAAAGGTCTGTCTGCATTGACCCTCACCAGGCCTCATCAGGCTGGCAGGAACATCAAGAACTAGAAACACCCTTTCTTTCATTTGGCAGTGGTTTGTTCAATTTTCAAGTTAGCATTCAACTTTATTTATTGGTACTGTACCAATCTGAAAGTGTCCTATGGCAAAATGGTGTTTAAAAAGGAACTCAAATCTATAAGCTGAATGATGTTGCATGCTAAACTCTCACGCCTTCCTTTTGGAAACCAAATTAAACCTGGAAATGTACCTTTAGAAGCTTATTCAAATTTATGAAGATGTTCATAATATATAACACTAGCAAGGATAGGCCTATAGGTTTTTGGAGTCATCGTAAGTAATTAAAATGCACATCCAGTTGAAGAAAAAACAAAAACTGACAAAAGAACGGAGGTAGTCATCCTTAACGCATCGTGTCCAAAGCAAATAAAGAACAGGTACCTGATCGTATAGATGTTCAATCTGCTGTGCCTGCTGTAGAACATGAGTTGACATGAGGTGATTCAGTGCTGACATCTCTACCATCTTAGTTTCTGTTTCTTGAACAGCATCAAGGAGGTTGCTCAGTTCCACCTAACAAATGCAAATTAATGTTAAATACACACAACTACATTGCTTACTGGAATTGAAGAGTGAAAATGAATGTTGCTTTAAAAAAAATACTTGAAGAGCTCGTGTTTCATCATCTAGAATTTGCTCTTGGACTCTCAAAGGCGTTGTGGTTAGCTCTTGTCCGCCAAGATTCGGTAGATCAAAGCCAGAAGGTTGCTCAGAAGGTGCTGAGTGGAGAACTCTATTAACCTTCCTTCTTGGCATGGCTCTGTTTATAGCATCCTGGAAGCGTACAGATCTGAGCCGGTCAAACTGAGCACTGACTGAATGGAGCCGCTCACTGAGAATTAAAACCTACAGCAAGGATGAGAACCAGCATAAAGATCATGTTAAAACTAAAGAAATGCATAGATTTGAAGTTTACTGAAAAATTGTTTAGAAGAAAAGCTATCATAGAGATCCTTGCCAAACTAATAATTTTTTACAATTGCCCCTGAAGATAGTAAAAAAAACTCGGTCTTAACTCCAATGTTCTCGGTATTCTCTGTTTCATATAATTCAATGGAGAAACACACAGGAAAAGTTATAAAAATGGAAGAGCCTATTTTTGGACCAAAATGGAATCTTATTCTGCTAAATAATTTGAAAGCAAAATAGCAGCAACCCTGGCATTCTTATCACCCCCTATTATATATGAAAACATTCAATTTCAACCTAAATCCCTCTTGTAATGAACGAGCATTGAGTAACAAGGAAATAAACGTGATTTATTTTTTTTGGTAGTTAGCAGATAGAGAAAATAAACCATACCATAACAACCAAACTACTCATAGGGCTATTGATGGCTCTCACAGTCCAAATCTAAATTAATTTAAAAAATTATAAATAAAAAGTTCCACTAAATTAAATCCATACCACACCATGCTTGTGAGCAACCACATCTGCATTGGGCTTATCATCCCTCAGGTTAAGCCATGATTTTGAACTTCCATTCTTTTCTTCATTGTATATCATGTTCTGAAGTATATCAATCTGGTCCTTGCAAACTTTTATGAAAACACCAACCTGAATGTAAAAAATTATATTCATAAAACAACCAAATAAATACATCAAAGCATTGAATGAGTATATGGCCAGCAAATAAACAGATGCCATTTAACAAAATAGAGTGAGGAGTAGGTTTATGCATTTTGGAAGTTAAAAGCTAATCTACAGGGGGAAAGGTCAAATGGGTATCACCTGAACCCTCTCGGAAACAGAAATAAAAAGATGGTGTGGTTCTTTTTAGTTAGTTGTGTGTATTATGTATATATAGAGAGAGAGTCCTAGGTTTCAACATACGTCCAGGTTTTATTCAATATGCAATGAGTTAACCACAATGTATTTCTCACTCTCATTCTTTTCTTTTTTTTAAAAAAAAAGTTAGGGTAAAATATGCATTTGCAGATATGGAAAAGTTCAAAAGGGTAACACATAGTGCACAAATAAAGAAAATATTGGCAAAAGATTAAGCTTAGGCTAAATCACTTCATGTTCGATGTTGTCCCTCTCCTGTTCAGTGATTCGATGCAAATCCACATAATCTTTCCGATGCTTTGTGATGAAGCGTTCCAATTCTGAAATACTTTCAAGCTAAAAATAAGAAAATTGTCAAAACATTCATCAAATATGATAGAGATATCACGTAATCCAGAGAATATCAAAGCAAGAGACTCTGCAGCTGATGTACCGTCTTAATTGCAGCTTTTTCAAATGGAGGTTTCTCCGAGGGCTTGCGCAAAATGAAAGATGCTAAGAGTGCAGCCAATTTGGCCTGTCAAAGACAATGATAGCGTATGAATTACACGTATCATTGTAGCAGTTTCTAGCGAATGTTGAATTGTTCTCAATTGAAACAAACTCACAAACTGTAAAACACTGAAACAGAACTTGGAATTGTTTACTGTTGCGAAATAGCAATTACAATTTAAGATATGTATATCCCAGAGTGAAGCAAGACGAAAAACTCCCATGAATATTCAAGTGAATGCAAGGAACTCTAACACGTCAATAGGAAGAAGAAAATTAAGACAGTTTCAACCCAATAACCAACCTCGTCGTAGCCAAAAGAAAGAGCTGTCGCACGGGTAGCTTCCCTAAAATCCTCAGTTCTGTCCCTACTCTTAGCCATCATATAACCTTCTACCAGCTAATCTCTACCCGCTACGATTCGTTCGCGGTTTTGTATCGTCAACGGCTGGAAGCGGTCCGCAGGACGCTGTAGAAGAAATGCCGCTTTCTGCGCTTCTGCTCAAACCGAATGGAGAGGAGGCCGTAGATCCATGTGGCTTCTGCTCAACCCGAGAGAGGAGGAGGCCGCAGACGCTTATCCTTGTACGAACCAGGCAAGATCCCGGAAGTAGATCCAGGCGGCAGTGTGCCGACCGTGGTGAGCGGAAGCCTCGTGGATCGGCGGGGAGGAGGCAGCAGGCGCTTGCTTAGATCCTTGTGCCCAACCAGGAGAGATCGCGGAAAGAGATCCGGAGGCAGTGGTGAACGGATGCGGCGGCGATCGGCCAGGGTCAACCTCGTCTATGCGGCGTCGGAGAGGTGACGCCGCGGGTGGGGATAACGTTCGCCCTTTCTCGAGGGAGGCCGGAGGCGTCTGCACGACAAGCGATGAAATTCCCCTTTCTGGCGTGAGGCTGCACTCGGGCGCCGGCCGGACAACCGCGGCACGGTGGAGGAGCGGTCTCCGATCGTGATTGATTCGCGGGACAGGGAAAAGAGGGGATAGAAGAAGGGGTATCGGATCCAACCCACCGATTGAGGATTAAGGATTCGGGCCGGATTTGGATTGAATTAAATTCGGATCGGATTCAATTTGAATGGACTCAGATTTAGAATTTGAGAGATTTTTTTAAAATTATATTAAATTTTATTTTAAAAATAAAATATTTTATATAATATTAATATGATAATAATAAAATAAAAATAAAAAATTATTAAAAATAATTGAAAAATAGAGTTATTCAGATTTTTTTGAATTGGTCGAATTATACCGGTTCGAATTTAAAATTTTGAATTCAAATAAATTTAAATTGAAATTTATTAATAATATTTTATTTCAATCCAAGTCAAGCTGAATCAAATTTAGCATGCTCAATTGATAAATTATATATTTAAATTGATTTAATTTACGTCATTAAACTCTATCTCTTATTATATTATCATTTATATTTAAATAAATTTATTTTATTTTATTATTACTAACCAAGTTTTTTTTTACCTTCAGCCCTCATTTGATTTGTATATTTATTATAATTTTATATCATCTAACTATAATATTTATTAGTCGTCTAAGTACATGCTTGTACCATCTTAAATGTGTCTCTCAAAATTTTTCTTTAATAAGTATAACTCCAATTCTTTTTAATATTTTTATTTTTTATTCTATTCATTCTTGTATGTTTGCACATCCATCTTAATATCATCATCTTTGCAACTGTTATCTTCTATTATTCATATGCTCAAGTTATAGCATAATATTCAATTTCATATAATATTATAGGTTCAACCGTCATTTTATAAATTTTTTTTTAAATCTTAAAAGTATTTTACGATTATAAAAAACATCTGATATTCTCCTCTCCTCTATTTTAATAACCTTATTTGAATTCTATGTAGAATATCTCACTCACACTATTTTATCTAATTATAAAACAACCATAAATAGAAATATTGAATTCTTACCGTTCTTCTCCGGCTTATATATAAAACAAACAAAATAACAAAATAAATTCTTACCAAACTAATTATCAATTATTAATATAGAAAGTCAAAAAATTAGTTAACTGTATTTTGATAACCATCAAGATGTTTTGATATCTTGAAGCCTTGTAGCGACTCTCCATTCAACATGACCATCGAAAAGCTATAGCTAAGTTTATGAAATTGTTTAAGCTTCTAAACTTAATGATAAAAATATATTAATGCAAAACATTATAATGTTTGATCTTGCTCTCCATTTAACATTGAG
>JBBMKF010000021.1:5606904-5625257 GCA_037834155.1 Curcuma caesia | reverse complement strand
TGATGGATTTGCTCATCCACTATTGTGGCGGTTGACATGTCAGTGTGAATCGATCTTTCCTCGTCACTGATCTACAAAATTAAATAAAATAAAAATAAATAAAATAGCTTTCCTAATAAATGTCACAATCAAAATTAAAAAGAAGGTCGATTCAGTGATCGATTTGATTAGATTCCGAGAATTTTTTTATTACAGATTTGAGATTTGAAACTCTATAATGAGAGTGCATAGAACGAGATTACAGAGACTTAATTTGATTTCATATATATTTATTTTTTACAACAGCAATAACACAGCACGCCAACTGTTCGACCAAAACACCCAACGGAGAATTGAAGCGGCACGACGTCGTCACTCTTCACCTGACCATGGCCGTCAGTCATCATCAACCGCGGCACTGGTTGATGGCGGAGCAGCTGCGGGAGTAGGGGTTGGCCTGCGCCCCCGGGCGGCAGTTGTAGTACGACGCCCCGGACACCGAGCAGGGCGTCGTGTCCGGGTTCAGCGCGCCGTAGCTGATGTAGCTCGACGTCGCCAGCATCCGCCGGCTCACCTCCGTCCCCAGGTCCAGCTCCTCCCCCGCCGCCAGGCACTCCGCGATCGTCCCACGGCACCCCGCCAGCGACGGGATCCACCCGAGGGGAGTCCCGCTCGCGGCGGCTCCACCGGCGACCAGGACGACGAGGAGGAGGAAAGCGACCGTTGCGGCTCTAATCGCCATCGCGTGAATTGAAGAGCAGTGGTCGAGGCGAAGGCTCTTGCGAGTTTGGATTGGAACTTGGCCAAGGGCAATGCATGGCTTTATATATAAATTATGGATCTTTTCATAATTAGCCCTCATAATTTGTTGGATGTCTCTTTGCTTCCAGATGATCGGAACTAAATGGCAAATAATGTGAATTTGTGGGGGCAAAGTAAAATAAAATCAACACTGTGAGAAGACTTGTTGACGTTTGGTAGGTAGATGGAACTAAAAGAAGGTTTGTTTAAGGGCATATGTCTTCACTGTGCACTGCAAAATATGTTTGTTTAAGTTGAGATCAGTCACATGGTCGCTAACAGGTGATGTATCTTTGTCGAAACTTTAATTAAGAGGTAGTTAGTGCATGGTAGGTAAGGATTTGGTGTGTTTCCCCTCATAGTAAATGCTACCTTTCAAATCTAGGTTTAGGATGTGGAAATTGCACCCCAATCGAGCTTGGTTTAGGTCATTCATGGCACCTCATTAAGATATGACACTTAAACTATGATTGATCCATATCATGAAGGTCTCTTAGATAGAATTATAAATGAGCAGAATTGAATCAAACTTAATAATGTTTAATCTCATTGAGATAGTTTAATGAAAAAGAAATAGTGGAAAGAAAAACTTAACCAAACAAAATGATAATGATGTGTGCTTGTGTCTTTTTTAAAGGTAAATTAATAGGTTTGGCTACCCAATTTGACTGAAAAGTATGGAATCTGATTCGGTAATCTACTTACAGATTTTTACGCAATGTTGCACTTTGCTTTGTGTTGTTTTCTGTTTGATCAACATCCGATATATCAGGTCCACGCTGTGGTGATAACTGGTCCCAAATCCCTTTCTGAAACAAAATTAAAGAAACAGTATCTTTTAATATCGAAAAGCATCTAATTATTGGACAATAGCGTGAGGTTGGGAGCAGTTTGGGAGTGATATCTCATCCACAACAAACGGGAGATAAACTAAGTAACAAACCATCACGGACAAAGATGTTAAGGCACACAAATCAGAACTCTTGAATAAACAAGATGCTAGTCAAGTTATCATGCACCATAACAATCACCAGTAGTTTAGCAATTGCACTCACCAAACAATTCATGCCATGTCGCAGTGGGTTATCGCATCAATCTAACATGCTGAAGTCTTTGATTCAAGTCCAGGCGCGATCAAAGATGCTAGCAAGCTCAATTGGTAGCTAGCATTCATCAGTATCGTATATTTGAAGAAATGAAACTTTGCACTCAACCGTTTGATCTTTGCTAGTCAGTGAGTTAATCATCTTGACTCAACTTTAGCAACTGCATTCAGTTTACGCAGATGTAATCCAACAATTGAGACTCAGTTGCATCATTACACAATGTACTATTGCCTTACTGGCCTCTTGATTCTTGGTTCAAAATTTTCACTGAGAAAATAGCATCAGAAATCATCCACATCGAGTGAATCCGTTCCCCTCATTCTAGTTAGATTTTCACTGAAGAGTAGCATCCTTTTGAGTCATATTTCTCCATCAAGGTACCATCTTTAGGGGAATACCAAGTATCAGCCAGAGGGCAGTATCCTTCGAAATGTTGAACTACCTTCTTCATTCATCCTACCTCATGGCACTGTTGCATCTCTCAAATGTGAGATTTGAGAGAGATCGCCACTGTCGATGCAATCACCAGTAGTCTCGACAAGTGCATGACCCATTCCTGAATAGGTGGAACCTATTCAAGTCCCTCACCACAATCTCCCTTTCAACAATGTCACTGACCAGTTTAAATGCCTCATGACAGTCCCTGCACATCCTCAGGTTCTTCATCACCCTGATGGTCAGCCCTTTAGGTGTGACTACCAGCCCAAACCCCAGAGCCAGTCTCTCACTGTGCACTCCAACCATTACGCTCTTCTTCCCTTCTTCTTCAAAATCTAATTCCCATCCATTTCCTCCGCCAACATATCCTCTCTCCTTCATCCTCACTTCAAGCTCCTTCAACAGCTCCATCACCTCATCCTGCCTCACGCTGGCTGACGACACATCCCCTGTATGGAACACATAAACCACATCCTTGATCTCAACCCAGCTACAAGCAGGATCCTTTTTGATCCCTCGCCGTTGCATCTCTGTCCAAATCCTTGTTGCACCCTCCATCTTTCCTGCAGCAACATAGGCATTTGACATTGCCACATATGCACCAGCCACATCTCTGTTGAACTCTGCAAGCCTCTTCCCTGCCTCAACTGCTATGTCCAAGCGGTGGTGCATCCTGCAAGATGAGAGCAGAGAGCTCCACAACATCAGAGCATCTTCGCCTTTGGCCTTAATTTGATTGGACAATTCATAGGCTTCATCGAGACGGCCTGCACGACCAAGCATGTCAACCACACTAGCATAGTGACTTGCTATTGGCGTTATGCCATACTTGTCTCTCATCGAGTTCAGGTGCAGAAGGCCAGTGTCCACAAGGCCACAATGGTTGCAAGCATGGAGGACGCCAAGGAGAGTGATACTGTTGGGCTCGATACCTCGAGCAAGCATCTCGTCAAACAGTTGCAGCGCGTGATCCCCAAGTCCGTACTTTGCAGAGGCGACTATCATGGCAGTGCATGGAATCAAAGAAGGATGATCAATGCAATCAAACACTTTACGTGCAAGATCAATGCATCCGCATTTTGAGTACATATCGATCAATCCATTCGAGATAACCTCATTCGAAGCATATACTCGCCGGAGAACCGACGCATGCGCCGATCTCCCCAGGCCTAGTCTTCCGGTGCTGGCGCAAGCGCTAATGACGCTGGATAGCATGAAGTGGTTGGGCAGCAAGTGCGCAGAAGACTTCGCTCCAAGAAACTCGCCAAACAGAGCAAGCGCCTGATGCCCGTGCGCATTTTGGGCGTAGGCCGAAATCATCGAACCCCAAGTGACTGCGTTCCGCTCGACCATTTCGTCGAACACCTTACGAGCATCCTCGACATGATTGGACTTCCCGTACATGTTGACAAGGGCAGAGGCGACGAAGACATCCGATCGGCTCCCGCAGGTCTCACTCCGGGCGTGGATCGCTCGACCCGATTCAATGTCAGAAAGGTGCGAGCAGGCGTTGAGAGCCGTCGCAAAAGTGAAGGCATTGGGGCGGGCGCCGGACACCAGCATGTCGGAGAAGAGGGATACGGCGCCGCGAGCCTGCGACGCACGGACGTAGCCGGCCATCAAAGAGGTCCAGGAAACGACATTTCGCCGGACCATTTCGTCGAACAATCTGCGCGCATCGCCGACGCCCTGACACCGCGCGTACCCGTGGACGAGATGGTTGAAGGCAGAGACGGTGAGGGCGCCGGCCTTGAGGAAAGCGGCGTGTGAGGAGGCGACGACGACCAGATCCGACGAACCCCGTAGCTGGCGAACTACGGCGGCGGATTCGAAAAACATCAGGCAAGAAAATCTCAAGGAAGGTGTATTTGGACATAATCAAATAAAATTAATTCATTTTTAGCAATTTGGTAACCATTACAAATATCAATTTCCTTTTTTATTTATAAAGAAATAAAATTATTTTTCACCATAAAAATTAATTATTTTATTTAGCATAAAATTTTACAATTATCGAAATTCATTTTTGATGATTAATATTCTATTTAAAAATTGGGGACGTGATTGTTTCACGCAAACTAATACCAACTTTCGTTTGGCGGGGCCCACGCTCAAACTTAATACGGGGCCGTTAAGGGGAGCTAGTAGGACGCCTCGAAATCCTACCCGCTGAGTACACCCAATCTTTTTGTTCTTCTCTCGCGTCAAGGAACGAACCATCATCGCCCCGTCTCTTTCGTTGCAACCGTTGCGCTCTCTCCACGCCCACCGCACACCTCTCCCTCCCTCCCTCCCACGACGCTTTCAATCCAGGAGCCGGAGTGAGGTGAAACCCTAGCGATTGCCGGAGGCGATCGAGATGGAGCGCTTCAGGGCGGCGGGGAGCCCCGCGTACGGGCGCCAGCAGAGCATCTCGAGCCCCTCAGGGGAAAGGACGTCGCCGACGTCCATGTCGCCCGTGCACCCTAGCCAACTCAACCAGCAGCAACGTCATGTCCGCTCGGGCTCCGCAGGTGTTGGCACCTTCCGCCGCGCGCAGAACAACGCCGCTCGTGCCGCCGCCCAGCGTCTCGCCCGCGTCATGGCGCACCAGCACGCGGACGATGATGAGGAAGAGGACGAGGAGGACGACCTCCTTTCTGGCCCGCCTATCGAACTCTCCACCCCCCGCCGCGCAGCCCGGTCTCCGTCTCCTGCAGTACATTTCGCGCTATTATGTCTGTTTCGTTAAAATATTTCATACAATGTCTAATCATATCAACCGTTAGTCATTACAACACATCTTCCTTTTTTATACTTGTGATCTGAAGTCTACTTGGTAATTTTCATCTATTTGGTAATTTTCATACTAGGGAATGATTTGTGAGAAATTGAAAAATGATTGCGCTTCTGTTTCGTTTTAGATAAGTCGCTACCTCGCCGACCAAACTCCTGTTCGTCCTACACCAGTCGGTCGACTGGCTATGGGTTCAAAGCCAGCTACAATTATCCCATCCATTAGGTCATCACAGAGACCGCTTACTCCAGCGACATCATCCGACTCTCTCAGTGACAGTCAAAGATCAGAGGCAACTTCACTTTCTGTTCGAAGAGAGAAAGTGTAACTTTTGAACTATGCAAAGTTTGCTTCTTTTTTTAGATGTTCACTTTTAACTTGCCACTTATTATATTCCTCCATGTTATTATTATGGTTAATTGCTTTGTTGATTATGGATTGCAAACAACAAAGATAAACAACTTAAACTATCCAATCATTACTGAATATTGGATGTTGTTGATTTACTGATTTTGCTGTTACGAATGTTAGAACAATTCATCAATTTGCTATGTTTGTCAACATGATATATGATGAAAGTTTGGACACCATGAGTGTCTTATTTATTTTCAATCGACATTGAAATTTTCTCAATTTATCACTCTTTGGATTCACTTGTTTCATTCTCTTGATTGACTATCATCTATTTAGATATCATTGAATTTCCACGTTTACCAATATGGATTTGCATTCTGTTCAAATGGAACTAAACCAAACAAATGTAGTTTATCTTTGTGATTTTTACATAGATGGAACTCATCTGAATCCCTTTAGAAAATCTATGGAACCAAACCAAGCTTTATTTAGTTCGAACCAGATTACTACAATTCTTATTTCCAATATTTATGCTTGATTCTTGATAAACGAAATTATATATATATGCTCATAGTCTAAATTATAAAATAGTAAATATCTACTTTTGCTTCATTTCTGTTTGGAATCAAGAAAATTAAATCTAATCAAAATTTTGTATAAAAATCCAAATCCCCACAAATTCTTGCAAGAAAAAAACAGGAAGCTACATACATTATACATTAAGATATGTATGCAATGCTTTTCTTATTGTGTAAATAGGATAAGTTTTATAGCCATTTTCATTTTCTTTTGGTTGAATTTGAACTATTATCCAAGATATCTAAATATATCGACCTATGTGGTATATGTATAGATTGACATTACTTTTGCTTGTTGCATAGCTTTTGAGTCAATCTGATTCGTGACCTATGTTTGTGTTCAGGATGTCTATTGACTTGGGCCATCTGAGTATGAGACAACCAAGCAGTGCTCAATCATCATCCAAAGTCCAAGATGAGGTAACCATCGTCAGAATTATTAATTTTTAGATGCATGTATCAAACTCTTGGGGTAAATCTGTAGCACTTCCAACAAAATTGATCTATTAATAAAAAATTAATGTATCATCTTTATGTGTTTTTTTTTGTAATTTCAGTTTGAACAATATATATATATATATATATATATTTAATTCATCTTTTTTTGGTCTCAGATTGAGAGTCTACAGGATGAAAATGAGAATAATACTGAAAAGGTGAGAGAATAACACAATCTTCGGTATTTTTTTGGATCTGGTGTTTTGTGATTGGATGACCCCAAATTGTTACGATTAACACTAATAGACAATGATGATTTGTTTGGTGCAACTAATATTCTAGCTTTTTTTTTCTTTTATTCATTTTCCTCATGTTGATTTATGTATTCCCATCTTCAGCTCGCAGAAGATAAATATGATGAAACAGAGTCAAAAGCTGGACAAGTTGAGAATCAGGTTCTTATTTTTTGTTGACAGATTTTATAGTTTGAAGAGTTAAATCAATTGAACTGGAATATGTAAGCAGTAGAGGAGATCAAAGAAAACATTAGTCATGTGTAGATTGGAATATTACCAATCCTATATCATTGCATAGAGCTCAATGGACGGATAACATTCATGTGGTTGAGCTCAAATAGTTTAGAAAATATGACCTAGTGATCACAATGATGAATTTGACCCTTTTATGCACTTTGCTCACAAGCACAGCTGTGTACTCACTTGTCATGGAAGCACAGGATTATAATACTCTTATCATTTATGCTTAATTCACATTCTTAAAATGGAAATGGAGATATATACATGGCCACCAAGAGAAACTTAAACTCTTGGAATGATGCATTTGAGATATGGTTTTTGAGTGATTGAAAAAAGTGGTTTTCCTTTTAGTGGTTATATTTATGTCAGAACAAACAATAAAGCATGCATAATTTTCTTGGCACACCTCAGGTAGCTTCTGTTGGTGAGGGTCTATCTGTGGAATCTCGCCTCTTTGCCAGGCAAGCAATTTTTGGATGCATTTAATTAATGATTTTGTAGCTTTTGTAACTGGGTTATCTTTATTTATTTTCAGAAAACAAGCGGCCTTGCAAAAAAGAGAGGTATTTTTATTGTATATTCTACTTCCTATTTGTTATTTTGGAGGTATTTGTATAAGTTTCTGGCAAGGTGTTCTGGTGATGGTCATGCTCAAAGTTATAATCACTGATTTTCAAGTATTATTTGATCTTCTGTGTGAAAGTATGGAAAGTTAAATAGTGCACCAAAGGTGAAGCAAGCAACATATATAAAAAAGTTAATAGAAGAGGACTGAATTGCTAATGACCGAAATCTTATCTTTATAACCAAAAAATTAATGTTAGCCCCAATCAATCCATTACATCTACATAGAGAAAGCATGATTGTTTAGGATTCATTGATAAGAGGAAAAAAAAAACTTGCGTTTGCTTGCATACATCAGCTAGCCAGCAGATAAAAGGGCTCCTCGTTTTATTCTATGTCCATGTTTCTGTATTTCTGTGAAATAATAATGAATTGGGAACTTTGAAAAGGTGCAACATTTAGTTGCAAAGTTTACAATAATTTTAATTTTATTTACCATAAACTTAAAGGTATACAAGTAATGATAATATTACTACATTAGTACTGCATCTGAAATGCTAGGAAGGTAGATAGAAATACATGCAAAATGCGGAGATGAATACTAGAAATGCTTAACAAATATCATTGATGCTATATATATGTTTTAGAAATTGTCAGAAGAAAATAATTATTTTTAATTTTACCAGAATTTGATGATGGAATTTTATTGATAGTAATGTAAGACTTTCAAAAGTGGAACATAGAAAGGATAATTTTAAATAAAGAGATTGATAATTAATGCCATATGGATTTGATGATAAAGAAAATTAGAATATGAGGACTTTAATTCTTGGAGGGTTTAATGATACAAACATAAGATATAGGGAGAGCAGGTAGTGGTATAAGGAAGTGCAAATTGATATTAGTTAGTTGAAAAATGAATATCATATGGAGTTGATGATAAAGAAAATAAGAATATGAGAAGGTCAATTCTTAGAGAGTTTATAGATACAGACAATATATAGAGAAAGTACGTGGTGGTGGTATAAGGAAGTGTGAATTGATATTAGTTGAAAGACAACAGGGATATTGACACAATTGTGCAAAAGTGAAATTTGAATAAGTATGAAGTGGTCAAAATTGAGGAAAAATGGTCAATATAGTAAAGTTTAACATATATGGACAATTTTTAGTAATCTAGGAATTGAGAATAAAGAGTAAGATAATTGAAACTAGAAAGTTACTTAGTGTTGTATATACAAAGCTAATGATAGAATTGTTCTTGTCGATGACAAAATAATTAAGGAAAGATAAAAAATTATTTAATTAGCATTTTATAGTAAATGTAACTTTGGAGATTGAAAATTATGATAAATTTAGGGCACGTAGATTTGTTTGCACTATTTGAAATTTGTAAGAGTTAATAGTTATAGGTGTTGGGAGTTTAATCTCACAAAGAGTGTTTTAGTTTTAGGGGTATGTGTTAAGTACAATATAACCACTATTTATACTCCAATATTAAAACAACCAACACAATATTTTCTTTCCCACTAACATGGTATTAGAGCCACTATTAAGGTTAGATTATTAAAAAGGTAAACCCAAAGGGGAGGTTTCAGATTTTAACGATTAGCAGTGTCAAAGAAAACAAGAATAATCCTAAAAAAAACTATGATAGTAGAGTTAGAGCCAAAGGAGATGAGAATAAATCAATCTGTCGAGTAGTTATGTATATGCAACAAGTATGCTCCTTAATAAAATATGAGACTTGAATCTGCTCGATCATAGCTTGTGTCCACTCTAGATGTAAGAGTGTCACTTAAACCATCTTATAAGTTGAGTATGAAGCTTAGAAGAAATGAAGGTAGGCCTGATTCAAATATCTATGTAGAAGACCTAGTGGAATGTCATAAATATAATAGAACTTCCATAACAATAGATAGTATTTAATTGAGATGACACATCTGTTGCAGTTTAGAGCCAAAGAAAATAGGCATACTCAATGAAAGCTATGATAGTAGAGCTAGAGAGGAGATGACAACAAATGAACTATCTTGAGTAGTTGTGGTTCTACTAGATGATATAATGGGATTACAAATTAAGTTGGAATGAACAATTAAAGACGACCAATAAATTTTATAATTAGAGGAGTTGAATATATTAGAATGGAAGTTGAATGAGATTGAGGGAGACCAAAAATATATTAGTCTATTTACTAAACATAATTTTATTAATATAATCATTAGTGATATAATTTTACATAGAACTCAAAGTAGAGTTAAGATTCTTGTAGCTACCCACAAATAGTTTGGACAAGTATGGTTGGATGACAATGATGCATAAATTTAATGGTGAGGTAAGATCTATGTGATCAACCAAAATGGTTGGAGGTCACAGGATATTTGTTTTTGTTATTATATATTCTTAGTACTAAAATCTAGACTTTTGCAGGCTGCTATGAAAGCTACCTCACAAACAGGCAATGCCACGAAAGAGATTTCTACACTAAGAGCTGAAGCAAAGGTAATAATTGGTTGTGAATGTGATTTCCCTCTTTGATCTAATTTGTTAAACTATATTTAACAAAATATATTTTTAGATCGCAAGGGATGAGGCAGCATCGGCATCCGAGCAACTTCAGGAGGCAGAATCAGAACTTAAATCTCTTAAGACAATGGCCCATAAGATGATATTATCACAAGAACTAATGGTTTGTGTTAGATATAAGTTTTCATTCTCACAACACTTTTCTTTTTTCATTTTTGAATGTATTTTAATAGGAGGAAGTTGTTCTCAAGAGGTGTTGGCTTGCTCGATACTGGCAACTATGTGATAATTATGGTAATTCATTTTCTATATGATCTTTTTCAGACTGTGTAATTATCCCTTTGATGATATCCTCTTACTATAATTTTCTTTAATATTCATCAACTTTCATAGCTTAATCTAATATAAAACAAAATGTTAGCTTAAGGTATTCATAAGCAAGATGATTGATATGATTCTAAATAACCAACATGTAGTTTAACCAGACTTCCTAGGAGCTTTCTTACCATCAGGGCTCAAAAAATTAAATTGAAAATATCTTTACCTCTATGGCTTTACCATGCAATGTGTCATTTTAGAAGAGCTAGTTAAAAAGTCTACATTTTGTACTCTGGTATGAGAATCAAACATTAGATTATGGATCTAAGTGTCAAAAGTATCACATTGTCATGTGAGAACATAAAGTTTAAGGAATGGTTCTACTTGAGGTAACCTACCACGGTTATGTCCTGTTGATGCAAGTTCGAAAACGTATAGAAAAGTCCAAGTAATAAGGTCTAATAACTAAAATTGAGTTATAAGTACGTGCATTCCTTGGTAATTTTAAAACAAATATGATTCATACTAAGGTCTTGCAAAATTTCACAATGACTAAGCAATAATGTAGATTTATGCTTTGTTTGCCATCAGACAAGCATGACAATGGAATTTTATCTTAATATGTTACTCTTCAGCTATGGTCAAAATTATTGTTCATAACTGTGATAGACCTAGACCTAAATGTAAATATCATTTAGTACTAGGGATTCATTTGCAATTCTATAGTCATGAACAATAAACATAGGTAAAGGGAAATTAACCCTAATAAATTTTCCACTTCCGTGGTATTAGAGTGAAGTCATCCGTGCCTCTCGTTACTCAACCTAATAATTTTCCTTGGCCTTCCCTCTTTGTGATTGAACATCAGTGCATCTTCTCCCCTAAGTCATGATGTTCTTCTTGTTCTTCCTCATGCAACACTGCAGGAGCCTCCAGTCCTTCGCGTATGTTGTGACTAGCATGAGCCTGATGTCGCCTCCCTTATGCTACCATATGATCTGTAGTACACGAGTGCCACCTCCCTATTTGTCAACCAGTCCAAAGCCTTTGAGTTTGGAAAATGATCTTGGAGAAATCAATCGGCTCAACCAGACACCTCTGACAGCAATCATCTTCTGATTAAATTCTTTTGACACAACCTCCTTTTGGCACTTTTTCTTCCTTCGATGTTGTTGCTTAATTGAATTTGATGACTAGGCGTTGCTTTCTTCTTCTAACACTGCTTCTTAACTGGATTTGACAACCCAACTGGATACACCCATCCAACTCAATTGCTCAGTGGATCTACCTCTGTTTGTTCTCAGACAGCAGAAGTTTAGGAAGAAGATTTTGATTATTTTCCTTCAAACAACAAAAGAAAATCACCCATTTTGTGTTTTCAGGTCATTCATCATGATCTGCCTTTAATTTAGTGTCTCGTTGATTATTTCCTCAATGCTTCCCAGCACCATCTTTCTAGTTTCACTAACTCTATGACGATTATTACAGAGAAATTAAATTGGAATAGTTATGCTTCATAGCCACAGCTATTCAAAATTGGTTACTGAATCAAGCTCAACTAGAGTACCTCACTACCTAGGATATCCAGATTTCATAGTCCACTAGATCCACAAGGGAGTGGATTTTATGTGCAATTACTTGCTCTTTTCTGGCAGTCCATTGGTTCCAGCCTTATAAGCATCTTTAACTGCTTCTCCCACTATGAGACTCAAACATAGGCTAGAGATTTGCATATCTCTTTGTCTAAGATAACCTCCCACACTAGTTGATTACGATATTTGTGGCATCTTTTAGATCACTCCATATCTTAAACTTATGTTAAGCTTATGCATGGTTCCTTCAAGTTGTTCATCTTGAATAAGAGCTAGAGAAAACTTAGATTTCATAAGGCTCATCCATTTTGCCTTTATCGGATGTGTACATATGGATGTTCCATCCTTTAATGCTCAGTAGAAAAATCTACATTGGTTGTTCAATTATCCTCCAGGGGATAAGGGAGTTAGGAGAGGCTATTAGATTTAAGTTTTCCTACCATAGGAAACTTGGGCATATCAAGGATGTTTGTTACTATCTCCATAATTACCTACCTAGTCATCCTTTCATTGACTTATGTAGCTAGATCAAATTCAACATCTCAAGAGGGCCCATTAGCACATACGTTGAATCTAGCTCTGCTATTGCAACTCCACAAAGTTGCATTCACACTTATTTCAATTAAGAAGTTGTTAGTTTGTCATTTCAATCCTCTATGGCCTATAACAATACATCTACTCGTTGTTTACTTAATACTTTTAGATTATTTTAGTTGTGGGCCTTTGAGTGCTGCTTTTGTAACATATCTACTTTCTTTATTGTTACACTTCCAACTTCTCCTACCAATGTCACAATATTCAATGTGTCTCACTCATGGGTTAAAGGTATTGGGGATGTTTCTCTTACACCTTTGTTGTTACTTTCATGTGCATTTTTATACATGTAAATTTTCATTAAAGTTATTGTCTAGCAACCTCACTAAATATTTCAACAATTGTGTAACATTTAATGTTATTTTCATTGTCATATAATATTTGAGGATGGGCAAGGTGGTTAACATAGGGCATGAGTCTGGTAGGTTGTGCCAATTGTGAGGCACAGTTGTCTTAGCATTTTTATCCAAAATGATAGTAGTGTCATCAGAGAAGCTTTGGGATGCTTACATACAAAAAATGAAAGTAAATAAATACCTCTATGATACCAAACTATATTTTTGCCAAAATTTAATTTTGCACTTCAGAGTGTAAAAAATATATTAAAAACATTAGAAATATCGTTATTTAGGTGAAATTATGCAAATACAAAATGAAAGACATTAGAAACTTCTATGACTCAAAATTATATTTTGATCAAAGCATAATCTTGGTAAGCTCCAAAATATGTACTGATTTGTATTCCCACATATGAGTATCATTATAAATTCCAAACGATAAGGCATTTACGTACAATCTTTGACCAGGGATAGAGTAAAAATTATACTACTAAATCAAAATATAACCCCTCGTAACATGTTATAGCAAAAGATCCAAACTCGGAAAGTGTATCAATGTTTATAAATAAAAATGAAAGACAGAACTTGTATGGCATAGAATCATATTTTGATAAAAAAAAATGCTTCTACTCTTCGAAAGTGAAAAAAATATAAAAACATAAAAATGTCCTTATTAAGGCATAATTATGCCACAACAAAAAATAAAAGACATTAATAATTTTTATTGCACATGACCATGATTTGAGCAAAACACAGTTATGTATTTCTTGAGTGTGAAAATAATTTTAAAAAATTATAAAGGATGTTATTGAGCAATAATAAAGCATATAAATAAAATAGAATCCAACGAATACTTGTGTTGCTCAAAATCATGATTTGAATGTATGACTTTGAATATAGACTTAGTGGCTGCTACAACTGTTATAGCAGCCAACTGATAGCTGCCACACTATTGTAGCATCTTGTTAATGGCTTCTGGAACAATTTCATGATGATTTTGACCATTTCGAAACGATTTTGATTAAATATAAGCAATTTTGACCAAGTTGAATTTTAATATAAAAGTTTTCTTTATATAGATTTTTTGACCGAGTTGAATTGATTTATTTTTACACATTGTAGTAGCTACTTCATGACTACTACAACAAAGCTGAAATAAGAACATTTTCGGTATGAAAAATATGATGAGATGCCCTTTTGACTTTTTAAAAGCAAGGGACGGTCTTTTGACGATTCTGATAATTAGGGCACTCTTTTAATTTTTTCCTTATATTCTATCCACAACTGACTTGGTGGCTAGGGTATTTTTATTAATGAAGAGGTTCTGGGTTTGAATCCCACCCATAAATTTGATTGTTATTTTAAAAATAATTATTTATTCATCAGTAAATGGTGCTTTGATCAGCTCTGGTAGTCAGTTGATTGTCTGATCATCAAAGATGTATTGTGATGAATATTCTAGAGTATTTTTGGAAGTTTATGAAAAAGGAGTCTCAGTTGGAACTTTTTGATCAAGAGGGCCTTATTGGTGGGCGTATTAATGAAAATTACAGCCCTTTTCCCAATATACTCATGACCAAATGAAATGCATTACCACTCTTCCTTGCTAACTTGGACCCCAAGTTGCTTTATTGGCATGGCATCACAACGTCTGAAACCAAGGTTGGAAACACTAAAGATTGGATCCAAGATTAATTGGTCTAAGAAGAGGCAAATCTCCTTGGATTCATTTAGAGAAAAGAACTTGAATCTTCTTAAAGAGAGGGTAAAGTTGTTGTGAGAATTAATCGTGATTAAACTTGCTTGATGAATATCATTTCTGTAGAAATAAAAAAAGTTATATATAACCATCCTCTATATATCAGATTGACCTCTATAGACCTGCTTTCTGCTTTGACTCTTTGCTTAGACCACTATAATAAAGTCAACTCCTTTGAAATAAATGGTTTTTAATACCTTGTCAAATTTGGATCGACCTCACATAGAAACTATTAGTAATTCTGTTACAGCAACTTCTCAAATGAAATTCATAAAAGATTAAGACTGCATTAAATGCCTCTTGATTATCGACACAAATCCCAAGTTGAACATGATGTGACAGAGAAGCACACACCATCAATATCAAAAGAATATAACAAACCATCTATACAACCACAGTTATCTGTGGAACTCGACTGTTTCTCCTACTTGTTCTTGTGTTGACATGACTTAGGTATGAATAGAACATACAAGTTTGATGATCCAGACTCGTCAATTTTCTCAGAGGAAAATTGTTGAATGGATGAAATGAGGAGGCTTATTAATGCTAATGATGTACCACCATCACCAGTCTAGAGCACTGAACACTCTCATCACGAGCTGAGACCAAATCTCAAATAGAGTGCATTTGGTGAGGGTCTTACAAAGAGAAAGAGGAGCCTTGTGTGGGGAAGATTCATGAGATGTGGCCTACTGAGGAGGGGTTTAATATAAAGATCCAAAAGGTGCATGAGATGTAAGCATGATGAGGTAAATGGGATCCAGATTTTGAGTCTCAGGCGATGGTAGAAGTGGGATCTCCATACCCATATCTCAATTTTAGACCCCTCTAAGTATTAGTGTCCTCATTTTGAATATGTGTCATACATTTGGGTTGATGCTCATGTCAGATAATCCTATCCAAGTTAGACTAACATAACAATTCAACTTGTATTTTGAAGGTTTTCTTCAATACATCATTGATTGTAGTTATAAGAAGATGGTAACTACTATATAGGTCATTTTCTAGAATCTGGTCATGAAATCTTGGTATATAAAAAATATAGTCCATAATAACCTCAACCATCAATGATAATTCTCCAATAACCATCTTTCTTATTATAAAAAATGCTATTCACTTGGCTTGAGACAATACTTATGTTGATGACAACAATAAATGCCTACTCTTTTTTCAGCTTAAGTTAGGAGCGAAGCCACCTGCACACTATTATGGTCAATTGAGACCAGAAAATGGGCATACAAAAACTGCATAAAGAAAACAATAAGAATAATTTTTAAATCTGTTAGATGCGTATATTTGGCATATCATTAGACACAATGACCCACCAATTTATTGTGCAATAATTTCAGAAAATAAGATCACTAATGAGATAATGGGTCTATAAATGTATTGAAGTTTGAAGTATAGATGTAGATTTTTTTTTTGAATGATTATTTTATAGTAAACTATTATTAGTTATTTTAATTTAATAGTTGTTTTGCTGTTATAAATTTAATAGTTGTTTTGCTGTTATAATATGTCACTATTCTCTATTAACCAATTCTAACTAGTGATGAGTTTGACCAATTTTTTACTTTCAATGTTGGAACCTAACTCAGATTCGAACTTGAAAGAAGAAGCTAGGCAATTTTCAAAAGACTAGTTGCACCTGATGTTTTCAAAATCAGGCTGGCAGTGAACTTGTGGCCCCGTGAATTTGTGACATTTTTCACTTGAACCAGACCTAAATATGGTTCAGCCCATTTTTCTCCATTAATGGAATTAGACCAGTTTTGCTTTCATTTCCTGGCCAGTTGAACTGGCAGATTGGTCTGGGTTTCAAACACTGATTGCACCTACTTAAAAATTATCTTTAGATGTGGACAATTTTCCAAGCAAGTCCACATGCTGAAAAAAAATAACAGATGCTTCTTTCAAGGCATATATGCTGATATTGCGGAAAGCAAGTTCGAGTTTTGGTCATCCTTCTCTCCGCTTCCACTTGAAGTTGTGTTATCTGCTGGACAAAAGGCAAGGGAGGCCAAGGATGGGTATTCATCAGGTCAGATCTCTTGGTTCTGCACTACTGACTCAATGCTGTTGAACAACTTTTCACTCTCTTTATTTTTATTTCCTCTTATATATTCAACAGATAAAAGTGATCAAGAGGATAAGGACGTTTCATGGAATGCAAGTGATCTTTCTGGAGAAGGAACTATTGAGAGCATGCTCTTGGTTGAAAAAGGCTTGCGTGAACTGACTTCTCTGAAGGTTTTTTTACCAATCTCATAGCTAAGTAATATAAATTGAAACCTTGGTTAAAGAAATACAAATATGTAGGAGTTGGTATATGTGATCTAGAGTCTATAGAACTTTTGCACCTGAATCTGACTTTATGATACCTTTACAGAGAAATTTACATTGAATATATAATTGTGACGTTTGGTTTAGAGAAACAAAATCTGCAAAATCATATGCATTGTGGCTATCTGAATGCTACGGACTGTCATCTTATAATCCCTATTTTGTGATTCACAGTTAATTATTTATTTCACTGTTCCTTTGAAGGTAGAGGAAGCGATCCTGTTTATAATGGCTCAACAACGACGAGCAAACGCTAAATGTGGTAATGCATACTTTTAACTATATTATATAACTAATTGTTCGCATTTCCATTGCTTTTGTTTATTAGCTAAGTATAAAATGGTACATAAAACTTTGACGTTGACATATTTGACAACATGATGCTATAAGTTTGAAGTAGTCATAAATGTTGCTTAGACCCATTTTACTTGTCAACTAATGCAAAAGATTAAAATAAAAATAATTTTATAATCAAACTCTACTATTTGTTCAAAAACTGTGAATCCTTGAAATTCTTTCCACAATGTAAATGGCAATTATAAAAATATTTATGGTTGTAACAATAATCTTTTGTCCACTTAATGGGATTAAGGCTTGGTTGTTGTTGTTGTAACAATAATCTTTCATGGTAAATACACCAAATATATTAATCAATATATGAAACTAGATGAATTGGTAAAACCTTATAGAATTTTCTTGGAATAAGTTTAAAATGCTACTATTTTCTTGTTTTAGCACATGATCGCAAAATTGTAGTAGCCATGTGTTTCTATGAACCAATTATCAATATGACAAACATTTTTATAAGGTTTGCAAGCTTTAAATTGACAAATTCCATGTTTTGAAATCAAATGGAATATCTAAAAGCACATGTTTGGTATCCATTTTCTTTAAATTGTATTTAGATTCCAGTGTCTTGGTTTATTTTTCACTTTAGTTGAGTTTACAAAGCTAACCAAGGTCATAGACTCATAATAGTATGAGATTTCGACATTTGAATTTTTAAGGATAAAATAATAATGTGCTAATGATCATACCCTTTACTAAATTTTGCATCGTAGCTACTTCTTCTCAAGTCATTTTGAATAAGCATTTTTTAAAACATGGGTTTCCATTATTCCTTGGAATTGTTATTTTGTACCATCTTTTTTTGTGTTGAACCATGTCAATCAGTGCAGCGAGATCTATCATTCCATTCACCAGCGAGTTCATGACATGATTTTGGCATCGACAGCGGTGATAGGGTGAAAGAGAGGGGTGGTAGAATGGTGAAAGAGAATAGAGGAGAGGGGAGAAGGAGAAGAGACGGGAGA
>JBBMKF010000021.1:5551925-5572534 GCA_037834155.1 Curcuma caesia | reverse complement strand
GGGAGAGACTTGCTGGCGAGATGGGAGTTTTGGGGGAGGGTTCGAGGTGGTGCTTCTGCTCGGGCGGGGGGAGATCGGAGAGGATGAAGGACAGCATATTCGCGTCCAAAGGCCTCGCGCTCGCGTCCATCTCCGTCGCCGGAGGTGGGAGCAGCAGCGGCGGCGGCGACGCAGGCACTGGTTTCCTCATCCACCGTAACCTAATCCTCACAACGCATGCCCGTCTCCCTTCTGCTGCGGCCGCTGAGGCGGCCGATATCCAACTCTTCCGCGGCTGCGCTGTTGGCCGCCTCGTTCCTCAGAGGTCAGTCGCTTCCTTATTCACTACTGATTTCCCGCATTTGTTTCAAGATTCTCCTGTTTCTGCTGAAGAAATCATCCCGAAAACTCAGGGTTTGAATTGGAAATGTTGAAGTACGGTGATTCTGTTGTAGATCAATGTGGAAATAGGTAAAATTATGCCACTGGAGATTGCAATTTCGCCCAGATCTGATGCTCTCTCTATCTCTGTACATGATAAAACAAACAAACAAACAAACATTTAGCATTAATGATCTTCTTCTCCTTTCTAGTTGAATACTTCATGTATCTTAGTTGCATCGTCTCATGTTTCTTTATTCTTTTCCAGATTTTTCATAACGAGTTCCGTTCTCGATCTTACTATAGTGGGACTTGATATACTGGATGACGATTCGACCTCGCAGGTGCAGCAACCTTTTCACTTGAAGATCTGCTGCCGCCCAAATCTAGATTTGGGCAATTTGGTTTACCTACTAGGGCACACAATGAAAAAGGAGCTGAAGATCGGCGAAGCAAAAATTGTTGTAGCGACAGATAATCTCATAAAGTTGTCCACGGATGGTGTGCCATGGCGTCCTGGATCTGCTGGTTTTGATGTCCAAGGCAATTTAGCTTTCATGATATGCGATCCCATGAAACTTGCATCGTCTCCTGCTGGAAGATCGCCGCCGTCTTCTTCGACAGCTTTGCCACAGAAGAAGAAGGATAGTTCTGCCCAATTTGGGATTCCCATTTCGGTCATATGCGATTGGTTGTATCAGCATTGGGAGGGCAGCTTGGATGAGGTTAGCAAGCCCAAGTTGCCTGCAGTTCAGTTGATGTCTACGGGACTGAAGACACGGCGTGTCTCCAAAGTACCTGAGGAGGTGAATGAGGAGGAGGCTATCGCCGCGCTATCCCCGCCGGCAGACCGAAAGTATAGACATCAGCTTGGGCCGAGTTGCTCGTCGAACTCTAATGCTATATTTTGCCCTGACGAAGACCTGCTCATGGACTTGGATTGTATCCATGACCAGGGGATTCCTACTCCAGAGATTTTTGAATCGCCAAAGCTAATTCCTGGACCGATTCAAAAGAAGGAACGAGCTCCCGTGCAGCTCCTGGACATCAACTTCCCTCCGAAGGTCTCGAAGTCGATCATTTTACCTCTGCCACTTAGAAAGTTAACTGACGAGAACAATGTCAAAGAGCCTACGACTGCGAAGAGAGAAAATGAGTTTTCATCAGGCAATGCATCGCAAGCGAATGTTAAGCCAGAATATAAGCTACCGCCGGTTGGTACCTGGCAAGATCATCGCAGTGACGTGCACTCCTCTTCGTCTCCAGAGGTATTGAACGAGTGGGAGCATTGTAGCAGCGAGAAGCAAACCATGTACTCGGCTGAGACAATGGAGAGTAGAAATATACCGAGTGCCAAAGAAACCGGGCTTCAACAGGTGGGCAGGAGCAGAAGCTGTGTCAACTACAGCAGATGGTCTTCGACGACGACATCGGCATCCAAAGCAGCCGTGCAGAAGCAGCACCATGCCTTGCAACCTGCAAGGAAGACGCGGTCACAAACATCAGTGTCGGCACAAAGGATCCATGAGTATTACAACCCAACCGTCTCATCGAGCATGAAGAAGCGAAACAATTCGGTGAATCAGAGGAAGCCGCCTCAAACCGCTGCTCATACGTCTCCAAAATGGAATTTTTGACCATCAGTTTGCTGTTTGGTGAAGCAGGAGCTTAGCTGTGTTATATCTGCGAATATAGTGACTAAATTCTGTTCTGAATTTGTATGGGCTAGTGTTGTTGTATTCAAGAAGTCAACAGGTCCAAATTAGAATGTAACATTTGGTGTTAAAGAACAAACTGTTGTGTGACAAATCTCGTTCGAAACCATAAAAAAAAAAAAATCAAAACTGCATCCGTATGTCCATATACAATTAGATAAAGTATCATGTAATCCATATCAAGCACGATTTAGGGCTACACAATGAATTAGTGTTCACTTTGATGAGATAGGTTTAAACTTGTAATTTTAACCTTCATACAATTTATACTGTGACGTATGATGCTTTTCACCAAACCTATGTACCTTGTAAAATTTCATCCCTCTGGGAAAAAATAGGTTGTTATAGTTCCACTAGATCACCCTTGATTCCTCAAATAAAATCTGATGGCATTATCGGCTTGACAGGGCACTTGTCTGGTTGCCTGACTATATAAATCTCATCTTTAGCACTGGCATAAAGATCCTGGTTCCGGTGCCACGTCCATAGAGCATGAGTCTCGTTCTTCACCTGCATTTGGCAAATGACGCAAGTGCAAAAGATGGTAAACAAATCGTCTACGCCATAAGCTGTAAATACTTGACTTCATGATTGAATTCTTATTTATTTTAATTAAGTATTTAGATCCCTAACCGGGTAGATTTGGGGTTGAATAGTAGAATGGTTAAAATAAGTGTAACCTGATTGAAGATGTCTAAAAGTTCAGTGAAAAAACAGTAACTGAGACATGGTTGATACTGAAGGTATCATGTATATAATTAACAAAGAAAAGAATGGTATACCTCTAGGATCCCATGTCCAAAGCTACTTTCTCTATAAGCGCTGTAATCGGGCTGACGATCCCAGCAAAACTTGCCTGCAGCAGGGCCAGACGTGAAATTGAATGCGCAGAATCCACCCATATGCACATCATATGTTGTCGATGGCTCTGGGCATCCATCAGGATCATCTGCATGCCTAACTGCCATTTTTTCTCGGTTGCCCCCATCACCTACTGTGATATAGACTGGACCACACGGATCCAACAAATAGTTGTACACACGGTTTGATCGTTCATATGCATGAACCTGAATATTGGGGAATGAAGATCATTGATGATCAGATAGTTCAGAATTCAATGCAAACGTACTAATAATTTGTCATTTCAAGAAGAATGATACTGATGAAGCTCACTTCACATTGTGTTCAAAGAAGCTGATACAATTTCGAAGCCAATTTTTTAAGATTTTATACAACAATTGTATATAATTAAGTTCATTTTTCATTCAACTCCTTTCTTTAGAATGAAAAACAGCAAAGAGATCATCACGGAAATAATGCAATTTAAGAAAAGACAACAGTCTTACATGGCCATTGAATACGATGTCAACACCATATGAGTAAAGTAACTCCTCCATTTCCACTCTCATACACTCAGCTTCCCTGTAATGGGCTTTGTAGGAACTGTACCAAGGTGGATGCCAAGTTGCTATCAGCCATGGAGTTCTTGTTCGGTCGACCCTTTCCAGGTCTCTTTCCAACCACTTGTATTGTTCACCTGAAATAGACCAACTTACCTTAGGGGATTGCTATGATGGAGAGAGTTGTAAAGGGCAGACTACTTTGGAAGATGCTACAGTGAGTTTAACCCTTATACATGAAAACAATTTTAAGATTATACAAAATCTTCCAATATGTTTGATTCATAGAATGAAATTGGCAAGGAATGAAATAGTGAGAATGGAATAGGAATGTGCATTCTTAGTTTTGGAGTGGAATAAAGTATGAATAATATAAGGATATGAATCTTAAAATTTGGTTCATGGAAATGTGGAATGAAATGAATTTTCTTAGTTGCCACGCCTCGACTGCCCAGTGAGGATCTTCGTCCAGCACATCATCTAGTATCATCTCCATAAGCAATAATGTCAGACACTTCTTCCAAGTGTTGGTTTCTTTCAGCACTTCTGCTTCAATGTGTTGCAATCAGGAGATAGGCGATTACGAAGAAGAAATAATCCCTCTTCCTGCTTCATCTCTTGGTTCCCCTTCTCTCTCATGGCAAAGTAGTTGAATTTCTCCCTGATCATGTTCATCCAGATAAGTGTAACTTCCAGTTCTGGACTAACAAATTCTTCTTCCAGCATCTACACTATTTGTTTCCTTCTCCCTCATCTGTTCCTCAATTTTTTTCTTCTTTCGATGCTTACTGCCTTATTGTCTAGCTCTCCAAGTCCAGATCTCCACATGGTTCCTTCTCCTTAGCAGCCAAGCACCAACTCCTTTCATCACATGCTTCTTCCTACAGAATCCAACAATTTCCTCTGATTCTTACATCTTCTTCCTACTCTTCTTTGTTTGATTAATCTTCCTGCCGCTAAATACCTGAACAATTTCTTTTCTATTTGTTCGATTCCAAAGAAAATTTTCTACTCTTGGCTTGCTATATCCAGCAGAGGTTGAGTTGTGATGTCCATCATTCCTATAAAATCTGAGTGATTTCCTTTGTCTTCATTCTTTTTTGGGTTTTTGTATGAACACTTTAGGGAGAAGCCCACTCGAGAACTTGTTCTTGAGACCTCTCTCTTTGTCCTCTCTGTCACTGTGTTGATCTAAAACTAAGGAATTGTTGCTCGCATTCTCCAATAACTATTTCCGAATCTTTACTAAGTTGTATTTTCATTTTTATGTTCATAACTTAGTTTATGATAACTTTCTAGTCAATGTAACAAGTTGGAGCATAAATATCTTAGGTTTATGATTAACTCTAGAGCTCTCAAAATATGCAATTGTCTCTTATGAATCCAACAGGCAATACATGTTTACCTTCCTCAAATTCTACTCAAACATCACTGGCATCCAATTTTCAGTTTCAATTTTAACTGACCTTGTAGAGTAAGCCAGACAACTCAGTATCTAAAACCTAGAGTCTACACTGAGTTGTCTAAGATAAATGGAAATGCAGGTCATTTCCTTTTTTGACCTTGAAACATCAATTGCCACCCTTAGTGACTTTCTCATAACCACAAATACATGTACTATTCTTAGTTCATGTTGGCCTACATATATTGTTGCTGCAAACCAGATGCCAACAATAAATTGTAACTCAACCACTTAACATACTTCTATATGCATAACACCTTCATACTTTCATTCCTTCAATTGAAGTTTGAGGTAGGCAAATTTCAAAAATCCCTGCTCCAGTAAAAGAGATTTATATTGTTCAGAAATTAGAATCCACACAACTCTGAATGATTGTAACAACTAAAGAAGAAGTATGACAGTTATTTACGGTTACAAATAAGAAAATTTTGTGTGCATTTCAAAATTGAAGACATTGATCCTTCACTTGAATGACAGGCAGCTTCATATGAATATCAAAATTGGAACCAAGCTACATGCATCAGGAGTGAGTGAGAGGAAGACTAAACTGACCTGATTTGTAATAGGAAATATAGGCTCCGAGCATAATAAAGTGTATTCCCCCAGCATTGAAAGAATAGTATAATGTAGAAAATGATTCACTTTCTTCAGATGGAAATGCAAATCTTGAGCTGTAAGATACGAATGTCTTATTTTCAGCCTGTGGTTCTATCTCATGGTTTCCTTCAATCACCATAATTGGAATTTCTGAAATCACAGGCTCCATGTATCTATAAAGGGATTATAAAAAACATCATTCCATCGGTGGCAGCTATTTGGAATTCAAAATATTCTTAAATGGATAAGTTTCCCGATACTAGTATTCTTAGCAAAGATAAGACAGATATTCAAAGAAGTGTTAGCAAGCTTACAAACCTTCCCCAGTAATCCCACCGAGGTTGGAAGGTCTCATGTACTGGAGTTGTTGGAAATGAACAGCAATAACAATCTGCTCCTGTCCCATTTGTCAAATATAAATTTGCATAAGTAGCATCCCCTAGCAAAAGAATAAGATCTGGCATGTTGCCCATCATATGGTCCACAGTGGATGTACTATTGTACGTAAGACCCAAATCTCCAACTACAGCTATCGATTTTGGGTAGTTATCAGGTCCCGAAGCAGGCATGGTGTGGAAAGAATGGATGGCACTCATAGCTGGTATCGATGGGTCTCCACATTGGTAGTAGTATTTTATCCCCGGTCTCAGATCTGCAAAGGAATCATGTCGCAGCATAATTAACTAAATATGCAACAATGATAAAAGCATTTTTAAAGGTACTGGAACAGTTCATTGTGTCATCAGCTCCAATAAGAATATCAGATCCAAATTTTTAATTACTACTTAAGCGCTTTCTTTTGAACTATTAGTCCCAGTGGTGAATACATGTGTATAATTCTACTAAATACATAAAAGTAGGAAATATAATCTAAGAAAAGAATAGTACATGATCAATATCTAACACACCTAACCTAATATCACACACAAAAAAAGGACAGAAGCTGTAAGCCTCCTGTTACCATATAAAACCTCACCAAATTAAATGCTGTGGTGAATGATTTGCAAGAACCTGCATGAACAGGTCAATCCACATAAATAAATAAGTTCTGCAAGCATACCATTTAGTAGAACATGATGTATAATCCCAGAAGTGTAATTTTGCAGGCCTTCAAATGGATAAAATTGATTATAAATGAGTGAATATCCTGTAGCTTCAGAAGTCAAAATTTCCTTTGAAATCCCATAATTGACCACACTCGCTACACTTGTAGGATCTAATGGCTCAACGTCATTGCCAATTTGAAACTCACCTGCATGTTGACATGAAGATTTAAACTACAGCGAGAATCAGATTACAGCAGAAAACAACAAAATTCCAGTACTCAATAAAAGAAAGATCTATACTTTGAATCAAAGGGTTCCATGCATGTGAAAAATTAACGTCAGTTATTATTATTTTTTTCCAAAATCTTACAATGTGAAAGATATCTCAAAAGTAGAAGTAAGAACGGAACTCAAATATTTCTCTGTTGTACAAAGCTGTCACTCACCTAACTCAAAAGAACTAAGTCCATATGCCTGCATGAAACTAGCAAAAAAAAAAAGACCAAACACAAGAAAACTTCACTTGATGTTAATTTGGCAAACATGAATTTTTCTTAAACTGACTAGAATCGTTTGTGCATGGATATCTTTTATTCAAAGCCAATTGATTTCTCTGAACTTTAAGAATTTTCCTTCCAGTTGTGGTTTTTTTCCAAAATGATCATGATTGAGAATTTGGAAACCAGTTGCTTCTCCAAGGGATTCTGTTGACAATATTATAACATGGTTTCTGTATTGCAGATTGCTGCCTCATAAGACTTGGATGTCCTTAGTACAAGCCTAGGTATGTAGATTTGATTGGAATATAATCAATGTATCTTCAACAAGCATCATCTCACAATTAATTATTTTTTTCTCGAATAGCAACAAAATGGCAACAACAGAGGATTAGGTGCATGAACATACACACACTTATCTTTTCTGAAATGTAAAGGTGATGCTCTGGAATGTTTCATTTATAATCCTTCTGATGATTCCTCTTTGATTTTCATCAGTTTATGCATGCATTGAGTTACGCAAAACTTGAACTATCTTATTTTCTTTATGTTCTCTGTTACGCTCGGATTGACTTCTGGCTATAGAATTCTGTTCTTATTTATAGCCGTTCTTCACCACTATAGTTACTTAATTCGTCATTTCGTTCTCAATAAACAAAATTTCATGTTGTGCGTCCTCTCCCTTATTCCTTCTGCTGTTTGTGCAAGTTTACTCTAGTATACCCATGCAAAGAAGGAGGAAAAAACTACAAATTGAACTGGCATTTTTGCATCCAAATAAAAAAAAAGAGGAAAAGCACTCTTTAAAGTAACTTGGCCAAAGGTAAGAATAATAATAGAATTCAACCAAAACGAGACAATGTTTAACAAGAGAAAGAGAGGCGATAGTCCTAAATTACTCGAGAACGCGGAGAAAGCAAGACGAAACTCAATAGTCCTAATCCACACAGTAACACGGAGCACAAACCCGTAATCCACGAAATCCAGACGGAATCCTCAGTGGCCGATAGCGAGACGGAGATCTGCTCAGGCTCCCACCCTGTCACCCTCCTCTGCACCCGGGGGTCGGAGTCCGGCAAGTCGACGGCGTTCCTTGGTGTCCCTCTGCCGTAGATCGGGACGGTCACGGGGACGAATGGACCCTCCAATGTGGCCGGGATCCTCCGGCCGCCATCCGCGAGGGCTGTCCACGCTGGAAGCGCCAACGCCAGAAAGAGGAGGAGGGGAGCCGGGAGATCCATCGCCCTGTTAGGGTTTGGTTGAGGATGGAGCGAGGAGAGCACGGAGGAAAGGTGGAAAAGAAAAAGGCGGGGGAAGAGAGAGAGAGAGAGAAGCGTTGCGTCTCCGCGGCATCTGTCCATTTTTGGAATATAAATCAACCGCCATAACAGCATTATTCATAAAAATAAAAAAATTATAAAAGATGTCATAAAAATATAAAAAAATTACAAAAATATTAAAAGGACGAGTGAAATCTAATAGCCTTCTAAAATCCATCTATTTATTTAAATTTAAATTTTAATCTAAAATGATTTAAAAGAAGAGGACCAGTGTCCTTGGGACGGACTGGGAGGGTATCATTGGATTTTGTTATAAATTCTATAAGAAAAAATGAAAACTTAATTATCAAGCCGTCTTAGCTCAGCCGGTAGAGCGCATGGCTTTTAACCATGTGGTCGTGGGTTCGATTCCCACAGACGGCGGAATTTTTAATTTTATTATTATGTTTGTAGAAAATTTAGAATTTTAATATTCTATTTGTTTACAGTATAGCAAACTCCACAATCCATAGAATCATTTGATGAGTCCCTCTCTCTCACAGATGGTTGGGGGGCTCCGTGTGGGACCGCTAGGTTGACGGATTTCAACTTTTTGCAGCATTTGATGAGTCCCTCTAAAAAATATATAATAGTAAAAAAAGATGAATTAACGGAGGATCAAGTTAGCTTTAGAGATAAAGAAGAGAGTAGACCATATAACATAGAATCATTTAGCTCTCGATATTGACATCATTATCATATATAAGAGGAGAAGAATGATAAAAAATTATATTATATTATCTTCATGCACATCATTTACAATTAATGTCATTGTTATTGCTACATCGAATTAGTTTTCGTACATAAAGCGCAACCCATTTGAACTTGAGGCACTCGGATGATCAGCACTTTGGTGCTTTATGGGACAACCTACTTTGACATTTGATAGATGATACTTGATAGTCGATAGATGAGTGAGATGGGCACTTGGTACTTGATCGCTCAAGAGTTTGACACTCGAGTGCCCAAGCACTCGAAATACTCAATCACTTGGGCTAGGGCTCAAGAATTTTAGGTTAGTCGATTACTACATCAAATAACCTAAAATTTTATTTTTTTTTAAATTTTATTATTTGCATATCTCATTTTAGTTGATATTATTTAGATTTAACCATTTCAAATGTTTTTTTTGCATATCTTATGAGTCAATGAAAAAAATCTAATAACTATATATATTAGTGATAATAAACCTCCCGTAGAATTTAAAGGTAAAACAATCTTATTAATCCACAATATAAATGTTTCTAATTATATATAATAGAAACAGCAGAATCACATAACAAACTATTATCAAGAATTTCGTTACTTTTAAATAAAATTGAAAAAGATTCACGCCCGGTGGGACTCGAACCCACAATCGCCTGATTAGAAGTCAGACGCCTTATCCATTAGGCCACGGGCGCCCTTGCAATGAGCTTATAAAATAATATAATATAACTATCTTATCAATTAAATATATAAAAAATAAATTCTAAAATTTCATAAATAAAAATAACATATATTTGTTTATTTTTAGGCTAAAAGCTCATTTGGATATTTATTAAAAATAGATGCTTTTATTGAAAAGTTCAAGCTAGACGATCCAGGCATCCGGCCCAGCCGTGGTTTCCTCAATTGCTCTAGAGCTGTCCGTACTCAAACAGCACACAGCATCATCACCGAATGAAAACGCAGCATAATTTTTTATTTTATCGAAATGCACTTCTTGTGGGGAGTCGGCACCTCGATCTCCCACGCCGCCGTCTGTCAAGGAGCGCGAACTCTGTCACGGCGATGACGGCGAGCAGAGCTTAGGGTTCGCGGCCACCGAAGCGCCGGGATACGCCGGGGGGAGACGCTAAAGAATGGGCAAGAAGGGCGTGCCGGAGTGGCTCAATAGCTCGCTTTGGTCCTCGTCGTCCTCTTCCTCCGCCGCTACCGTGGCTGCCGCTGCCGCTTCACATCCCGCCGATCGCTTACCCCGATCGTTGCCCCCTCCGAAGCCCGAACCACCTGTGCAAGCTGTGATCCCTGAGCCTCTGCCTCCCCCTCGCCCTGCTCCGCCGCCGCCGCCGCCACCGCCGCGGGAGGCCCCGAGGCTCTCATCCGGAACCCTTTCGGGCGATCCGAACCCTTCGAGGTTGTCGGAGGAGGACGTCTCTCGCCAGTCCCAGCTCTTATCGGAAGTATACACGCATTTTTCTCCCTATTGCTCGATGCTTCTGTTGCAATTTTGCTATGGTTATGGTTTTCTTACTGGAGTTAAAATGCGTGCTCAGCTATCGAAGAAGGTAATAAATATTGAGGAACTACGAAAGTTGGCCTCGCAGGGCATTCCGGATGGAGCTGGAATTCGATCTACTATATGGAAGGTTCCTACAAACTCATTTTCGTTTACAATTTGGTCTATATTGTCGTGAATTGGATTAGTCGTTTTATTTAATTCTACCTGTAATTGGATAATTTTTCCCCCTAAAAAAATCCCCATTCGCTAGTTGTTAATGAGAAAACAAATACTCCTTTCAATATGATATAAAATAGCGATCCGTTTCATGAAAATCTCTTCATAAATTCAGCAGGTGACAGATTATGAACGGATTAAACATCTTCATTTTCTTTTTCTGAACTTTGGAGCTAGAAAATAACACTTTTTTTTTTCTTTTATGTTGCACAGCTCCTCCTAGGTTATTTGCCTAGAAACCGAGAATTGTGGGGTCAAGAATTAGACAGGAAGCGGGTTCAATACAATGATTTTAGGGAAGAGTTTTTGGTGAATCCGGTAGGCATCTTCTATTTATGATTTCTATATGGCTGTGAAAGTTAATGGTCCAACTCTTAATAACAATTAAGAGTTATACTAGTTAAATCTGATTTTACCTCTTGAATGAGTGGCCGACCAAGATACAAAAGGAATTTTGAGTGTTATTGATATGGCCCTTTTTTCCCTCTCCATTGGTGGAAATTTTGAAAGTTTTTCTTGCTAGTCAGTCAGAAGTGGCACGGAGAATGGAGGAATCTTGTGGCCAGAAAAATGAAGAGTTGGGAAGTGGAGACCATGGCTTTCTAACGAGATCTGGAATCACACACGATGAGCATCCTTTGAGCCTTGGGAAAACTAGTGTGTGGAATCAGTTTTTCCAGGTAAAGCTTCTGAACTTGACAAGACTATTCTTTTCATCATGCTTAAGCTACTACTTTATACCTTCATTTCCATCTCATCACCTTGCACAATTAGAAAATGTGGATGACTATGAGGGATATTTTAGCTTAATAGAGTTGAAGTTATTAACAGCTGCTGATGAAGTTTTCATGCATTGAATCACTGACAACTAGCTTTCATTTTGTTGTATACACTGAATCATGACATATATATTGCCTATATCATAAATTTGATGCTTATATTTAGTAGGCAACTTTGAGCAAAGTACATACTGTTGCAAAATTATTTGATTGTTATGCCAAATAAGAACCAGAGAAGCTGGGTTAAAGAAACCTTAAATAGTTGGAGGGAAGTATTTCTCCTAAAAGTAGTAATGTGGTTTCAATAAATTGATGACCTCAATCCTAACTCAAGTGGCGTTTTTCTGGAGTATTTTTATGGTACAATATAGAGTTGCCTCCTAATGATTGTGGCATGGGGTTTCAATAAATTGACTGCAAATGAGATGTTAGAATTTGTCCTTATAAGATAATTTAGTTTATCAACTAATCTTCTGTACTTGTATGGATTAGATAATGCCTTTCCTTATCTTGGTACCAATTTGACATTCATGCCAGTGCCAATTGGAATGGTTCGTAGCATACCAACTTCCACAAGCATAGCAAACACATAATTCAATTGAGAAATGTGTCTCCTCTTAAACAAGCAACTTTTACATCAAAGAAGTATTTTGGTTGTGTGATCCCAATGGAATCATCACTTTGTGATACTAATATTGTCTAGATAAATAATATGTAGGATAATTTGATTTATCTTAATTTATATAACTTGAATGGGTAAAATTAAGAACAAAACAATCTAAGTTTACCTTAATTTTGATCTGCTGAGCAATCCACTTCTGTTTTCTTCCGCTTTTGACTGATTATTTTCACCCTCAACTTCAATGATTCTGCATTCAAGGTTATTAAGCTTGGCTCTGTTTCCACCCCAATATTACTGGATTTTGGATTCTGCACGAACATTTTCCTTCTCCACATGACCTTGTCTCCCACTTCTCTACCACTGAAATCATTCTTTCTTAGCTTAAGCAAAAACTGATCACATCAGATAAAACAGTCTATTTGTTCAAAATTCTTCTTTTATACCTCATTTGTAATGTTCTTGTAACATCATCATCATCATCATCATCATTATTGACCTTGTTTCTGCTTGAATTTCCACTTCAGAGGTGGGCAGAGCTCATATAATGTCCCTTGTCATTGCAATTTCTTTCCTTCCAGTTTCATCCCATCTTCTTCGTACTCACTTCTAGTGGGTATGAATTCCTTGAAGTCGTCAGCTAATTGCTCTCCGTGGCACCGTTTGAGCTCCTACAACATCTCAATCACTGTAATCCATGAAGCATCTGCATCAGAAATCATCAAATTTTTTTGGCGAAAACTACCAACAAACATTAAGAAACAACCAAATCTAATGCAAAAGTTACTGCCATAGATGAGGAGAATGCAAAGGAGGAGTTCACCTTGAAAACTTCAACTGTTTCCCTCTCCTCCCAACTCCTCGCAGGCTCCTGCAACTTGGCCATACTTCTGTCGCTAGTGGCTGTAGTTTCCCTCATGAAGCTGTCAATGGTCCTCATGGTGCATAGCTTAAGATCTAGGCCGATCTCCATTGTCATCGATCCCATCCCTGTTCCACGCACCTAATCATGAGTTGTAGATGAAGTTCCTTGCACGGCCAATCCCATTCCTTAATCCCTAACCCTCTTGTGACTGCATCACACTGAATATCTACCCCAATTGCTGAGTAGGCAGTTGAGTGTAAAGCTTAGAGAGGAGGTGCTACGCCTCCATATCTACAAATACGACGTGCCAAACTGAGCAATCGGAATGGATGTTGACAATCTTGGGGAGAAACAATTCAAAACCAAAAAAGACTGACTCACCTCCTCTTCCCCTTCCCGTGAAGAACATTCTGAAAATCTTGAAGATCCAACAAGCAGATGCCGAATAGTGGTGGCAACAGGTGACAACAACAATGAAATCCAGGAGGAATAGAGTTATATTAAAAAATGCTACTGCTTCACCTTCAGTTTAATTGACCACATTTCTACAGAAAAATAAATGCCACCACTCATAGAATGTCAACTGTGTCGTTCAACAGTAAAGGCTTCTCGAACTCAGATTAATCCACTGATTGAGAAGCAGAGCAGAAAGTCAAAAAACCACCTGTGTAGCATGGTTGTGAAGCCTGAAGCAGCCACTGGCTTGAGAAGTAGAGGGGAAAAAAGTGACATGATACCTACATGTTGAACACTTAGGAAGCCCAGAAGCAACTTCATGAGTTTTAATAAAAAAATATAATATTCATATTGTAAACTTTATGCTTTACACCTTAGATTTTGTGGTATGTACAATTAGGTCCCTGATAGTACTGATGCTAAATACACTTGAAGAAAAAGACAATGTAACCTCTCCATTGACCATCATCAATAAATCTTATGAGACGGTAAAAATTTCTGCAAGAAACAAATTGGAGAATGGGAGCCTACATCCAAGAAATGCACCTTATCCCTGCCTGCTCATTTTCACCACATTAAGTGTGAACAATGTTTAATAGTATGGTTTTTTCTTTTATTCTTAGCATAGCTTAATTTTTGTGCAAAGTCTTTCGCTGACACAAGGAAATATGCTCAGTGATAGGAAAAAAAAGTAGATGCAACCAATGTCTAAGGATCACGTATATTTTGAAAAATGATATTTACCTATGGCTAGAATGCCAGATTTGACTAATTTAATCTGTTTGTTTTTTTAAAATTTTCTGGTGACACTAAAAACATTTAAAATCCTCTACGTTTGATCTTTGTTTTTAAATCCAACTATTTATGAATTATGATACTTATTTTCAGATTGCTCAAATTCCTTATAGATTAAAGAAGAAACAGAATGCATAATTTTCTCATGCAAAAAATGCATTTTTTTTCTTGTTAAGTTGCTGCTTGTTTACAGTATGATTATTATGATTTGCATGCGTCGTAATTATTAGAATGTTTGCATTCTGTTCATAGGAATTACCTCTGACTAGCTGTTTTTCTTTTTTGGATCCTTGTTTCTATTTTGGGTGATGGTAAATGCAACTAATTCTAATACATGTGGACCACTTTAGGACGCAGAGATCATTGAGCAGATTGACAGAGATGTAAAGCGCACTCATCCTGACATGCAATTTTTTAATGGTGATTCTTCCTTTGCAGTGTCTAATCAGGCAAGTATCTGCTTAGACACTAGGCGACATCAAGTAGTTTTCTTAAGCTGGTTGCATTAACCAATCAGTTATCTTTGTTCCAGGAGGTCATGAGGCACATACTCATTATATTTGCAAAGCTGAATCCAGGAATAAGATATGTACAAGGGATGAATGAAATTTTAGCTCCTCTTTTTTATGTTTTCAAAAATGATCCAGAGCCAAATAATGCTGTATGGTTATGAAATTCCTGCTGTGTCATTATTGCAACTATACATTTAGTCATTATAAATCTGTTTGATTATCGTATACCATTGATACTGGCAACAATGTCCACTTTCTGTCATGATTTGATATATGGGGTTGCTTTTATCCATGCTTTAAAATTATTTTCTTCTGACATCAATAAGTTTTCTGTCTTAGTGAGGCTTTTGTGGTCTATACACCGGAAACTATTGCACTAGTCATATAATCATATTAAACTGTTTGAGTTATTTATTTTATATTGCTGGAATATTTAGAGCTAGTATTGCATTAAGTTAGTTGTTGTCCATATTAGGCAAGTAATTGAGGTATCTTGCAGTGGTCAAGCCTCTGACAGTTTGCTTTTCAATTTTATAAATAGGAGTACTGATTCTAGGATATTGACAAATTCTGTTTGTTGAAACCTCTTCTGATGTTCATCCACTTCTCTACATTTTGGCACCAGTCTCCTAATAAACCTGAATGAGGTTGTCTAGGAAGGCACAGAATAAATCTTGCTTCTGAAAATCTATTAATTGTGGATCTGGGATTATTCTGAGTCGTCCATGCCCTTCTGCCTGGCTTGATACATCCATCTCTGTTCCCTGTTTTCAGCAATTAGGATGTCATATTTAGATTGGTAAACTGCACTTGTAATTAATTGGTGTTCTGAAAGGAACCTTCACAAAATTGTATGAGACAGACACTAGCAATTGGTGCAGTGTCAAATAAGGAGATTTGGTAGCATTCCCCAAGTTATCATGTGGATTTTCCTGTATGATGGTGCTCTATAATTTAGTGTGGCTAAGGAGAATGCTTCCTTGTCTTTATTTTTAAGGTAACTGTTTTTTTATCTTGCTCTTGCCAGAACCAGTATTTGTGTTTCATTTGCTCTTATGATTGATTACTTTTTTTTTCAAATTGATGATTAATTGGTCATATAGCAAGTTATGAAGCAGTGCCATCATCTTTTTCTCACATAGACTATGTTGTGTCGCTTTCTATTTGGAAAAAAAGTCGGTCTCTTTGTCTATATTGCCTTTTGGACATTGTGGGTCTGCATCTATTGAACGCATGTACCATAATTTACTGGATGCTGGAATTCTCTTTCAATTATTGCTCATAGACTATCTGCAACTAAATTACTATTAACAGAAATTGTGCAAGTGATTTTTCATTCGATGATAAATATATGCTCTTTTCTTGAAGTCATTGGAATTCTTTCTTGATTATTGATGGACTCTTATGATTTACATTGTCTATCTTAACAGGAATATGCTGAAGCTGATGCTTTCTTTTGTTTTGTCGAGTTACTGAGTGGGTTCAGGGACAATTTCTGTCAAAAGCTTGACAATAGTGTAGTTGGAATTCGTTCTACAATCAGTAAACTGTCTGAGCTACTCAAGAAGCATGATGAAGAGCTTTGGCGTCATCTGGAAGTCACAACCAAGGTAAGAGTAGCTACTATAGTTACATTTTCTATCACCCATCTGCAGTTCTTGCAGAAGTGTCATTTCGAAACTGCTTCCAAATATGTGCTTGATTCTTTTACTTGGTGTTGCATATTAAAGATCTGATTGATTCATGAATTTTGAAGGTCAATCCCCAGTTCTACGCTTTCAGATGGATTACACTGCTTTTAACACAGGAGTTCAACTTTGCTGACAGCCTTCACATTTGGGATACACTCTTAAGTGACCCTGAAGGTCCTCAGGTGCCGATATCTTTCCTCCATGGTAGTTAAATGATACGTCAATATGTCCTTCACCAAAAGGTTACATGCATGAACAATGTCCATGATCACAGGAAACCCTACTAAGAATATGTTGTGCCATGCTGATACTCATCAGAAGACGTCTCTTGGCTGGGGATTTCACATCCAACCTTAAACTCTTGCAGAATTATCCATCAACAAACATCAGCCATCTTCTCTACGTTGCAAATAAACTTCGTGGATCGTCAGCTGGTTGAGTTCTGTTCAGTTATTGCCATTTTCTCTTATCTGTAAATTGCTATAAATTGCTAGATCTGTTTTACAAAGCAAGTTTGAGCACAAGTACATTTCTGATTGTGCTTTCTTATTATTTTAGAGCGAGATGTTACATGCGATCTTTTATTGTGTTGAAATTGCCAAAAATTAGTGTGAACCATCAGTTGTAAAATTATTTCTTCTTGCTGACTGTGTTTGGGGTTACTTCAATCAATGGTTTGTGCAATTAATCTGATTTTTTTAATAGGTATAATTTTAATATTCTCATTTTTTTATTCAATATATTTTTATATATTTGCACATCCATTTTAACATGCATATTTGTATGATTCTTATGTTTTACTTGTATCTTTATTTTATAATTTAATATTTAATTATATATAATATAGTGAATTTAATTGTCATTTCACAAAATTATTTTACTTTATGTTTTAATGGTATTTTACCATAGAACATTTGACATATTTTATTTCTATCATTTTACTTCTATTATACGCAATCAATCTCTTTATGAATTATCTTTTCATGACATCAATTTAAATCTGAGTGGTTCCATGAAAGACGAGACCAACATCAACATTGATGCTAAAACATCCCTATCATTTGTACTCTCGACGTACTCTTTGTTCCATGAAAGACGAGACAAACACCAACATTGATGCTAAAACATCTCTATCATTTATACTATACTCTTAATCTACTCTTTATATCGAGATATCATTTCGGATGATAAACGTACCATTTTTGATGTTGACATATACTCTTTGGATAAATTTATCTTTTTCTTTAAAATGATATTGTCCCATCTAGATGCTTATGATTTATCAACAATCGCTTTATAAGATTCAATGACCTACGTCTCAAAATACGGACACTTCAAATTTCGAGTAGAAGAAAACAGAGAGAAGAATATTTCACAACTTGAGTTGAGTTGAATTGAATGATTTAAATGAAAAGAATGAGATTCATTTTATAGGGAAGAAGAATTACTAATAATTTCTTTTAAAAAGTGAAAAGAAACGAGATTTGTTCATTTAAAATATTATCAATTATTATTATTTGATTCAATTAATCAATAATTAAATATATATATATATATTAATTAAATTAATATTATAAATATGATTAATCAGATTATTAATCATTCAATTAATTTATTATAAATATCAGATATCACAATTATCAATTAATTAATCCTTATCAATTAATCAGTATAATAAATTGATCAATTTGACCGTTAAATTTTATAAATTAATTTTAAAATTTATGAATTGATATTCATACATATTCGAATCAGTATTTATGTAATCTCATCTATCTATGAATTCAGAGTCAAAACTTCTATTCGATCCTATCAAATCAATTTTTCATTAAATATTTTTTTTTATTTATTAAAAAAATTAATTTATTAAATAATAATCTTATCCTGATTTAATTTATTGATCATCAAAGTCAATTTTTTTAATCATATCTATTTTGTCTAAGAGTGGGCTATCAGCGTTGCACGTTCTTCGGAATGTGATGTATCATTCTCTTTTTCTGGAAGTAGCTCTGTGTGGTTGGCAATCAATTCAATGCCGACATAGAGTTCTACGCTAAAATAAGAGACAGAAGAGCTTTGGAGGTTTGCAATCAATACCATCTTTTGCACACTGCGATAAGAATTAAACAAAATGGACGGTCGAGAAGTTGTAATTGATCACGACGCGACAGAAGAAAATATTATTCAGCTTTGTCAAGATTCGAACTCTTGTCCTCTTTTATAAATTTCTATCGTAACTAATTCAATTATACCTTCGAGGCCGAGTAGATTTATACTCAATGATAGAGATGTATGTGTGTGTTTTTTGAATTTACAAGAGATCATTTGAGGTGAGAAACTATTAACAAATTAAAAAATAGAAACAAGTCATTAAGAAACTATTAAAAAATTGTAATTTTTACTCAATTAAAAGTTATGATTGACCATCCCCAACTTAATTTTTAATTTGCAAATTTATCAAAATAATATGAATCTCTATTTGACAACAATTATTGTGCGTAAATATTTGACAATCCCAACTTTGTAATGAGTCTTTTGATTTGACAATACTTTTATGCATAAATAATTTTGGATAAAAACTAAAAAAGCATGTTAAATTAAAAGAGATATGAGTGAAAAGATGCTTGATTAGATCTTTTATTTCTATAATATCTTTTATTTTAATATTATTATAATAACTTTTGGTAAATATTATAATATTGTTTTATATTTTTAACACTATTATATAATTAATTATTATAATATATAAAAATTATTTTATAATTGTTATAATGTGTAACATCTAATAAAATATTAGTATTATATTATAGTAGTTATTTAGTAGTTAAAATAATTATTTTGTAAGTAGTTATTACAATATGAAAAATAATCTATTTTATTTTAATCAAATTAAATCTTACACTTTAAATATTAAATAAATTATAATAGTTATAAAATAATTTTTATATGTTGTAATAATTATGTATTATAATAATTATGAGTAATTATTATAATAAAATTAAAATAAGAGATATTTTGAGAATAAAATATTTAATGGAGTCTTTTGATTTTTTTAAGGAATGTCCACGATATAATATAGAATAATTAGTAGTCATAAATATCTCATTTGTCACATCATAATAATATAAAATATTAGATAAAAATAATCAATAATAAAACTCGGTGGTTAGACGTCATTCGAAATCGAACAATTTATCAAATACAACCTTTATGATTTAAAATTATCACAAAATACTTTTTTACATAAAAATAAAATATATATTGTACTAAAAAACCATTATTAAAATTTAATCATCTTAATTAAAATTTGTTAGGCTTTCTCATTCTCTAAGTGAAAGTTAATTTAACAAATCATCTGGCTTTTAATGAAAATTTTTAACCATTATCAAACCTTCAAATATTCTAAGTATAAAATTATCACTTTAAATATTTATTTTAATAAAAAAATGTAAAACAAGTTGCACCTAAGATTGTAATGATACAATTTATAATTATTTTAATGAAAAATCTTACCACAAGTTTTGTAAAAATGACTTTACAATTAGAATTTAGTAAAATATATCTACAAAATAAAAGATTTTGTCCATTTTGATTTTAAAAATACTTTTTAGAAAAAAAAAATTAAAAGAGTATCCTTTAATTATTAAAAAAAATTAAAATTAAAATTAAAATTAAAATGTGATTTGATAATTTACATGTGGGATTTAAGTTATTTGGAAAATTTTACATAGTGATTTGCCAATTTCTGAAAATTAATTATAAAGGACAAGGAATGTTTTGTACTTTATAAATGTATTTTTCCGCATAATTTTATTCGCTCTTCAAATTTAAAAAGATTCAGGGAGGAAAATATAAAGCAAAATCTAACCGACCAGGACGGGAAGGGAAGCGGTTTCTCAGCATTGCGAACGCCATGGCAGCGAGCGTTGGTGGGGTGTTCGCGCTGATCTCACCATCGCTGTCTTCTCGGCGGCTTCCGCTTTCCTCCTTCAACTCCATGTGCTAAACGTGTTGATCAGAGAGCGGAGCGGCAGATGCCATACCTAATTTTTTTTT
>JBBMKF010000021.1:5517562-5543410 GCA_037834155.1 Curcuma caesia | reverse complement strand
CTTTCCTCCTTCAACTCCATGTGCTAAACGTGTTGATCAGAGAGCGGAGCGGCAGATGCCATACCTAATTTTTTTTTGTAATACTCGGTGTCGCTTTTTTTGTACCTGGACTGGAGGATTCCGCTTTTGACCTCACCTCATCCGGCGTCGCTGCCTTCCCTAGGGCTTGAGCTACTTCGATCCTTGTTTTGCTGGAGGAGCTTCTGCGCGGAGGTTCGATATGATGCAGCAAGGTATGCTCGACTTAGGCTTTCGATCCCCTTTTCTCGTATTTTTCTTTTCTTTTCTTGTTCTCTCCATTTTTTGTACAATGAATGTTCTGTACCTGTTGCACCCCCCCTCCCTCTGAAAAGTTTTCTTTTTGACGGGGTGATCTCGTACAGAATTCGCTTTTTCTTTTCAATAATTGCGCCATTGTGTGTGTACACACTTCTCTCTTTATGCCAGCAAACAATAAACACAGTCACAGCAGAAAATAATGGAACTAAAATCAAGCACTGCTAACGGAAGTGCCCGACAAAAGTAAATGTAACAAGAGTAGTGAATCAAGTAGAAAAGTCTGCACAGAGCTTCTTGGTCGAACCGTTCAACCAAGAAGCTAATATTGTGATCGTAATTTATAGTTGTATATGTATGAAAGATATCAGAAAAAATTAACAAAATTATGATAAAATGTGTTCAAAATTTAGAAAACTTATATGTAATAAAATAAATTTAAACTTATCTAAATTTAGTAAAATATGCGTTATTCATACTTAACTATGATTAATTAAAAAGCAATTATGAATTATTAATAGAAAATATAGAATTCAAACTTAGCTGTGATCCTTTTTTGCAGGATCAAATGGGGCAACCTCCTTTTTATTGGATTCTATTTGTCCATCAGTTCTCAGTATTTTATATTCAATTTAAGCTTACTTCCAAACCATATTGGAGACTGGTTCCCAGTTTAACTGATTGGGTCAGCCAATCCAGCCCTTTAAAAAAAAAAAAACTACTAGTAAACGATGGGAGAGGTCTTAACCTCCATCACATTAGTGCCTAGATGAGACATAAAATAGCAAAGAGTTTTTGCATTGTTCTGGGTCATTGCGGATAAAAAAGCTGGTGTATGGTTTATAGGATTAAGACGTCAACTTAGAATGTAACAACACTTTTAGAGAAAAATCATTATTGGTATATGGAATGATTAGGAGAAAAGTAAATTCTAAGCTTATTGGAAAGGATAAAAGGCTAAAGAAATAGTTAGAATATAGGCTTTAAAATATGATGTACCAGAGAAGTTAAATATAAAAATTGAAAAGGTATTTTGAAAACAAAATTACAAGGCTAAGATTGTCAAAGTGAAGATGATTGAAAGTACAATTATTGTACTAAAGTTCTAATTGTGGAAATGAGACAACAAATGTTATAAATGCTTATGTTCCTTGAGTATGATTGAAATCAAAAGATAATCATTCTTATATACATATGACCGAAATTTATACTTGTAAAACATGTGGGACGTGCGTATAGGAGAATAAAATACAATATATGGAACCTTTAAATTTTGGGAAAGAAATGAAGACGATAAGACTTAGGAACATTTGATCTCTTTTACAAATAGATTTTCCCCCTTACTAGAAAGCTTGACCAAATTACGTGAAAAAATTATAAGGTGTCGCATGTGGTATGCTTCACTAGTCAATATTTGACTAATAGCATGAAAGAAACTCGCCAAGTGACATACAACATAGATCGAGACACAAAGGAAGGTGCAAGGCATTATACAATTGTAACATCCTTGACTCCAGTGACATGAGATTTCATGGGTGAAATGAAAGGGCAAGATTTCGTGATATTCTTCTTCTCCAGCAACTAAGACTTCATGTGAAGTGAGACACAACACTTCCTCGCATACCTCTAACATCAACAACAACAAGCGAGATGCAAGGCGACACACAGAGCTCTGGTTGCTACCTCTAGCACCAACAATGATAGCAAACCTCCTCCTCTATATAGGCCACAACCTTCTCTTCTTCTTTTACTAAAATGCGAGTGCTGGTAGGTCTTGGCAACTTCTTCTTCATATGTAGTGGCATATCTCAATTTTGCATTGCAACTCCTTCCTTTTCCTTCACAATGCCTCTGACACACACACCGGTATGCTTGGCACAACATTGACACTATATCATATTCTTGTCGCCTAGCAAAATGCTCAACTCAGAATGAAATCTCAAACCTTATTTAGTATGAATAGAATAATAAATTTGTTAATAATGTTAGATCTAACACGTTTAAAGAAGTTGTACTAAAGTGTAGGTGTCAATGATATTTCTATTAAATTTGGAAAAAATTAGGAACAAATGTAATTTGTTAGCTAAGTTATTCAATAATATTTGACATTTAGGTAGATGATTGAACAATAATGGAAAATTCTCAATACTAATTTATAAGAATAAACGTGAATATTAGAGAGATTAAGATGATAAACATTTTTGAAAACCAATTTGGTTTTATATTCGCTAATTTAACTATAAATGATATTTATTTTAGTAAGACAACTAAAGTAGAAATATAGAGAAAGGAATATGATTTGCACATGTTTTTTTGTTTAACTTTGAAAAAGTTTATCAGTCTGTAGACAATCATTTTGATGAATTTCAGAGGAGAAATAAACATTCAACTTTCACTGTAGTATAATTACTGCTTTTTGAGCTACTAAGAGTATAGGAATCATTTTTTTGTAATTGTAGATTTGCATCAAGCACCAGAGTGGAGCTTTTATCTTTTTGTTCAGAAAGATAAGCCAATTTAGTTTTGTTATTTGCATATGAATTTGTTCTAATTAATGGGTGTAAATACACTAAACTCGAAGCTTGAATTGTGGTATGATTGTGTTTGTTTTGGGGCTATTTTCCCAGTTTTTCATTTCTTTTTTCAAAGAAAAGGAGATAACAAACGTCTCTTTTATTTTCTTTTGCTTTCCAGATTTTTGTTTTTTGGGGAAAAGAAAATCTGAAAAGTTTTAAGGCATCAAACACAGATCTACTTCCAATAATATGAAAATAATGGAATAGCTAAGATTGATAAAAATAAAATTACTGTAATAAAGTTTTTCATATGTTAGGTCCATTATTCTACAATAAAACAATATTGATGACGGTATACTTAATAGTAAAAAGAATGAATGGTTTAAATGAAACTAAACATCTAGAGTATTTTACGAACATTGTATGACCCTGCATAAAAAAAACTTCTATAAGACTATTGATACAATCTGCCATATTTTATAAATCATAGTGATGAACAATTAGAAACTTCCAAAAATTTAATGCACTATAGGTGAGAATACTAAGATCGATTAATGAAATTATTAGAAAGATTTAAAATTAATACTAATACCAAAGGAGAAGTAGGTGTAATTTCAACATAGATTATAAAATGAAATAGAATAAACTACACTAGTATGAACATGCTCATCATAATTGATCAAGCTGTACTGTTCTGATTAGAGTTAAAGGTGCAAGGGGTGGAGGGATACCAAGGAATACTTTAGTCAACAAAATTGCAAGAAATTTATGATATTCAAATATTACAAATATATTCAATAGAAAATAAGATCTATGTAGCTGACTCCAAATACTTGGGGATAATTATTATGATGAGATATTGATGTGTGATATTTAGCACCAACTCAGCCACATATCCTATTAAAGGTATAAAATAAGTAAAGGAAAACAACCTATAACAACCTCAGCCATGTGGAGATAAGAAGGGCATATCATGTGTTCCTCAATTGCAGCAAAAAAGTGGAATCCATCACCCCAGCGGGCCCCATACGGTCAACTCCACGACCATCTGTGAGGAGGTAAAATCGAGAAACTGCAGTTGGTCACTACGGGGGAGGACATTGTCTCGGCTTCGCTGAGATTCGACCCTTGCCTATTGTAGCAAGTCTGCCTCACAGTAATCAACTCAACCATGCCTAGGGGGCATGTGTTCCTCAACAGTTGTATTGGTAATGGTCATCAGAGCCAAATACACCTCCCAATGCCTAAAATAGAATAAATAGTAAAAATTGACCTTTTTAATTCCTCTGCTTTGACTTAAATCCTGAGCTTTTCAAAATCCCACTTCACATGCAAACTTGTCAACCTCCACCTTAGGCTAAAACTTGGTGTTGACCTACTTCAGCTTCCATGTACATCAGAAATCTTGGTAGGAAGCAATTCCTTACCGCGCCATCTCCAAGAGGAAGTTAGTTTGTGCCACTACGTATTAGTGACTGACATCTCAACTCAGTTGACCTCAGTAGTAGTTCACCAATGGGTAACATTTTGGCCTTCATAGGGGGTAGGAAAATCTCAGATCCAACCTACATCCTGGTTGATTCATGCCATAGTTATAGGGAATCGACTTCAGAGCTTCCTCCATGTTGGATTTCAACCAGTTTTCCAGCTTAGCAAGAATTTTTGCCAAGAGTTGTTCTTGCTTCTACCCAAACCAAAATTCGGTAGGTCCCAATATCTGACTGAGTTTGACTAGATTAGGCATATCTCTGAGAATATGTGTCTATGGATATACTTTCTGATTCTTCTTTTATTTTCTTTATGCTTTTAATAGATATACTTTCTGATCTTTCTTTGGTCTTTCTTTGCCATTGTCATGGTCAAAGTGCGAGTCAATACTTTTAATTTTTCATGCCTGAGATTGTCCTCTATCTTATGTGCGTATGATGTCAATCTCTTTATTGAAATGCATGAACTACTTTAACCTAATTTTTCTCGTTTGTGCTTGCAGGGTTTGATATAACTAAGTTGTGCCAAGAAGCTCAAATACGATGGTTGAAGCCTGTAGAAGTTCTGTATATCCTGCAGAATCATGAGAAATTTAATATAACAGAGACCCCCCCTCAAAAGCCACATAGTAATTAAACACTACTAAATTGTGCTTAATTAGGATTTGCATTATTCTATGTTTAAAGTTGGGCTGATTTGACTTTATGATTTTCTTGATAGGTGGTTCTTTATTCCTTTTCAACCGCAGGGTGCTTCGCTATTTTCGTAATGATGGACACTTGTGGCGGAAAAAGAAAAATGGCAAGACAGTTCGTGAAGGGCATGAGCGGCTTAAGGTATAGAAAAACAAGTGTCGTATTATTAGATAATGCTTCTGAATGCTGGATGATTTTTTTTTCCAGAGCTGTTATTTTTTCTTCTCTCCTACTCCTTGAGGTTTGTATGCTTTGCCTGATTAAAAGATTTACTTTATTGCTTTCAATAATTATCCGTGAAATGGAAAATCAATATATACTTTGCTTGTTGTATGATTCTTGTATGCAAAAAAACCTTTTTCTATCATTTTATTAGATAACACTTCTGAACTCTGCATGATTTTTCCAGAGCTGTTATCTTTTCTTCTTACTCTATCTTGAGGTTTGCATACTTTGCCTGTTAAAACATTTTCTTTATTGTTTTCAGTATTTTCTCTTGATGGCTAATCATGCAACATGAAAGGCTCCTTCAATGCAAACTGAGTGACCATAGATACAAGTTATGGAAAGGCCTCTCCATTGTTTGGGTTTGGGCATGCATTGGCCTTGTACTCCCTTAGTCCATTGAATTAATCTATCCTCTTTTTTTTTTTAATATTTTGTCTCGCTTTATAAGTTCTATGACTTGTTTGGAAGTATCTTTCTACCATTAGCATAGACACTGGAATACCTTAGATCTTGAATTTTTTTTACTATATTTCCTGAATATTAGGAAATAATATTGATGACTATATTCTATCTGGCTAGGTTTCTCTTCACTAATGTATTAGTAGTCTACTTAATCTTATATTAGGTAAAAATTAGCTGTAGACATCCTAAACTATCCCGGATTTACACGAAGATTATTGAGATCGGAAAAATTTTCCTATCCATTGCATAAGTCTGTCAGCTTATTGCTATTCATTGTTTGATTAGTTTATGCTGTAGAAAAATAAAGAGTGAATGACATCGGAGTATTGGATATTCCTGCAACCACAGGGGTTTAAGAAGAATCCTATACTCTAAATCCAAGGACTTCTAGTTTCCTCTTGTGCATCTTAGACATGCTGTTTGCTCCACAGAAGCAAGTTACGAAGGAATTGAACGTCAATGGAAAATCAGTGGGATTGTTTTCCCTATCAAGTATATATAGGCTCGGTTAGCAATCTATTGGCTGATTATCACTGACAAATGATATGACAATTTCTTGGTTCGTACTTTCTCCTTAATAAAGTGACAACTAATTTCTATATCGTAAGTACCTCTACCTGTATATAATATTTATCATTGTAATATTACACTTTAGTCCTGTGTGATGTTTACAACTAGGTCCCTAATGGTAATTAATAATGTTTTAAAAAGTGACATCTTTCTTCAACCTGCCTTTTTGCTACAATAACTTTACCAGTGCCATCCAGGAAGTATAAAAAGCAATGAACTACTTAGGTGTCACAGGATGAGGAGTGTGTGACTGAGATGCTAGTTCTCAACAGCAATAGAAGCGAGGACAGTTACCTGCTTTTGCATCTGTGACAACTGGTTGTTAAATTTTATCTGAAATACTGATCACAGAATATTTATCAGGCTAAGACTCTGCAATACTATATATAGAAAAGCAGACAGAAGATTGAGTCTTGATTATTCTTTATCTATGGGACCAGTGTAGCATATAAAGTGTGTAAGTAAGGATTGATTTCAAGGTATATGTAAATTTAGGTCTCTGGTAAGGACCTCAGAATATTGGAAAAAGAACACAATTTAAGTCTGATTGATAATTGCCAAATCTTGCATAATGTCGGTGTCAAATGGTTTAGGGTCTAAAACCCCAAATGGTGCTATTGAGCATGTCTTCTTCTACCATTAGCATAGAACAGGATGAACAATTATAATTTTATTATCAGAGTCAAGTTATCAGTTTTCTTCCTTTAATACATTACAGTTCCAAATAGAAATTCTGATTTTATTATAACTATAATAGTTTATTTATCGATAGAACTATTGCTTTATCACGTTTTTTGCTAATTCATCATTAAGTCCTAACTGGCCCCATAAAACTGGGACTCAAAAGTATTTATGATGATGTCTATATGTCCTCTCATTAATAGGTTGGAAATTCTGAAGTATTAAACTGTTATTATGCTCGTGGAGAGGAAAATTCTAGTTTCCAAAGGAGGAGTTATTGGATGCTTCATCAGTAAGCTTTAATCATTAAATATTTCTTGATAGTTTATTTGCTGAAACATAATTCCCTTATTCTGATTTACATGCAAACTCTCTGTGATAGTCTATTCTTATACTCATGTGGCATCTATTGGAAAATAAATTGGCATACAATTTAGCCCTTTGACCTTTTTCATTTTTTTGACCATACCATGATTTGTCTGTTACTTTAAGATCAAACTATTTTGCATCCTAATTCTTGTGTGCATTTGGTTGAATTCAACTAGGTTACATATGTTGGAATTTAACCAAGTTTTACCATTTTGGTAATTATGGTAATTATCAATTATAAACCTTATTTTGAATTTATGAGATAATTTGTATTATAGACATAATACTATAATAGTTTAAGCTTAGGATTTATCATATCAATGATTTTCAGTTGAATTAAAAGAAGAATTCAGATATTGAGTGAGAACAGCTCAAACAGGTGAGATTTTTTGTAGCAAATACGAGGGCATTTTCATAAGTCTATGGCCTAGAAGATCAATTATGACTATTTTTAATTTGCCCCATATAGTTATTGGAATGTACATTTTTTAAATATCAATTCATGATAGATGGATTTGGTATGGAGCAGTCTGCCTGTCAACTGGTATTTAGTCCATCCATTGGCACAGCCCAAATGGACATTCATGGCCATTGGTATGGCATAAACCCATGTCGACTACGTGATGATCTCTTCAGCACATGCAAAGCTGGAAACATCAATGTAGCAAGAACACAAACTACCAAAATCACTTTAATACTGTCAAATGCAATTACTGATTCACACTATGAGAAAACCTTTAGCGATTCACCATTCTAGTGCTAATTACCTGCTGTAGGAGGAAGAAATGGTTCCTTCATTGCTGCACAACATTCCTCGCTCTCTCACTCAGGTGCTACTGGAAATGAACACTAACTTTCAAAATAACATGTAAAGTAATGCTTCTTAGACATATTGAAAAGCAGAGAAGGGTTGTTGCTCAATCCCTGCATGAAAGGGCAAAGAAGTGGTGGCTGTTTCTTGGGGTAAGTTTGTTGCTGCTTGAGAGTAGGGGGATTTTTTTTTATTTTGTGGAGGAGTTAGCTGGTGTTGGTTCACAAGCAATGGTGGCTGCTATATCTAGGCAGTATGGTGACGACAAGCAAGGGCAGCAGTGGTGATGGGAACAACAGCAGAAATTGTTTGTGAGACCATTAGAATGATGGGGAACAAGCGGTGCTGGGGTGGTAGTATGTTGATGGCAACATTGACAGTGATTGCTGCTGCTGCTGGGGGAGAAATTACTTGGAATGGGAGTAAATTGTGAGGGGATTTGAGAAGTGGGGCAGGGAATGAGGCATGGGGGATAAAAGAGGGCTTAAGGTTCTCCACTCAAAACACTAAAAGACAACCAAATCTAACTGATTCAATTCCAGTTCAGCCAAGACTTGTCTAGATTGGGCTTGATTCGAGCCTGCTTTAAACCCAAAGCACATGCAAATTTCTTTCCACCTAGTGCACCCTGCAATTAGCCAATCTAACCTCAAATTGAACCCAAATTTGGTTCAGATACCACAAAATCAGGAAATAAGGTTTGCTGGTTCAGTCATAAATACTACTAGTTACCCTTGATTAACTCTGTGATCCATTAGTTAGCCTTAATTAAACCTCAATAGGTAACAATTTGTTCTTGGACTCTAAATTGATTTAAAATATCATTTTTCTCTCGCATATCTCACTATTATTATTTCTTTTTATTCTTTTCACTCATTTTGTTATTCTCAACTTCTGTATTGTCACTCCATTTCTGCCTTGTGCCATCCACTGTAGCCTAGAGCTCATTGTGTTGTCTTTCAAATTCCATCTCTTCTCTTCTCTCATAATTCACAAGGGCACATTAATTCAATTATCGCATGCAAATCACTAATTTGAGATTTATCGGTTCAAGAGTCAAGACTAATATGAACATAATATTATTTCAAGTGTAGTATGACAAGATACATAATCAGTATCCATATGTCAAGTATGTCAAGGGCACTGATATGGATGAAAGCCTATTGAATTTCAATAAATTCAAATTATTCAATCCTCATGATATTCTTCATACTGTTTGGAATATTTAATTGTTTAAATACAATTTCAGGATGTGTTTTTTCAGCCATGTCGCTCTGATTTTAGATTTCTTATTCAATGTTTGCTTGCAGGGCCTTTGAGCACATAGTTCTTGTACATTACAGAGAGGTTGTTGAGGTATGTTGCTTCAAGGTTTTACATGGATGATGCTCTTTTTCTGCTGATTATGTCTTGTTACTTAGAGCACTCCAGTGTGAAATGAGAAGGATTCATATTAGTCATCTGAAAAAGGAAATATGAATTCTGGAAGAATTTAGTTAAGATATATACAATCCTTTAGGTGTTTCTCTAAAAACCTTTCTTTATCTTACTCATTTTAGCTTTGTAGATTAGGATTAACATGGATTGTTGATGTTGAGTTAAGCCTTATAAGTTCTTCAATTTCATTTTCATTTCTGTAGTTCTTGTTATCATGGACAGCTTTTCCATGTGAATGCAACCTATTGCGATTTATTAAAGTTGTGCATCAAAGTTCAAACCTGATTTGAGAATTAATTTCTTTTCTTGTTCTTGAAAGAGAAGGGAGGACAAAAGGGGTGGGATTGCCTGTAGTATTTGGTGGCTTCGTAGTGTAATGGAAGAAATATATTACTTTTATCCTGCTTAGGATGAAGTTATGTAGGATATAAATGCAAGATCAGTTCAATTAGATTGCACTTTTTCCCTGGATGGATTAATGCTACGTTCCCTTTTAATGCAGGGAGGATTTTTGATCCACATATTTTCCATAGGAAACCAACACATGAATTATAGATGTGTATATCTGGAAAACGACTTTGACTTTCAAAGTATAGAGTCTATAGACCTGAAGTGATTGTGAAATTATTAACTATAGCAGGTTCTCTGAGTTGTCTATTCAGAGGAATCCAGTAAAAAACATCATTTGATTACACTATTTCAACTCTTAATTTATACTTTTATACCTGAACATAGTGCTGTTGAAAATAATCTTTTTAGGTGTTTTTGGGGTTGAAATATCTGGAAAATATTGCTTGTGTGCTCTCTCTTGTTTGCACTATTCTTCTGAGAAAATTATTTTAGGAACTTAAGTTACCATAAGAGGTGTTTTCATACTTGTTTATGGTTCTGCAATGCAGGGAAGATTCATGCCTGAATCAATCTTAAGCTCAAATGATTCTGGTCCAACTCTCAGATACAGTGCCAGCATCTCTGATAATCAAGAAAATTACTTTTCTCATGACACTGGATTTAATGATACTGGTAAAAATTCAAGCAGTCCTGGATTGGCAGAAGAAGTCAGTTCTCAACTTGTCATAGGAAATCTCAAGATGTCTCAGTTAAACAAAATGGACAGAGCAGAATCATCCAACAGATTATCACTGCCAGAACTCAATGAAGCACTAAGGAAGCTTGAACAGCAGTTAAGTTTAGACAGTGACGAAGATGATTTAGCCTCTAGGAAGGAAACAATGCTCCCATTCAGTCAAGTGGAAACACATTATCTACAATTTCTGGATTATGAAATTACGAATTCTCAAGAGAAAGCACTTATGCATCCTCCAAAAATTTCAAATAGTCATATCACAGATGGTGCACAACCTGACAATATATTGATTAGTTCAGGTATGCTTTTCTCCAACAAAATGTATATGAACTAGCCCACATACATTCTGATGTAACACATGGTCCATAGTAATTGATAGTGATGTTCATTAATTTCAGACACTTCAATTTTGAATCATTCTTAAGCTTTGGGCATATCTCAATTGAATTGGCATGCCAGAGAATTGTGGAAGAAAAAAAAAATCAGAGATAACATGAACTAACATTAGAAAAAGTAAAACATAAACCAAAAATTGCTACATGGCCCACATCTGTCTTTGGTTACAATAAGTTGACAATGATGGAGCCAGCAATCATCTGCCAATACAAGGAACCACAAATGTTATTTCAGTTGGAAACAGTGAGTTTTCTTCTTTTTTTCAGATACACGGTTTGACCAGAGTCAGTTTGAAGCTCCTGTTCAAACAGAATCAAGCTTGGCATTAGCACAAGGAAATCTGTTTAAAATACATGAAATCGCTCCTGAATGGGGTTTCACTACAGAAAGTGCAAAGGTAGAATCAATAAAGTCTAAACCTTTGCTTATACCAATTCTACACTGTTAATACTTCCTATTGAAATGGATTCTATTACTTTTCCCCCCTCCTACTTGATTGACAATGAAAGGAACAAATAATTAGGTATTTGCAATTTGCAGTCACAAATCTCAAGGCTCTTTAAGTTTGGTCCATATACATGCTTTATTATCTTGTATTTTTTTGGTTCCTTCACTAAATTTACAAGTACTAGAAACGTGGATAAATTTGTCTTAGATTAACCAATCAACAAAATATCAAACCTGTGAACTAAAGTATGTATATAAATTTTAGGTTATGAAGGTGGATCCTGTCTTACATCTTGTACAAAAGTTGGTGATATATGACATACAGACTAATCAATAAGTACAATGCTCATACTTCGTTATGTTACTTTTGTTTTATATAAAAGCCATATAATGTTCAACTGCACACTTCTAATGTACATTATTAGATGCTTAAAACAAGGATGTACTGTTTCAAAAGACCAAGTGAAGTGTTAGATCCAACATGTGTTGATATCAGACATGGGTATGATGCAATAACAGTGATGTTAATGCTGAGCTTACGACGATTTGTCTTGGATTGTTCTTTTGATTCAATTTTCAAGGCATTTACATGTATTTTAGTCGACAATTTAATAGAATAATCTAGAATTTTATATTTGACATTTTGACTACGTCCTTTTCTATCCGTACTAATAACTGACGTTAATCTTTTTATTATTTGAAATTGTTTCAATTTGTGTTGGAAAATAAATTAGCCAAAGACAAAATGCCAGTATCTATGAAATTGTTTCAATTTGTATTGGGAAATAATTAACTAAGTGGAACTAATTGAATATATGAAATGTAGCCTTGATGATAGGAAAGTACAAGTGAGAGAATTATAAGTTGGGTGAACAAAAAAAATCTGGGGGAACAACTTGGTGAAGCTTTGAGATATGATAAAATGGCAATCTATTTACATGAATATTGTGAAGGATGACCAATAAATTTTATAATTAGACATTTGAATAATTAGAGTTGGTGTAGGGGATAAAGGGTAAAAGGCAGACAAAATAAAACCATAGTATAAAATACCGTGTCATGTCAGTTGGTTTGGGCGGAATTTTCCATTTCGCCCGCTGATCAGCACCAACATGGCCTTGTGAGGTCGTGGAGGAAGCCGTGAAGTTGTGACAGGTTAGACACTCTATAGAAATGTATTTTGATTCCTTGAAGAGATGAAAATTGACACTAAATACTTGGACCTTGGTACTACTTGTGCTTGTGCTTCTATAGAGTAGGTGTGAAAATATTTTTAAGGATGGCTAACAAATTTTATAATTAGACATGTTGAATAGATTAGATTTGGTGGTGTAGGAGAAAAAGGGTAACAGGGGGAGTTAATAAAGAATAGCACTATTAAAAGTGATACTAAATATTTGGTACTACCTGCGGTTGTGCTTCTATAGAGTAGAATAGTTAGATCAGATCCATGAATCTGACCCTCAAATTGTTAGGACTTAGAGTTTCTGGTTGTGATTGACTGATTGTTAAGGATTTAGATCATATTCTTGTCTTTAAAATGTCATTTGCATATAGGGATGGCAATCAGGCAGGGCAAGGCATGTTATTAAGCAACCTACTTTCCCATTCATTCCCCTCGGTTGTGTGGGGCAAGACTACATAAACTGTATGAAATATAGGATGTGGGCTTGATGCAGATACCCATCATACTAGGCCAAATTTCCAAGTAACTTGAAGCCATTTTATAGTTCGGCAAGTGCTATTTTAGTAGCAATTTAAATATCCACAAGGAGTGGCCTCACAATAGTTGAATGTAGAATAATGGCTGTTTCTTGCGTTGCTCTTCTATGAGATGGTTGTGTTGGTCATATAATATGGTTCAGGGGACAGATATATCAACAAATTTCTTACTGTAGCATCCTTTTGGCTGCTAGAACCAAAGGAAGGGGAAAAAAAATCAAATGTGAAGAAATGGAAGATTTTTTATGACTTTAATGAAAAAAATGTCTTCATGTTTCTTGAAGCGTAAGGAATTTCTACCAGTTGCGAAGAATGTCATGTTTTGACAAGACCTTACCACATGATTTCTCAATACTAGAATTAATTCTAAAGTAGTGGACCTACACTTTTCAATTGGTTTTTGAATTTCATGTACCTTTTTCTTTCTGTATGAAACAGAAGGCAGGTAACCCACCAATTTTATACATATCAAAGATAAGTTCAGTTGCAGAACTAATTGGACTATTAGAGTAAACAGGAAGTAGAATTGATAAAACTAAACTAAATTCATCGAAACACCTTTTTTCCAGCAAACTACCCTATTTTTAAATTTTGAAACAAAGTCTAACATTTTTACTCATCACATTTACGACTACTATGATATGGGTACTTTCAAAAGAATATAATTACAAAAGGTTAGAATTCATATTAAAGTCAAAATTTGTTTTCCCCCCATCTTTAGCAAAGTTCTGTCGTTGATTAATACAAAGCAATTTTATCAAATATCAAGATCATCTTAATTTGAATTGCCACGTCACAGGTTGTCATCATAGGAGAATTTCGTTGCAGTCCAGCAGAGTACACATGGGCTGTATTATTTGGAGATACTGAAGTTCCCTTGGAAATTGTTCAGGATGGTGTTTTCCGTTGCATAGCACCCCTGCATGCTGCTGGTAAAGTCAAACTATCAATTACAGTTGGCAACAAGCAACCCTGTAGTGAAATACATGAATTTGAATTTCGTGAGAAGCTAAAAAATACAAGCTACAGAAATGCAGCACAAGAAAATATAATGTATGGCCCAGAGGAACTCTTGCTTCTTGTTAAATTTGTTCAGTTACTTCTATCTGAACATTTTGATGCAACAATTCTTCAAGAGAGTAATATTGAACCAGAAGTCAGTCCTTTGAGGAAGTTGAAGGGGTCCAATGATACGTTGGAACCCATCGTTAGAGCACTACTAGATGGATCTATAGCTTCAAAAGATATAATGGATGCAATTCTTCAAGAACTATTAAAAGATAAATTGTACCAGTGGTTATCATCTAGACATGAAAGAGATACTGACAAATATCAGCTACCCAAGAGAGAGCAATGCATCTTACACATGATCTCAGGATTGGGATTAATGTGGGCCTTACAACCAATTCTCGACTCTGGTATAGGCATAAATTGCCGTGATTCCGGTGGATGGGCTGCACTTCACTGGGCTGCATATTTTGGAAGGTACTTGAAACAGCACTTTTTTTTTCTTGAACTGATCTAGAAATCCTAGCATGGAAAAGTATTGAAATAATCCAAGTAACACATTGTTTGAGCAGGATGCCTTATGTCTATGTTTTTGAACTTGACTTATCCAGGGAAGAAATGGTTGCTGCACTTCTTGTTGCCGGTGCTTCAGCTCGAGCTGTCACAAATCCCAGTTCGCGTGAGCCACAAGGCAAAACACCAGCTTCTTTGGCAGCTGCCAATGGCTACAAGGGTCTTGCTGGATATCTTTCAGAAGCTGCACTTACTACTCATCTCTTTTCTCTGACAACTGAGAGGTCACTGGAGGCTGCATCTGCAGAGATAAATAGGGGTGTTGAGACCATATCTCAGAGAAGTGCCGTTGTAGATGGTGGCACAGAAGATCAATTGTCACTTAAAGATTCTTTGGCAGCTGCCAGAAATGCTGCTCAAGCTGCTGCTCGTATACAAGCTGTTTTCCGTTCCTATTCTTTCAGGAAGAAGCAACAAAGTGCTGCTGTAAGTCGAGGAAAGGACAGTCTATCCCCTGCAGAGATATATAAAGTTTCTGTCGCATCAAGGTTGCATAACATATTCCAAAGTCATTACGACCATAATTCTGATAAAGCAGCTTTATCGATCCAAAAGAATTATCGACGTTGGAAAGCCAAAAAAGAGTTTCTACTTCTACGAAAACATGCTGTGAAAATACAGGTACTTGAATCCTTACCTTATTGCATTTCATTTGTGTTTGAATTATTATTCGAACAATATATTACTGTCTTATACTGTAGCACAACAGATTTGATACTATTTACCTGTTTGACCATCAATGTATAATGATAGTGTAGAATTTTGATTTTAATGATTCATCATTATAATGTTGGCATAGAATAACTCTTGTATCTTAAGCATCTACTTTGCTTCTCTAGATGAAGTTCCTGAGAATTCACATCCATAGCACGTCTCTAATATTTCCATAATTCCAATTCACTCTCGTGCTATGTATCAAATCGGTTTGTTTTTCAAATGGTATTCTAGTTTTAACATCCAATGCACCAATGTACTACAATTCATTTAATCTCAAGACTCATATAGGTTGTAGTTTGTTCATTATCATAGCCCTGCCGCTCTATTTGCACTTTTTGCCTATTGGTTCAGATTTCTTATATTCATTCATTTGAAACTGATATATCATTCAGTGGCATTTTTATTTTTAATCATTTCAAATGGGTCTTCATATGGATCACATGTGAGAGGCTTCTGCCTTTTAATTGTGAATGACTATATACAGATATTTGATCAGTGTGTCCTACTTTATATTCATGTACACAATTGAACAATTATTTGTACGAACTGATTACCTTCTCCGTCATGGTCAACTGTAGCTTCTCGATTTACCTTCTCACAGATGGTCGCGGGGCCGACCGTGTGGGGCCACTGGGATGACAGATTCCATCTTTTGCAGAAAAGATTACCCATGATTACTATTTCCTGTTAATTCATCTGAAAAATATTTGACTAATTGCAATATATACTCAAATTCATCTATCTTTATCCAATGTGAGAAATTGTTTGTGCCAACCCTCAAAGATGGATTATATTTCCACTATGCCTCTTTTTGTGTAGTGACCTCTTTTGAGATTCTAGTTTAGATCCTTTGATTTAATTTTGATATCATGGAACATTTTCACCGGAATCACCTAAGGAGCTACAAATCTTTTGAGATCAGACACTGAATCTCGGAAAAGGATCCAAGTTATCTTGATTCTGGATGATAAGAATGCAAAGCAATATGACTAACATCCTTTTTAGTTCCAAACTTGACATTGAAGTGGGTCATTAAGTTTAAATTCAGCAATCTTGATATGGGTTCTGTGTAAAACTGGTCCTATGTTGATAAACATCAACACATGTATACTTCGTAGTTCCTCTAATTAAATAGGAAGTTATTAGAAACTGTTTATTCAATTATGCACTTTTGTATTATGACAGTGTCATGTAAGAGCTCATTTGGCAAGGAAAAAGTACAAGGCGCTTCTTTGGACTGTCAACTTTATGGACAAGGCCATACTGCGATGGCATAGACGAGGAGTTGGTTTGAGGGGGTTTCGTGCTGAACAAGGATTTATTAATGAGAAGGAAGAAGATGACATAATCAAGGTTTTCCGCAAACAAAAAGTGGATTTAGCAACAGATGAAGCTGCTTCAATGGTCTTGTCAGTGGTGCAGAGTCCTAAAGCACGGCGTCAGTACCGCCGGATGCTCGAATGCTACCAACAAACTAAGGTAACACACATAGAATCATGTGCTTTTTTAACTACAGATGGTGAATTAGTCAAAATATACTGCTTCTGGACAGAGTTTTTGTTTGGATATTGGATGAAATTTTACCAGGTCTTTGCTGCGGTTGTTAAAGTCTAGTGATTGATTAAGCTTGGAAGATCATCATTAGAGCTGGAAACTCTTCTCGAACTCTTAGATGGTTCCTGATTTTTTGGACACAAACACCTTATCCTCACTAAGAAATCCTGATTGATTCACAGAATTTTAAGCAAAGATTAGTGAATTATATAGAGGCTATTCTGTAAGTTCCGATCTTGTTAGATTAATGCTGCTGTCTAAGTAGAAACTTATATCATTGCAATGAAAATAAGTGTTTCCAAAGGAAATTTTGGATTTCCACATGTTCTTCAGGTCTTTGGGCAACCAAAACCTTTTTAAGTGGAACCTGCATCGCTCTCATTTTATTAATACGTACTCAGCAAACAGCATAACAATTTTTTCCTTTTTGAGGAACAACATAATGTATATTTTCCAAGCAAAAACTCTGTTATGCTGTTTCAACTGAAGCCACACTTAATTGATTTCTCTTTTGTTCTTTTCCTTTCTTTGCAGGCTGAGCTGAGTAGCAACGATAATAAACCAACCAACTGTTAATAATGAGGCGTGGAAGAATAAGGAAACATGGTTTTACTTCACTTGGGAAGGTTAGGCAGTTGGACTAATCATCCTCAAATGCAGATCATAACAGAGGCGAAGTGGCATCTTTCGTTTGTACAGATGAATTCTGGTGTTTGTAAATAAGTTTTTGGTAAATAGATACTAAAGTTCTCGTCAGTATGAATTTGCAAACCAAACAATTGGTTGCATGTAATTGTTATTGGACTCGTACATAATTCATAAAGAAAGGTGTAATCTACGAGAATGTGATTGTAATATGTCATACCCTATTTGCAATATATATGCTAGGACTGTTGATTGAGAATAATTTCCATATTAATTCCCACATGGTATCACATCCACTTTAGCCGATCACACCTAGTGAGATAAGACTTAGTTGTTATTGTATGACATCATAGCAGTTCTTGTTGATCATCTTATTTGTCCATGTTTGGCTTTGCCTTGAGTTCAGTATCTGTCACTTTGTTCAATTTTGACTCTCATGTGTGTTGTGGTACCCTTGCATCATTGCACGACCGCTTGCATTAGCTCGGCAATTCCTTGTGTTGCCATGACTTTCACTTGCCCTTTGTCTAGCCGCGAGTACTTTGTGTGTCTTCCATGTACCCTCCATGTGTCTATTGTTTGGTGTATCCTTCGCATGCCATCTAGTCAGTCGCCTTCTACGGGCATTTGTCATGCGTAAATCTTTACACACCCTTCATGTGTGTTTGTCATTTGTGCCTTTGTAGCTTCTCCTCACTTCAGCTCCTCACACGCCACTGCCCCATATCCTACTATTACTACTTCTGTTCAATGGCAGTAGAATGCTAGCCTTAGAGCATCTTCTTCTACTATTTTTCTTGTTATGAAGTATAAACACACAATAGCTCTTTATATGGGCAACATTTATCGAGTCTATGATATCATGGATGATCGATCTATCCATTACGCATCGAGACATAATGACTACTCATATAGGTCATTTGTAAACTATCACAATCAACTTCAGAGACATTCTACTCATCACTTCAATTGTCAAAGAGATGCAAGATCGTATTAATAGATTGTTCATCATTAAGAACTATAGAGTCATGGATTTTAAAGGAGTTTCTAAAAATTAAAAATCCAAATCAATCTAACTTTTCTGTTCAGCTGTCATATGTAAGAACATATTTGTGAAAACAATATCAAGACACTTTCAAATAAAACTGAGGCTGAATCATCAAGCATCATATTTCACTTTCGAAGAACTTTATGCAAAAGCAAGAACCACAATAGAAAACACCAAGAATCCTCGATCAATTTTTCTTCTAATTCAGACGATTGTGACATGGGAGTGTCGGTGTTTATTGATACCAAGAGACAAGGATACCTTTCTACAAAATGATCACACTCGAATCGACAGAGAGCCATCAAGCAAGAGCAGTGGGCCATGGATGAAATGCAGTCCCACAAGCAATTGTCTGTCTCTTCCTGCCGTGAGGGTGCACACATTCCGGCACTCGTTGCCATTCCTTTGTCGACAAATTGTGCATAATGAGACGGTTCATCCACTTCGACCGCAAGGAAAGCATGAGCAACCCGTGGTTGCCCAGGCATGTCATCCTTACGTGCTTACCGTAAAGCTCCAAGCACCAGATGTTTGGCATTCTGTCCACCTCCTTCCACAGGAGAGTCATCTTCTGCATCTCCCATATGTAAACGCATGTGGCCGCGTTCTTAGTCACCAAACCTACAAGCAAAATCTGACCCTCATACTCCAACAGTGTATGATCTGTAAGGTGCAGTGGTGAAGGGATGAGGTACTGCTTCCAAATACCATTTACTATGTCATATGACAAAATGCCGTCGGGTTCAGCATGCATGAAGTAGATGGTGCTGCAGACAGACACTGTTTGTGACCTGAAATTTAAAGAGAGGGGAAGCTTGATGCTTGGAGGAAAACTGGCACTGCGACTCCAACTGTTATGAATGGAGTCGTAAATCTCATGATCTCCATTGCATCCGAGCCACATTATCTTGTAGCCACTGCCAGCAGTCTTCCCGTTCAGAATCATTCCAACAGCCACTCGGGACCAGACTCGGTACGATCTTGGTGGAAGTTCTTTGAATGAATTGGTCAGAGGATTGCTAATATAGAAGTTCTTATGTGATAAATCCAAGAAACAAATGAGACCGCCAGCTGATGCTACCGGAAGAAGCACTGTCTTTGCAGGCAGAAACGGAATGGAAATATGATGCCATTTTCTCAAAGATGGATTGTACATGGCACCCTTGGTTATGTTTTCATGAGTGACTGAAAAAAACCAGGGATGTAAATTGGGAACTTCTGAGAGATGTTGGGAGAAGGTACAGGAGGACAACAAGGAGTTCCACTTTTTGCATACGGTTCGGAACCTGAAGAAGGATTCTGTAGGGAGTCTTGCAATCACGGCTTCAAAAAGATCTTCTGGAAAGTCTTTCCAGATTTGCTGATCCATCAAGCCACTTGAAATTGATGCAATTGTTTTTGCAGGGTTCTTTTCTCTTCTAGGTCTCTTGCAATGTGGTGATTCAAGAACTTCAACCATTTTTTGACCAGATTTATCTTCCATTAAAATACCACAGAAGTCATATTCCAAAGGGTTATTCAACTCCAGTATATACAACCTGCACATGACAAGCTATTAGCAAATGTTTTATCAATCTTGGCTTTCTGAAGACAATTAACTTCCAAAACAAACTAAATACACAGCAGTAATATGTTTATATGAAAAACAAATACAACACCTAAAAGTATTGATAGTTGGGTTCTTCATCAAACTCTTCTGTACTTGTCTCAAACACCTAAATTTTGAGCGGACAGAAAATTCCTATTGAATCAACATGTAACAAAAAAGTTTACAACCGAGCAAGATGCTTGAATCCATGTAATAACATGTTTTATTTTCTTTTAGCACTTAGACTATTCATCTACCCCTTTCTACCTGACTTAGATAACGACACTCAGACATCTATTCCCTGAGTGAGCACTGATCATGTCTAAAAACTTGTAGAGAAAGCCGTATCAAAAATATGGCATGTGTTGGATATTCATTTCCAAGTCTAAGTACCAAATAATTTTTTCTTTTATCAGTAGCCCTTCTATAATTCATTATACAACCATGGCTTAAGATCAACAACTTGCTACAAATACAAATATAACCGAAAGAAAAACAAGTTAGTCATATTACTAAGTAGATAGAATTACATAACAAAATAAACCAATTCTTCTCTTTTAAGTATTCCATATTTCAGAGAAGAATTAGTGATTCCTTCTGACAACCAGATAACAGTCATAACTACAAAAAATAAGAACACAATCCTGTTTTGAAATCAAACCAAGTTGCAATAACTGCAAATATGAGCATGGCATAGCTGAAAAAAATATGACATAGTTTATAACTGAGAATGCCATGGCTCAAATGATGCTTAAAAAATTAATATCTGCAATTTCTAGGGTTGTATGTACAATAAACTAGCATTTAACTCTGAACATTTAACCGACTGCTTCTCTAAAATACTTTAGCACAAGGCAGATGTGAAAAACAATTGTATGTTAAATCCTGCTTTAGTACTGAAGATAAAGTTAGATTAGACTCAAAATTAGCTCTGTGAAATCTAGGTTAATAAATTTTCTAGTGGAAAATGGTCAATCAGAGGTGAAGTACTTTCTAGTGGAAAATGGTAGAGGTTTCAGATGGGCTTAGGCTACCCACAGCTCGGCATTAGATGGGTCCTGGATGGTCCACCACTAAACGGGCCATGCAAGGTGGGCAACCCTCTTGGCTAGTACGTTATTGCTAGCTTGGCCGCACGGAACAGTGTTAGGCTAGACATGGCTCGTGGGCTAGTCCAAGCAATGGCCACAAGTTTAACAAGGCTCATGAACAATGTGATTAGAAGTTGATAATAGATTATTATTCAAATGCTTCATATTTTAATCTTATTTTCATTTAATTTGTTTTAAAGTTTAGTATTTTATTATTAAATCACGATCTACCAGGCTAGGAATTCATTCAAGCATAAGCCAATGCTGGGCCTGAGGTCGTTCAGTCGTGCCCATAAGAGCCCATTGACCCCTCTATATTTAGTCCATGATAAAATGTGGATATTGAGGATGAGTACAATATAATAAATACCATGACCCAACTATGAAGATGCCTTTTCAAGGAGATCTAGTTGCTCCCCCAGTTGAATTTTCATCAGCATTCCTTGTCTAAAGAAGCTACCTAAGCTGGTAGCAGCAATGAAGATATAGCATCCTATGGAAACTCTTGTACTGGAAAAGATGTTTGCACCAAGGAAGTACAAAGAAACCACATTTGTCTATCAATAAATGACTACTGACTACAGCTATCTATCATAATCCATGATCCTTAAACTAACTTATTAGTACATTTTTGTAAAAACCTACTAAGAAAAGAGATATAGTAGTTCCTTGTGAAAATTGGAAAAAGTAACACATGACAAATCCTAGATAGTATAAACTATAGGATTATAACATAGTTGTTGGCATCATTGTTGGAATAAGTACTCTGATATTACTTATTGGGTTAAAGATCATTGTAGCACCGCTCGTTGTAATTAAATTGAAGTGGATATCCATATTGTCTCTAGTTTATTCGTGTTCACTTTTTCTTGTTTGCTGTTGAATTTGTTTTATGAAATTGTTCATCAATAAAGATTTATATCTATAAGCTGAAGGTTTTCCAGCAAGACTCGGACTAGATTATGTCAACTATCTACTTCCCTCCCAATATTTCTTGTTTATCCTTCCTTCTATCATCATTATGTTGATAGATGAACCAATTGCAGCAAAGGGAATGTCTGCACTATTCGGTCATCGACTCTTTGATCCTCTTTTATCTACTTCCATGTGTTGCAGACAGTAGGCTCTCATCTTCAGTGCCATTGGAGATTGTGGTAAAAAATTAAGAAGACACGAGATTTGGATGGAACTTGGTATAAGGTTAGAATCTACATCTATGAGCAAGAGGAAAAAACCAGCCTCTTGGATGGGCATGTGGATGACAACCAACAATTGGTGAGTACTCAACAACTGAACACAAACATCAAGCATCAATAATAAGGTTCAGCGTCTGAAAAAGAAAACTTTGGCAACCTACAGATGCTAGAAATTATGTTTTCACAGTGAATCTGACAAATTCTAAGAATCTGCTATTATGAAAAGGAAGAAAAAAAAAATCAAAACACAATCAGGTATGCCATATTTAAGGATTAAAGATTGGATGGCTGAGACACTTCCCTTTGCTGCAACAGGGTCATCCATCATCACATAGCTAACAGAAGGGAATAAAAGGATAAAAGAGAAACTTTAAAGAAAAAAGATAGATGATAGATTCCAATCAAACACTTGCTGACAAGCCTTTCAATTTACAGCTATCAATCTTTATTGGTGAACAATTTCATCTAACAAATTCAACAGCAAAGAAAATTTTTTATAAGGAAAAAAAAAACAAACAAACAGATGAAGGAGACCCACTTCAACCAACTTCGAGAGAAAGAAAGATGCAAATAACGCAAAAAAAAGAAAAGAAAAGAAAAAACTTAAGCATGAAACTGCACGCGCACACACAAAAGGAAAGCAAAAGTATAGAATAGGGAAAAAAACAACTTTCCCGAATCGAACACAAGGATCTGCAAAACCCTAATGCGCTTCCTCGTCTCCGAAGCCAAGAGATCGAGCAGAAGCAAAAGAGATTTCAAGCACATATCTACTTAATCACTTCCAAAACTTAGCATTCAATTCCTACCTCCCTTGATAAGTAAAGAACCCAGACTAAACCAAACAAGAAAGCAAAAAAGCAGAAAGGAAAAGAAAGGGATAGGCATTTTGCCTGCGATCGAGATAGCGAGGCCAGTCAAGTGAAGGCAAGGAGGCGTAAAGTTCGCAATGTTCCTGGATGCGGCCGACGACCTGCCTCAGCACCGCCGCCTCATCCATCCGCCACCTCCCCCGTCGCCGTCGCCGTCGCCGTCGCCGTCGCCGCCACTCGTATCTTCTCTCGGTTTTCCACCAGCTCTGTTCTCTTCTGAATCTAATAGCTCAAATTTCTAAGTCCCACGTCACACGTATTACTAATCAGCCCCTAATTATACAAACAATTACCGGACTTGCCACTGTGTTTGTGTATTCTCCGTCCTTCTCGCATCGTGCGGATCTGCTTCCGACCGCACAGAAAGCATATGCGGTTATAATCCAACACCGAATACGGATCGGATCTTGAAATCTGGATCCAACTATAAATATATGATAATTTTTAAAATTCACCCTAAATTTTAATATATTTTTTAAATATCCATTTAAATTTTATTATTATTAAATATCTTTCAAAACAATTATTCTATCGTTAAAATATATTTTTCATCAACAAAATTAAAAAGGATAGAATAATCTAATTTTATCTTAGATTACTGTTAAAAAGTTTTCTTATATTTTTTATTTCATTATTTAAATATTGTATTAATAAATCAGCCCTTTAATTGGTAAATGATATTCAAATTTATCATCTCTAAAACACAATTAATGGGTTTTATTATTTCATTGAAAATGATATTCAAATCTCTCATTCTAGATATACAATCAACATATACAACAAACAAGAAATGCTTAAAGATGATGAGAATTATGAACTCAATTAATCAAGGTGGATTACATTGATTTAATTCATTATTTCAATGAAGATTTAAGTCTCTTGGACAATTTTGAGCTCCCATTAATTGTACTCTTTTCTCTCAATATAAATGCCATTAAATGAGAAAAGGCTTGATAGTGACAATTATGATAACAATTAGTGGCTACTAATTGACTTATTTAAACATTTATGACACACACAAAATCATCTTAATTCAATAATTAATTAAGTGAGAAAAAACATGAAGAATAAAAAAACCCAATGAATAACTTAGAAAATAAGTAAATAAATAATTATTAGTGGCACAATTTTAGACCCAAGAATGTGATTCCTTGTGAAACACATCCGGTTCAAGATTTGAACCACATGAATCATGAATGACCTATCAAGAAGTAAAACTCATTAATTATGAGAATATTTTTTTAAAAAAATAAATTAAATAAAATATTTTTTTTCACTTTCACTCTCTACAACAAATTAAAAGAACACTCAACATTCCAAAAGCCACCAAATTGTTTTCTTTCACCTTCAAGACAAGTCTTTTCTTTTTATTGATGAGACATTTTAATTTGTCACAATTCCATAAAAATAAGCCACAATCAAATTTGATTATTATTAATAATTAATTATTATGAGTCTTTTGGATTAAGTTGGAGTGTAGGAAATAGCTTATTAATTAAAGTTGAGCTTTCTTTTTCAAGGAAAAGGAGAAAGCATTCTATATATTTTTAGGGAGGTCCTTTCTACCAAGTAATGAGTGTGGCTATATCTTGCTAAAGCAATAATTACTAGATCAATGCCTTTGCTTGAAGGAAAGGTAGAGTGAGGGAAAGAGGTTGGGCTTCCTCTCAAAAGTTGGCATCCCATGGCATGCATGTTTTGGTTCGCAAGTAATCGATTTGGATTTAGCGAAAGAGTGGTAGGTGCAATGGTGTAATTAGGGTTTAGGGAGGTTGAGTCTACCTAATCAGTGCAATTGGCATCAATTGTCATTTTTCGATTAGAACAAAGATATGTTTCTGAATATATATAGTTGGGTTAGTCTTAAACGTGATCCACATTTTGTGTTTTTTTTCCAACTGTTCAAATGAAAAAATATATATATACAAAAGTTAGGTTTAGCTAACTTTGATTAATTAATTTGACATGCATAATTATTGCCCATTACATTTAAAATCTAGCTCTCAATCCATAGTTTAAATCACTAAAATTTTAAAGGATCTAGTCTTCGAAATAATCATAACGAACGAAGAATGTGAGTCAGATGGTACTGAAATTACCTACAATTTGAACAACCATGATAACCATTTTGCCATTGAATTAAAGTGGAGAAGAAAAGGGAGGGATTCAATGATGAAGATGACCAAAAATCCAAGAAGATGTGTGCAATGCAATTGAATGCAATGATGTGGTATGAGTTCAAAGGGAAGAAAAGGAAAAGGAAAAGGTGTGGGTAATGAATGATTTGCCTACCTACTTTTAACTTGGATACAACCCTAGATCCATTCACCAAAATTTGACCCCTTTTGCCAACATTTAATATATATTTTTT
>JBBMKF010000021.1:5469072-5480193 GCA_037834155.1 Curcuma caesia | reverse complement strand
CTTCAAGAAGTTATGCAGGGGCATCCTGTATTATTGAATAGAGCACCCACCCTGCACAGATTAGGCATACAAGCATTTCAACCTATTTTATTTTAGTGGAAGGGAGAGCTATTTGTTCACACCCATTAGTTTTCTAATCCAAAAGACTCAAATTTTCTCCAAAACTCGAATTACTATTTCCTTAGGCTTAATTTGTTAGGTCCGATGGAATCCATATATATCTCCAACACTGTATGATATTGTCCGCTTTGGGCTCATGCTCTCATGGTTTTGTTTTTGGTTTTACCCAAAAGACCTCATACCAATATAGATATCTCCATCTTATAACCCCAGGATCTTTTCTATGCATTTTCAATATGGGACTTTGCTTGTATTCCAACATAATTTAGTCATTATATCTGTGAAGTCCATTCTGCATATTCAGCAGTCAGTACTGTTTTCAATAGCTACAAATGTCAAGGAAAAAAGAAAACTTATCAACTAGTGTTCTTCTACCTCAACCAGGTAATTCAGGTTTTAACCCATCAAATTAGCGACTGTGTTAGTTATCTCCTTGTCTTTGTATTTTTCTTATGCATTCTTAACCCTTAACTTCTCCATGACTAGCAGCAACATAGGCCAGCCTGACTTAAACTTACTAACTAGAGCCTGGTAAATGACATCCCCCACAAGGCATTCTTAACCCTTCCTTTTATTCCATGTTTATTTTACTGAAAGATTATCCTTTCACATGATTTCCTTTCTTCATGGGATACAGGCCAATAGGATAAATTAACCACAAGGCTACATTCAAACTAAAAGGAACTATGCGACTAGAAATCCTATTGTAACGGAGCACTAAATCTTACAAAAATTACAGACAAATCATTCCACAGTTGTGAGGGATGAGCACAATAGAGTTAATTAAGGAAACATATAGCCAATGGATCATTTGATGCGCAACTATCATGTTGGAAAAGGAGAAGTTGCATGGTAGAAAAAAACACTAAACCAGGTAGATAAGATGTTGCACTTACTCACAATTTGAGTTTGGATATTCAAATTTTCTGCTGAATGATCCACATTGGCAGAACTAGTTACAAACCGTGAAGTATCTGAAATTCTATCATCCGTTGCAGTATTTGACATGGCTAAGAATAATGATATTGGAACTTGTAAGAATTAGAACAAAATAATAATAATAATGATAAAGTAAAAAAAACAATGCCCAAACAAAAAATCTCAATGCACTGAGTCTCGACTTCAGAACAGTCAGAAAAATAATGTATTCCACATGTTAAAAGCATATATGAAACTATCCCTCAGAAATAAGCTCCTTCGTGTACAAACCGCGAAATAATGCAAACGCATGAGTGAGCAGATCAAAAAAACAAAACAAACAAACAAAAAAAATGATCTTCTTTCTTTGGGTTGGAAAATAAGTCGATCCCGATCCCGACTGGCCGAGTTGAGTTGAATAATACTCGTGAAACTAGAAAAAAAAAATAGCAACCTGTGGCGAGATCTGCACGACTAAATCGATAATAAAGGGTATAAAGGGAGACCAAAGGAAGAGCGATTTACCTTCGATTCGAATAACGTCCCGTCCTTCCTAAATTGCACATGGCAGATTTCCTCCAACAGCATCTATCAACAACCCGATCCTCCATGCATCCATTGTCAAACAAATCCTTATTGAATCAAGAAGTTCTTATTCCACTCTTCATGCCGCTTCTCCTGGTTCACATCTTCTACTCTTTGAAATTCACACTTAGCTACTACAATGACCTCAACGGCGGCCTCAACTCTTCAATTCCATCCACCATCGTGATCCCTGCGAGTTTCCATCGTTGTCGACAAAAATCAAGGATCACTCTTCAATTCCTAGAGATAATCTCGAACTGGGTTTCGAGGCACATGGGCCTCCACTGGACCTGCTCAAAAGGCCCAACACAGGCGTATTATGAATGATTCATAATTTTTTTCATTTTTAATTAATTATTAAGTAAATAACATCGTTTGTATCGTTCTGAGGATTCGCATCACTTTCAAGCTTGACAAAGTCTCCTAGTAATAAAACTATATGTAAAAAAAAACATCTTTTTTTCTATTTTACGTGTTTGTTTCCATCCATTGATCGAGTGTGACGTGCTATTTTTATGTGAATTGCAATTAAAAAAATGATCCGCGATCGATTGACCTCTTTCGATGTCTATTTTGCTTTGTTCTTTTGCAAATTTCATAGTTAGATAACTCACTTGTAATAAGTTATGTCTTACTTAATGCCGCATAGAGAAGAATTATTCTAATTGCTTCTTGGATCTCATCGAAACTTTGTAGACACGAACAAAGAATTCGAACAAACGAGAGACACCTTATGTTTAGTCGTTGCACTCTCACTTTGTTTAGTAATCTAGAAGATTCGATCGACTCATAAATGGTTTTTTTTATTCAAAAAAAAAAAGAGAATACGATTGAGTTAAAATCAAATTTTAAACTAAGTGTTTTCATGTGCACATCTATGTGAGATCTTAATGAATAGCGTTTTGTGTTTGTCAGAGAGAATTTGTGTGCAATTATATATAATTATCAATTAATCCCCTTTAACTAACATTTAATTTAAAGTCTTCGATGAAAGCATTATTAGTCAGTGTCATTGTTTGGTGTGCTCCACTAAATTTAACATCACTTATTATATAATTTATTGCTTTAAATTATAGATGGAAGGTGATAGAATTTAGGCTTTGCAAATTAGAAGTCTTATTTATATTTTAAAAATAAAAATAAATAAATATTAATCGATATTATATTGTAATAGTTATACGATCATAATTATTATGATATGAAGATATTTTTTTAAAGATTCCAATAAAGAGGGTTCGTCAACGATCTATTCCCTGCCCTACAAAACTTTCTATCTCATTTTCCACGCGAAGAATTCATGCTGACCTTCTGCCATTAATGAAGGAGACATCTGAAGAACTCCAGCTCGCTAATTCATGCTTTTCCACTTTAGTTTCTATTTGATTAGTTGGATAGATCATACATCAAGGGCTGGAAATGAGTAATGAAAGTGAGCAGCTTTTGACTTTTTGGAAACTCATAGCCTTTTAGATTCGTAGCTGAGGATAATAGAAAACATGATGATGAAGTAGATTACTAGAATCTATGAATATAAGTGTTGACTATGACTCCACACCCACTTTTCCCCCTTGATATCATTCCATCTAATCATTCACCCCAACAGTCTCAAGACATGTGAGAATATAGAAGATGATCTAGAGATGAAAATGATGATGATCATGATACAGTCAACATTCAAAGTTCATTGGAGGATGATTGGACAAATTCAGATTTGATCTTTGTGATAATGCCCTATATACAAAAAGTCATATTTTGAATATTTATAGTTATCTCACGCATATTTGATAATTGAAGAATAAACTTGAGTGTGACTTAAATTGAATACAAACTAATTAATACATGCCTAATGAGAGAGGAGGTGATAGCAACTCCAAGAGAAATTCCAAACGTAAGAATGCAACACCACAGTTATAGAGTCTGTCTTTGCTTTGATTTGATCCCTAAACTAAGTGATTAAATAAATAAACATGATTAGGCGAATAAACTAATGGCTAGCTAATCAATAAACAGACAGCTAATATGCCCCTCTCTCTTCCCTCGCCTTAAAAGGAATCCCTTTTCTCCTTGCTCGAGACCTTCGCCTGCAACAAACTAATTAAAGCAGAGAGGAATTTTGAATGAAGTGTAGTCGTCGATCGATATAGAGAAGTGTGTATCAGCCATGTCGAATATCACAGGAGACGGTGGAAGCTTCTGTTCCGGGAACAAGTCAGCCGGAGAAGATGATGCCCACAAGCAAAGCTACGTGCTGTATGATCAGTCGGCGGCGGTCGCGGATGCAAGCGCCGGCGTCTCCGCGACGCTGCTGCCGCAGACAATGAAGAAGAAGAGGAATCTTCCAGGAACTCCAGGTGAGTTGAATTGAAAGTTAAATTGTTATATTCTTGCTCACGTACGGTTGTTGAACGCCATTAATGAGGACGGCGAGGTTTGTTTAATTGCAGACCCGAACGCTGAGGTGGTGGCGTTGTCGCCGAAGACGCTGATGGCGACGAACCGGTTCGTGTGCGAGATCTGCCACAAGGGGTTTCAGCGGGACCAGAACCTTCAGCTGCACCGGCGGGGGCACAACCTGCCGTGGAAGCTCCGGCAGCGGAGCAGCAGCGAGGTGGCGAGGAAGAGGGTGTACGTGTGCCCGGAGCCGGCGTGCGTGCACCACGACCCCGGGCGGGCCCTCGGCGACCTCACCGGAATCAAGAAGCACTTCTGCCGGAAGCACGGCGAGAAGAAGTGGAAGTGCGACAAGTGCGCCAAGAAGTACGCGGTGCAGTCGGACTGGAAGGCGCACGCCAAGATCTGCGGCACCAGGGAGTACAAGTGCGATTGCGGCACCATCTTCTCCAGGTAACGAATCATCTCCTTCAACCTATCGAACGAAATTCCTTCTTTCTCTATCGTTTGATGCAGATCGAATTGACTAGCAGTAGAATTCTGACTCAAAACCTTTCAACTATGAACTTTGATTCGTAGTCTTTGTGTGCGCGTGTGGAAAAGAGTGCAAGGGAGAGTTGACCGCCGCCAATTTGTCTCCCTTAAGCTTGATGCCATCTCCCAATCCATGCATCGGCTTTCTATGCTTCATCTTCATCTAATTATTTCCTGATTTACGCAATTTCCAGGAGGGACAGCTTCATCACCCACCGGGCCTTCTGCGACGCGTTGGCCCAGGAGAATGCCAACAAGATGAACCAGCCACTCATGGCCACCATGGCGTCCAACCTTCAAGCCCAGGCCTCCTCCACCCTCATGACCGTTAAGCCTCTCCACCTCCCCGCCGACCTCCTTGCCTACTTCCCCCGCGACTCCAAGGGCAACTCGCCGGAGCTCCGCTCGCTCGCCGACCAATTCATTCCCCCACCCGCCGACATGGCCGCCGGCATGATCTCCAGCTTCCTGCCCAACGTCCCCGGCGCTCCCCCCTCCTGCCTCCCACCCGGCCCGGGGAGCTTCTGCGGGCTGGACGCGACCGCGCTCCCGAAGCCTCCGTCGGAGTCCTCGGCCCACATGTCGGCCACGGCGCTGCTGCAGAAGGCTGCCCAGATGGGCGCCACGGTGGCCGGCGGCGGCAACAGGGGCGCCCTGGCGTCGATGATGGCGGGGCCGGACCGAAGGGCGTACGGCAGCCCGATTAAGGCCCACGGGCCGTTCCAGCTCGGCCGCCAGTTCTTCGTTCCCTCGGCCAGTGAAATGGTCGGGTTGGTCGCCGGCGACGGGTCGGATCTGAAGCACATGGCCCGCTGCGGGAGTGGAGATGTGACGACGGTCGACTTCCTGGGAGTCGAGGGAGAGAGCAGACTGCACATGCAACAACAGCATCAGCAGCAGCAGCGTAGGAGGATGGAGACTCTGCTCGGGCTGCAGCAGCACCAGCAGATGCCTACTGAAATGGAGAACGCTCTGTGGGATCTTTAATCGATCGATCACAAACAACCAAAATGCAATGAATTTGAAACATTGTTGTCGTTGCTGCTGCTTGCTCAACAGGAGAATTGGGCTGATGAACCTGTAAGAGGAGAGAGAGAGAAGAAAAACAGTTGCAGAATTGAATAAGAATCGCCATTAGTTGCTAGCTTTCACTCGATTACTTCAGCGCTTAGTTCCTTTAGAGCATCTTCAACTGCATGAGTTCTTGAAGAGATTTTTGGAAATTAAAAAAAATCTCATTTATTTCTTTATTATCAAAAATCCTCCTAATAACTGTTTTTTAATCCAATCATATTTTTTCTAAACTATTAATAAATTATAAAATATTTTTAATTTAAAAAAATAATAAAAAGGGTCCTTCTCAATCTCAATAAAAGAAACTCTTTTTCTCTCGTCTTTGTTGTGAATGCTCTATGCGGGAGGCTCCATCAACATCAAGGAACATACGTGCAGATTAATAAATTTTTATCCATACTATATTATTAATTAAATTTAAATTATTTCTCTATTTCTAATAATGCTTTTTTAGACTAAGGAAATGGAGAAGGAGCCACACATTTATATATCCACACTTTCAAAAAAAAAGATAAGACTTGGAGTGAGATAGAGCTAGAGCTATGAAGGTTTAAATTTTAATATTTAACTTAAATGAATTTTAATAATTATGTATCTTCTCTAACTTATTAAATATATTTATATTTCAATACAGAAAAAATATGATCAAATCGAGTTAGCACAGAGAAGCTCAAGTGCTAGTGAGAATGTTGATGGATCTGAGCCCTCCGTTAGAAATGAATTGAGTATCTGGTTGGAGGCGACTAGAGGATCAAAAGGGGAGGATATTGGGAATGAGTTTTCTGAGCAGAACTTATCGAGTTCCTGCTACCTCTTCTTCCACCCAACCAGCAATGAGGGCACAAATAGACAACCTAACTGAAGAAGTCTCTCATTTAAAAGGAATAATTTTGCAAAAGGATGAAGAAATGAGAGAAATGCATAGACAATAGGATTTGATTATGCAACATTTTTAGTTAGGTTCCGCTCCGAGTCAGCTTCCTCATGTTCCCGGTGATGACGGTGATGACGGTAACGACGACGCTTCTTCATAGCCTAGTTGTATATCAATATAATTTTTCACATTTAGTATTCCTTTTACTTTTTCTATTTGTAACTCTTTTATTTTTTACTGATTAATATTGTTTTTATTTTGAACAGGGTTGATGAAAATAAGGATAGCGAAGAGATAAATTTTTACATATTATATTTTATTTGTATAAAATATTATTCTAATATTTTATTTTCTGATGTAGGAAAAGAAAAAAATTATTATGAAGAAGAGAGTGACGCAGAAAGTATTATCCGAGGCCCATGTCGTGGACGGTGATACTTTTTTCTGGTCATTTGGAATTTGACCTTGAATTAAAAGTTTTCTCTTGGTCAAATAATCAACGTGGGCAAACTTTTAATTCAAGGTCAAATAATCAACGTCATAATCAACGTGAACATCATTACTAACATCCTGCCATCTAGTAGTTAATCCAAGGTCAACAAGAAATAACTTTTTCTCTTGAGGAATCCATAACAATCTTCCTCGATAAAGAAAAATTAGTGTGTAAGCAAGAGACTTCAAATCATCCCTCCTGCTTACCGTTCTTCCAAGATATGCATTAACATTAGCATATCTAATAGTTCCTCTAAACACATCGGGTTATTGGTCATAATCAACTTGAACACCACTACTAGCATCCTTCCGTCTAGAAGCTAATCCAAGTTCAACAAGAAATAACTTTTTCTCTTGAGGGATCCATGACAATCTTCCTCGATGAAGAAAAATTAGTGTGTAAGCAAAAGACTTCAAATCATTCCTCCTGCTTGCCGTTCTTTCAAGATGTGCATTAACATTAGCATATCTAATAGTTTCTCTAAACACATCAGGCCGTTGGCGATAATCAACGTGAATACTACTACTAGCATCCTGCCATCTAGTAGCAAATTCAAGGTTAACAAAAATAACTTTTTCTCTTAAGAAATCCATGACAATCTTCCTCGATGAAGAAAAATTAGTGTGTAAGCAAGAGATTTCAAATCATCCCTTCTGCTTGTCGTTCTTCCAAAATGTGTATTAACACTAACATATCTAACAGTTCCTTTAAACACATCGGGTCGTTGGTTATAATCAACGTGAATACCACTACTAGCTAGCATCCTGCCATCTAGCATCTAATCAAAAGTCAACAAAAAATACCTTTTTCTCTTGAAAAATCCATGACAATCTTTCTCGATGAACAAAAATTAGTGTGTAAGCAAGATACTCCAAATCATCCATCCTGCTTGTTGTTCTTTCAAAAAGTGCATTAACACTAGCATATCTAACAGTTCCTCTAAATATATCGGGTCGTTGGTTATAATCAACGTGAACACCACTATTAGTATCATGTCATCTAATAGCTAATCCAAGATCAAAAAAAAAACTTTTTCTCTTGAGGAATCCATGGCAATCTTCCTCGATGAAGGAAAATTAGTGTGAGCAAGAGACTCCAAATCATTCCTCCTATTTGTCGTTTTTCAAGATGTGCATTAACACTAGCATATATAACAGTTCCTCTAAACACATCAGGCTGTTGGTCATAATCAACGTGAACACCACTACTAGCATTCTGCCATCTAGAAGCAATTCAAAGGTCAACAAAAACAACTTCTTCTCTTGAGTAATCCATGATAATCTTCCTCGATGAACAAAAATTAGTGTGTATGCAAGAGACTCGAAATCATCCCTCTTGCTTGTCGTTCTTCTAAGATGTGCATTAACACTAGCATATCTAACAGTTCCTCTAAACACAACGGGTCGTTGGTCATAATCAACATGAACACCACTACTAGCATCCTATCATCTAGTAGCTAATCAAAAATATTCAACAAGAAATAACTTTTTCTCTTGAGGAATCCATGACAATCTTCCTCGATGAAGAAAAATTAGTATGTAAGCAAGAGAATCCAAACCATCCATCCTGCTTATCGTTATTTCAAAATGTGCATTAACACTAGCATATCTAACAGTTCCTCTAAACACATCGGGCCGTTGGCTATAATCAACGTGAACACCACTATTAATATCCTGCCATCTAGTAACTAATTCAAGGTTAACAAGAAATAACTTTTTCTCTTAAAAAATCCATGGCAATCTTCATTGATGAAGAAAAATTAGTGTGAAAGCAAGAGACTTTAAATCATATCTCCTGCTTGCCGTTTTTCCAAGATGTGCATTAACACTAGCATATCTAACAGTCCTCTAAACACATCAGGTCGTTGGTCATAATCAACGTGAACATCACTACTAGTATCCTGCCATCTAATAGTTAATCAAAGGTTAACAAGAAATAACTTTTTCTCTTGAGAAATCCATGACATTATTCCTCGATGAAGAAAAATTAGTGTGTAAGCAAGAGACTCCAAATCATCCCTCCTGCTTGCCCTTTTTTCAAAAAGTACATTAACATTAGCATATCTAACAGTTCCTCTAAACATATTAGACCATTGGCGATAATCAATGTGAACACCACTACTAGCATCTTGTCATCTAGTAGCTAATCCAAGGTTAACAAGAAACAACATTTTCTCTTGAGGAATCCATGACAATCTTCCTCGATGAAAAAAAATTATTGTGTAAGCAAGAGACTCCAAATCATCCCTCTTGCTTGTCGTTCATTTAAGATGTGCATTAACAATAACATATCTAACAATTCCTCTAAACACATCGGGTCGTTGGTCATAATCAATGTGAACACTACTACTTGCATCCTGCCATCTAGTAGCTAATCAAAAGTCAATAAGAAATAACTTTTTCTTTTGAGGAATCCATGACAGTCTTCCTCGATGAAGAAAAATTAATGTATAAGCAAGAGACTCCAAATCATCCATCCTACTTGCCGTTATTTCAATATGTGCATTAACACCATCATATCTTACAGTTACTCTAAACACATCGGTCCGTTGGCAATAATCAACGTGAACACCACTATTAGCATCCTGTCATCTAATAGCTAATCCAAGGTCAACAAGAAATAAGTTTTTCTCTTAAAAAATCCATGACAATCTTCCTCGATGAAAAAAAATTAGTGTGTAAGCAAGAGACTCCAAATCATCCCTCTTGCTTGTCGATCTTCCAAGATGTGCATTACCACTAGCATATTTAACAGTTCCTCTAAACACATCGGGCCGTTGGTCATAATCAACATGAACATTACTATTAGCATCCTACCATTTAATAGCTAATCCAAGGTTATCAAGAAATAATTTTTTCTCTTGAGAAATCCATGACAATCTTTCTCGATGAAGAAAAATTAGTGTGTAAGCAAGAGACTCTAAATCATTCCTCCTGCTTGCCGTTCTTCCAATATGAGCATTAACACTAGCATATCTAACAGTTCATCTAAACACATCGGGCCGTTGGTCATAATCAACGTGAACACCACTATTAACATTCTGTCATCTAGTAGCAAATCCAAGGTCAACAAGAAACAACTTTTTTTCTTACGGAATCCATGACAATTTTCCTCGATCAAGAAAAATTAGTATGTAAGCAAGAAACTCCAAATCATCCCTTTTGCTTGTCATTCTTCCAAGATGTGCATTAACACTGCATATCTAACAGTTCCTCTAAACACATCGGAGCCATTGGTCATAATCAATGTGAACACCACTACTAGCATCCTGTCATCTAGTATCTAATCAAAAATCAACAAGAAATAACTTTTTCTCTTGAGAAATCCATGATAATCTTCCTCAATGAAGAAAAATTAGTGTGTAAGAGAATCCAAATCATCCATTCTGCTTGCAGTTATTTCAAAATAAGCATTAACACTATCATATCTAACAGTTCCTCTAAATACATCGGGCCATTGGCTATAATCAACGTGAACACTACTACTAGCATCCTGTCATCTAGTGGCTAATCCAAGGTCAACAAGAAACAACTTTTTCTCTTGAAAAATCTATGACAATCTTTCTTGATGAAGAAAAATTAGTGTGTAAGCAAGAGACTCCAAATTATCATCCCTCCTGCTTGCCGTTTTCCAAGATGTGCATTAACACTAGCATATTTAACAGTTCCTCTAAACACATCGGATCATTGGTCATAATCAACATTAACACCACTATTAGTATCATGTCATATAATAGTTAATCTAAGGTTAACAAAAAAAACTTTTTCTCTTGAGGAATCCATGACAATCTTCCTCGATGAAAGAAAATTAGTGTGTAAGCAAGAGACTTCAAATCATTCCTCCTACTTGCTGTTCTTCCAAGATGTGCATTAACATTAGCATATCTAACAATTCCTTTAAACACATCAGGCCGTTGGTCATAATCAACGTGAATATCACTACTAGTATTCTGCCATCTAGTAGCAAATCCAAGGTTAATAAGAAATAATTTTTTCTCTTGAGAAATCCATGACAATTTCCTCGATGAAGAAAAATTAGTATGTAAGCAAGAGACTCTAAGGGGGTGTTTGGTTTTAAGTTGTATTTTTTCAACGGAAAGTTGGGGTTGAAAATATGTAAATGTATAGTTGGG
>JBBMKF010000021.1:5442171-5468972 GCA_037834155.1 Curcuma caesia | reverse complement strand
TGGGCTCTTCTTAATTTTCTGCTTCCTGAGATATTTAGTTCTTCTGAAACTTTTGATGAATGGTTCCAAATATCTGGGGAAAATGATCAGCAGGAGGTTGTCCAACAGCTTCATAAGGTGTGCTTTCATCTCTCATCAATGGCAAACTCAGATATGTAACTCCCGATATATGTTTCAGTGAAGATTCAAATTTTGTCTTCATTTGTAGGTTCTTCGCCCGTTTCTTCTGAGAAGACTTAAATCTGATGTTGAAAAAGGTTTGCCTCCAAAAAAGGAAACTATACTCAAGGTAGGAATGTCCCAGATGCAAAAGCATTATTATCGTGCTCTGCTTCAAAAAGACTTGGAGGTCATTAATGCTGGCGGGGAGCGCAAGCGTCTTCTGAACATTGCTATGCAACTGCGCAAATGTTGCAATCATCCATATCTGTTCCAAGGTGCAGAGCCTGGACCACCTTATACAACTGGAGAACATCTTATCACAAATGCTGGTAAGTCCAAATCCTGTGCGATACTACTGCAAAATTCTTTGCTTTCTAACATATAATTGCTTTTGCAGGAAAAATGGTTCTGCTAGATAAGTTGTTGCCTAAACTAAAGGAACGGGATTCCAGGGTTCTAATATTTTCACAGGTCTATATTGTTTTTAGTCTGTCAACTTTTGTGAGGTGTCTTCGGTATATTCATATTGCTACTACATGGAAAGGCTTCTATTCTCACTTTTAACCTATTAGAAACTCGATATAGAAACTTGATATTTCTAATCTTTTTTGTTTTCATATCATGTTCGTCATAATTTAGCTGTGTTTGTCCCAACTTGTTTCACATAGCTGCCTAATATTGCTTACAGTCAAAAATAAAATATTAGTGTTTTATCAATCTAATACCTGTATGTGTTGTAATTTAGATGACTAGACTATTGGACATATTGGAAGATTATTTGCTATATCGTGGGTACCAATATTGCCGGATTGATGGGAATACTGGGGGAGATGAACGGGATGCTTCAATTGAAGCCTTTAATCAACCTGGAAGCCAAAAGTTTATTTTCTTGCTTTCTACAAGAGCTGGTGGACTGGGAATTAATCTAGCTACTGCAGACGTTGTCATTCTCTATGACAGTGACTGGTATTCCTCTATGCATATATTGTTTGCTATATTTGTGCTCCTTCAAATACTAAATTATTATGGACATGCCATTACTAGGAATCCGCAAGTTGATTTACAAGCACAGGATCGTGCTCATAGAATTGGCCAAAAGAAAGAAGTCCAAGTGTTCCGTTTCTGTACCGAGGTACAATAATGCTTGTGCTCTAGATGTTTCAATTAAATCTAATGATTTCAGAATTATTCGGCATGTCTATAACACAGTATGCTATTGAGGAGAAAGTGATAGAAAGGGCATACAAAAAGCTTGCACTTGATGCCTTAGTTATTCAACAAGGAAGATTAGCAGAACAGAAAAGTAAGTTTCCTTCAAAGAACTTACTGCCTGCTGTTCAAGCAATCCGTCCAGTATCCATTTCTTTTGTTTCTAATCTATAAGCTTCCTTGAAGCAGCTGTTAACAAAGATGAGCTTCTACAAATGGTTAGATTTGGTGCTGAAATGGTCTTTAGCTCCAAGGACAGCACAATTACTGATGAGGATATTGATCGTATCATAGCTAAAGGAGAAGAGACGACTGCAGAACTTGATGTAAAAATGAAAAAGTTTACAGAGGATGCGATAAAGTTTAAGATGGATGACAGTATGTTGATTCCTTCCTGATAGCAATTCTTGGATATTTTCCTTGCATGGCTTACATAATTTTTTTTCTTCACAGCTGCTGACTTGTATGATTTTGGCGACGATAAGGTATATGTGAACTATCAAGTATTATTTTTGTTGTCAGGCAGATTCTTATTGCATAGTACCTAGCTTCATTTTTATTGAACCAACGTTCACAGACTTATTAATAGTATACAATACATTTCATTTCCCTTTAATAAAATTTCATTTCCTTTTTCTTTGATTTTGAAGGACGATAACAAGGTTGATTTTAAAAAAATAGTTGCTGATAACTGGGTTGAACCGCCCAGGAGGGAAAGAAAACGCAAGTAAGATGAAATATCGGTTGCAATTATGCATATTGGTAGGAACTCATTGTGCTAATACACTATATTGGTGTTCAGTTATTCTGATGCTGATTATTTCAAGCAAACAATGCGACAAGGTGCTCCTGCAAAATCTAAAGAGCCACGGATTCCTCGTATGCCTCAATTGTAAGTTGCTCATCTGATCTTAAGTGATTGTTTATGTATATGGATGTTATCTAACTTTTTTTTTGTAACATTTCAGACATGATTTTCAGTTTTTCAACACTCAGAGGTTAAGTGAGTTGTATGAGAAAGAAGTACGATATCTCATGGTATGTTGCTCCCTTGTTTTTTTTCTCTATGCCAAATCATAGTTCTAGCTGTCAAAAAGTTCGCTAGCACCCTTCCTTTTGGTATCAGAAATGTGATAGTCACTTCTTTCTTGCATGTGTTTTTTTTATAAATATACTTTTTATATGTGTATCTGTGTTTATAACAAGGTTATTTATGCTTTTTGCTGTTGTTTCCATCTAATTTCAGCAATCTCATCAAAAAAATCAGCTAAAAGATACTATAGGTGAAGAGGAGGAAGCTGAAGGTATTATAATAAATTTGTGCATGTATGTATCTTATGGATTGATCAGCAAAAATTGGGCATGTCATGTGGTGAAACAGATTTGGAAGATCCATTGACTGCAGAGGAACAATCAGAGAAGGAGCGACTGCTTGAAGAGGTGAGTTCATTCGCCAATATTTATGCAGATAGTGCCCGTCTTATTTTCTTGTTGTAGGGGTTTTCAACATGGACAAGGAAAGACTTCAATACTTTCACTCGAGCGTGTGAGAAGTATGGCCGCAATGACATTAAGAATATAGTGTCAGAGGTGGAGGGGAAGACAGAAGAAGAGGTAGAAAGATATGTCACGGTCTTCAGGCAGAGATACAAAGAATTAAATGGTACTTTGTTCTTAATGCACATTTAGTGGGTTCTCTTTGGCTTATGACAATAGGTTTGAGCACCTCTAATTCTATTGAATGTTCAGACTATGACCGTATCATCAAGAACATAGAGAGGGGCGAGGCCAGAATCTCACGAAAAGAAGAGATAATGAGAGCAATTGGCAAGAAGTTGGACCGCTATAAGAACCCATGGTTGGAACTAAAGATTCAATACGGCCAAAATAAAGGAAAATTGTATAATGAAGAATGTGATCGTTTCATGGTATTGAGCTCTCTTCACTTTTTGATCGAACCTTCCATGTTCACATTTTAACTCTGTGTTTATTGTTTCAGTTGTGCATGGTGCACAAACTTGGTTATGGCAACTGGGATGAGCTCAAGGCAGCATTTCGCACCTCACCTTTGTTTCGGTTCGATTGGTTTGTCAAGTCCCGAACAACTCAGGAACTTGCTAGGCGCTGTGATACCCTCATCCGTCTCGTGGAGAAAGAAAACCAAGAATACGACGAGAGGGAAAGACAGGCACGGAAGGACAAAAAACACTCTAGGGTACAACTCATCTTATTCTTGTGTCTTAACTTCGTGGATCATGCAATTGCTTTGGTCTAATAATTGCTTTTATTTCAATGCTTTTTCCAGACACCAACAAAGCGGTTATCAAAGGCACACGCTAACGAGACTCCTTCCCTGACTTCCTTTAAAAAGAGAAAACAATCATCCATGGACGACTACATGGGCTCGGTAAGCCCCAAATCTATACAAATTGCTGCATATGATTGTTAGCAAACAAGTCGTATCTTACTAACAATTATTTTTGCATTTTGCTTTTGTTAAGGGGAGGCGACGGCGATGAGACGGTCCAAATCTTATTTTGGAGCATGATATAGCTATGAACATTTTGTCACTATAAACCATATTATCCCCTAGAAAAAAGGAAATTGTGTATCTTATTTGTATTTTGCTACTTTCATTCTGTCGCCGCTAAGGCAAGAATTCTATTTTATCAGTCTGTTTTGTAATTGAATGGATGGTAGAACACTTCTGTTTAAAAAAGAAAATGTCAAAAAAGGAGAAGATTAGGACAATTCGAATCATATTAAGAAAATGTTAATATTTGAGACTGAGCATTTGGGATGCCGAATGAGTACCATTGCAAATAAATTGTGAAACTTATTTGATAGTACAAGAAATGTGATGGTCGATTGTATATGTCAAGATTGTTGATAAGTTTGGTTAAATTTCCCTTCGAGCAGCTAGTTGTTAAAAAGGATCAACAAGAATGCAAATTCAATATTCAATATTTATTAATCCATCAATTATTAGACCTTTGTCATTTTTTATTCTCGTACACTTGTTATAAAATCTATTCTTATGCAATGAAGATTGTATTTAATATTTATATATTCATAAAATATTAAATGTGCAATGCATATTTGACAATGCATTTTAGCTATTTAAATAAATATTTTAAAAATATATTCAAAAGTAATTGATAGTTTAATTAAAATCTGAATAAAAGTGTTCGCTAAAATATGTTATATATTTTTTAAAAAAATTTTGGCAATAAAAAAAAGTTTGTCGTGTGAAGACATTAGTTGATATAAAACAATATAGATTTTCTAAAGGATTTTAGATAATGTGGATCCGGTTTGATGGGTTTATCCAAATAGGATCCGAATTGTCCACCCTCTGTCCATCGACGATCAAGATTCCTCTAGCACATCTACCAACGGTCGGATTCCTTCGCCTCGCCGCAACGCACCCCTTCTGGTTTCTTTAAGAACCCTTCAAAACCCCTACTACGGTTCTCTTCTTGTTGCTCTCCTCGCCGCCTCTCCATCGCCAGGGTTGACGGCGCACCCACGGGAAGCGAAGGTTGGAGAAGGTACGAAAGCCATCGTCTTTCCCCCTTCGCTGCCTGGAATTTTTCCTTGTCCCATGTTCCGATCTCTGTTCGATCGAGACGCGTTGCCATTTCGGCTCTTTTTGACAACCCTTCTACTTATCGCTTGTTTTTCTATGCCCTAATCATTTTTTTTTCAGTGGTTCTGGAACCTGAGCCTTTCTTCAACATGTTCTGTTTCGCTAAGATTTCATCTTGCTTATGGGATCCCTTTGTATTCGTTATTTTATTGTTTTGCTTTCTTGTTTGGTAATTGTGTTTTTGTTTTCGTGTTGTAGGTTGGTGGTGCTGCGATGTTGGTGTTGTTTGAAACCCCTGCGGGGTTTGCCCTGTTCAAGGTTTTGGATGAAGGGAAACTGGACAAAGTCGAGGTATGGATAGACGTGTTTGGCGTTCCTATCTCGCCGTTGCAGATTTGATCTGGGAGAATGTTGATATGTCATGCTTTATCTCAAGTTATTAGTTTTGTTTACTTTATTCGTTTTCCATCTGCTATTTCAGGATTTATGGAAGGAGTTTACAAGTGCGGAGTCTGCTAGAAAGGTTACTTGACATGTTCTTATTTCTTCCGTTTTTCCTCCTGATTGTAAATGTTCATTACTGATTAGGTTGTTTCTGACTTTGTTTGAAATGACTATTGTGAAACAAATGATTCCACATTTCACCTAATTAACTAATTTCATTTTTAGGAAACTCCAGAGCAGCAGAAGCTGCCATATGACACTTGTTATTCAGTTCCTTTTTCTGTCGTCAATATGTTTTTTAAAACATTCCCCCCTCTTTTTGTCAGATTGTGAAGCTGCAAGCTTTCAATAAATTTGAGAACACTTCAGATGCATTATCTGCTGCAACGTTATTGATTGATAGCAAGCCCAGCAAAGGCCTGAGGAAGTTTTTACGTGCTCACTGTGATGGTGAAACATTGGCCGTGGCTGATTCAAAACTTGGCAATGCAATAAAGGATAAGCTGGTTAGCTAGTTAATGTGCTTTATCATTGTCTGGTATGGTTATATGATCTGAGTTTTGCATTCTATGATCTACAGAAAATTGATTGTCTCCACAATAATGCTGTGATGGAGCTGATGAGGGGGCTTAGGAATCAGTTGACAGAACTCATAGCTGGGTTAGCTGTACAAGATTTAGCTCCAATGAGCTTAGGATTGTCCCACAGCTTATCCAGATACAAGCTAAAGTTCAGCCCTGATAAGGTTACTCCTTTGTAGTTTTGATTCAAAGTGGTTTGGGTATGCTTGCACTTGCCCGTCTATATCAATTCCTAACAAATATTTCGATGTTGAATATACTAACACCATATGGAAACAGAAAATTCAGTTTTTGTACTCATAATTTGATCCACTTTTAGAAAATGACATTCTTGCTTCTCTTGGTGAGTCTAGTTCCACTGAGACCTATTTTATAAAGAAGGGGTTTTGGAAATTTGTGCATATATAATTTCACCTCTTATAAACTGAACTGCTCTTGTGATTATAAAAGATTTTCTTTTTGATTGTTTTAGGTTGATACAATGATCATTCAAGCCATCGGATTATTGGATGATTTAGACAAAGAGCTCAATACCTATGCCATGAGAGTTCGTGAATGGTATGGATGGCATTTTCCAGAGCTTGCTAAAATTGTGCAAGACAATATTCAGTATGCAAAAGTAGTTAAACTGATGGGCAACCGCACAAATGCTGTTTCCCTTGATTTTTCTGAGGTAAAACATGAGCTCTCTAGCACAATTATTGGTGGAAATTGTATTGTTTCCACTGCAAATAATTTGATGTCCATGCTAACAGATACTGTCTGAAGAGACTGAAGCAGAGCTTAAAGAAGCAGCAGTGATATCGATGGGAACTGAAGTTAGTGATCTAGACTTGTTAAACATTAAGGAACTCTGTGATCAGGTTCTAGCTCTTTCAGAGTATAGAGCTCAACTTTATGATTACCTGAAAAGTAGAATGAACACAATTGCACCTAATTTGACTGCTCTTGTTGGGGAGCTTGTTGGAGCACGTCTTATTGCTCATGGCGGTAGTTTACTGAATCTAGCAAAGCAACCTGGGAGCACAGTTCAGATTCTTGGTGCTGAAAAGGTATATCTTCTATTTTTTGTCCTTGCCTCCAAAAGTGCTTTCCTTTTTGTCACCATAGATGTAAGAGAAAACAATGATGATCAGTATGAGTTTGGTGGAACTGTGCTATTCTTGATGGATAATTTTGTTAAACGCCTGTTTAATAAAAATATAGTTTCAAATGTTCCAGGTTACAATAGAATACTTCTCTCATTTATGTTTCTTTGGGTTCACAATGGTTGCTTTGAGTATAATTTGGTGGCAATAATCTTGTCTTATGCTGTATTGTTGGAATGTGATATTATTTTGTAGGAGATGCATTGTTACTTTTTGGTATATCTCCCAATGTTCTATTTGTAATATTTATTCTTTATTGCTGGTTTAATTCTGTATTATTGTTTACCATAACAATGAATTGGTTAAGACTATTCTTAGTTGCAAGTTAAGAAGTCCTATAAATCCTTTGCTTATTCAAACTCAGAAGAATTTTTATGTAGTTTCCCTTCCTAGACTTGGATGTCTGATAAAAAAGGTAGGGAACTAATTTTACTCCTTTGGGGTGAGTATATTGTACATGTTCCTCCCACCAGTCTTGCCTACGTCTGAATGGACCATATGTTCTGAGTTTTCTATTGTACATGAGCTAGAAATATCACTTAAATTATCTTGTGTTCCATTCTTGGGTATCCTGCAATACCAGATATTTTTGCTAATTTATTGCTCTTAGATTTGTTGTTCTATAAAAACTGCTGCATAAGCTACATATGTCATAGAGGTTTATGCAGTGAGGGATCACATCATGTTAACTCAGATCCATGAGGGCAATGTAGGTTAAACTATCACACACTTATTAACTACCAAATCAAGTCAGGGATCACATTATGTAAACACAGATGCATAAGGACAATGTAGGTTAAACTATCAAACACTTGTTAAATACCAGCTCATGACACACATGTTAAATATCAAATCATGACCAACTTAATATTGTTATGATTGAATCATCTTCACCAGATAAACATGCTAGATGCATATCCAATGAAATTATTATTTTTATGGACGTTGTCAATTGGTTGTCTTGTGTCATCTTTGTTTTTCGAACTTAGTAGATATCCCTCATGTATACGAGTATGCACATAAAAAATGAGTCTGAGGAGTTGGATTCGTTTTGTGAGACCACTGGAAGAAGGCTTGTGTATAATGGCTTCATAGGCAACAAGAGAGGATTTAAGTGGCATATGCTTTCTTCACACTTGGTATGCGCAACAGAGGGATGGAATCAGAGGACCAAAATAGAGTCAAAAAATTTAAGCTAATGATCATTTTGGTCATCTGCATGAGATTGTTACAACTATCATTTCCATTTAATTCTGCATGGACCATTAAGTGCATGGCTGTCTCCACTGTCATTATTGATGGGACAAACTGGATCTGTTTTTGCATATAACTTTGAATTGGTCATTTTCTATCTTTTTCCATATATCGGGTTAGTAATGCTTATTTGGTCACATGCAGGCTTTGTTTAGAGCTTTAAAGACCAAACATGCTACACCAAAGTATGGGCTTATTTTCCATGCATCATTAGTTGGTCAGGCAGCTCCAAAAATCAAAGGCAAAATATCTCGTTCTCTCGCTGCCAAGACTGCTCTGGCTATTAGGTATGATGCTCTGGGTGATGGTCAAGACAACAGTATGGGACTGGAAAATCGAGCTAAGGTAAAAACTATAACGGTTCTCATATCTTTTAGATACATATGGAGCATACATTGAAATATCATTGTTAACATTATTGAATAGCTTGAAGCCCGCCTCCGAGTACTGGAGGGCAGAGAGTTGGGGCATTCTGCTGGCTCAACCAAAGGAAAGCCTAAGATTGAATTTTATGATAAAGATCGAAAGAAGGGTGCAGGGGCCCTGATTACTCCAGCAAAGGTATGAATGGTCTTTCTGCCCTTCGCTTCTGTCAATGTTTCTTTTTCATACTACATGTGATCTTTGTGTTTCATCTAGCTGTTTAGATAGGCCGTATATATATACATTGTGTGAAATGTGGGTTTTGAAACTGATCATGCAAATCCTGTGTTTCTCTATGTAGACGTATAATACATCAGCTGATCTTGTGCTCGGACAAGCAACTGATACAACTATGAAGAAACCTGCTAGTGAACAGGAAGGAGCACTTCTAAAGAAAAGGAAGCATGAGGAAATAGAACCAACTTCCACTGAGAAGTCAGCAAATGAGGTTCCTGCAGACCAGGATGAGGGGGAGAAGAAGAGAAAGAAGAAGAAAAAGATGGTCGAGGCAGATGGCATTAGCTTGCAAATTGCTGCGGAAGAGCAGGGTAAAAAGAAGAAGAAAAAGAAGGATGCAAAGCAGGAAGATGAGTTGCCGACCCCCCATCCACTGCCTGAAGAGGAACCCAGGAAAAAGGAAAAGAAGCGAAGGCAAGTCAAGGACGAGCAGGCACCGGACGATACGGCACACAAGAAAAAAGAAAAGAAGAAAAAAGAAAAAGGGGCACGGTAAACCTTTTTGTGTTTTGTTTGAAGCAGGGATGTCAAAATTCCATTGTTCTAGTACTAGGCTTACTGAAACTATGTAAATCGTTCCTTCTCTTGTATCTGCTATGTTGTCTTATCTATTTGCATTGGTCTTTGCGTCGCGATATACAAACTAGAACTATTGTTTTCTGAATGAGAACTTTTGATTCGAGCATTTTATGATACTCCACTAAGACCTCTTCTCTATGGAATTTGGTTTTGAGTTTAACAGATCGATTCATCATTCAAAGCTTTCACCAGAGCGGTTGAACAAAACTTGCAGCTGACTCTTCTTTGTAAGATGGTATTTTTCACGTATATTTTTTTGTGGCGATCTCTTGCAGATATAAAACTAGGTGAATGGTGGACGAAGTTGAAGACATGGAAAGATAACGCAGAGTTCATTTCATAGTCGCTCTTTATTTCTTGGTGGAGGAAGTAAAGGGAGTTTTAATGCAATAATAAAATTATTATCTTATGACTTAGTCATCGCTGATTTGAATTATATAAATAACATCTTGCAATGCAAATATTCATACACGACAATTTTAATGATTTTTTATTAATGATTTAAATTTAAAATTTATACACGACAATTTAATATTCTTATCGAACATGATCCTTCTTCAGTCGAAAGTACGACTAACAAATTAACTAATTAAAAAGCTAATGGTGTTAATGTCGAAATTAGAGACTAAATACTAAATTGTATTTTCCTAACAACATTTATAAAAAAAATTATGTATTCTTTTCTCCTAAGATAAAGATGTCCTTTTTATCAGGTAATTATTAAAATAAATTTAAGGATTTATATTTTAATATATTTATTATAATTTTATTTTAATTCTTTTATTTAAAATTGAAATGCCTATTTTACATTTTAAAATCACCACTTAAAATGTTCTTAATTTCATTAAATATGTTTAAAATATATTTTTTTAAAACTTATTATTTTAAAGAATTATTAAGGATTTTTAAAATTAAAATTTGGTATAACTGCTTAGTCCACACGGCAACTAGAGAAGCTACCAAATCGAGCGAAAAGTCAAAGAAAAGTCGTCAGCGACTTCTTCATTCTTCCTCTCTTATTTTGAAGCTTTTGATCCTCCCTTTGAATTTTTGCTTTTCCTCTCTTTCTCGATAGCTCAGCGATCGTGCTCATGGCGAGGCGCTACGATAGCAACCCTTTCGAGGAGGAAGAGGACGTCAATCCCTTCGCAGTGAGTCAATTCTCCGTAGACATCTTCCCCTTTCTGATTTTTTTTTTTCATTGGGTGTCTATCTGATCGTTCCCGATTATTGTTGCTGTGATGTATGATTGGTTTGTTGTGGTTGTTTTTCGGGGCGAAACCCTTGACGTCTTAGTTTGAGAATTTTGGTATACTCGGTTTTAGGCTCCTTACGGGTAAAGTCATGCTTATTCACGGTTAAAAAGACACGTCTTTTACCTTCTTTTTTTTTTGGTCTTTTTTCTGTTTGATACGAATTTGTAGTTATTATGGTATGCCTTGAGATGCTTTATTCCTTGCTCATCAATTCAGTTGGAGTCGGATATGGTATGCCCTAAACATCAGGAAATCAGGGATGTACAGTCGGACCTTCCTTTTGTAAGTGAAATAGCACAACGAAGAAAAAAAAATCATGGGTGACTGTTTGATCCGGAATATTATTGGGTTTCTAAAAGCGATCTATCTATCGATAGTTAACAATTTCCATTTGTAGTAGAAATTCAAGCTTATTTAGAGATAGAATAAACGTCACATAAGAAGCACTTTAGTGTCTATTGAATATTTACACAGGTGATTGTTCCCCTCTGTTCGTTCTTGAAGGCAATGGTTCTTGTATATCTGAAATTAAACAATGGTCAAGTAGAGTTATAAGCTCTGTAGTTAGGAGTGGTAATGATGTTTTATTTGTCTTTCTAGTTGATATGCCCACTAAAATAATAGCAATCAAAGATTGAATGCGTGCCACTATTTATATTACTCACTCAGTAAATCTTGTATTTAACTTGTACTATCAATTGTCTAGTCCCGTAACATATGTGCCACAATTTAGATGATTCAAGATATTGCAACTGGCATCTTGAAAGAATTGCTCAAACCAAAGAGTAATAAATATAAGTACTTTCTGTCTGAAACTATTATGTCTTGTTTGTGATAATATGCTCAATTTTTGGTTAACTGAGATGCAAGCCATCTATTCAACACAGAAGAATTTACCAGAATCAGTCTTACTAATTATTTTGTTTATGCAAAATCTATTATGACTGCAGAATCCATCAAGTATTCCTCCTGCATCAAATTCTAGGCTTTCACCACTTCCTTCAGAACCTGCTGGTTTCTACAATGATTATGGAACAACAGTTGATATTCCACTTGATACATCAAATGTAAGTGCAAATTTCAGGGTACTATATTGTTAATGAAAGCCAACATATGAATCAGTTAACTGAGTGTCCATTTGAGGATGACATAAAGTAATTAGGAGTTCGAATGTCCTTTTGTGCTTTTCAAATATATAATTGATGCATGGAAAAGTCATTTGTCATTGACATGTAGATTTGCAGAAACATTTGTTATAAAGATTGTATCTTCTTGATGTCATAATCAGTGCTTGTCTGATGTATCTTTGCAGTTCCTGTTAAGAGTTTTTTTTTTTTTTTTTTGTAATGCTTTCAGAGTTCTGTGTTTTCATATAGGATCTAAAGAAAAAGGAGAAGGAACTGAAAATCAAGGAAGAACAGTTAAATAAGAGGGAAAAGGTATGTTTATGATCTAAATGCCAACATGAGAGACTCATTGATAGGCAGACTACTCAAGTCAATCAGCTGCCTCTGTTGCATCTTATTGTGATTTCTGCTCCGTGACAATTTATTCTGTCATCTGTTTTTATTTTTGCCTATTTTAATGAACTATAAAACTTATCATGTTTCATGTCTATGATAGAGAGGACCCATTGACTCAGTGTTCACAACTGTTGTTTTCTTTGATAACAATATTTTTGCTACATCCATATATTTGTTTAATTCAGTTTTGTTTTATAGGAACTTAAACGCAGAGAAGATGCAGCAGCACGTGGTATGATCTTCCTGGATCCTGGTTTTCTATTTTTTGACACACTGATGTTGCTTCCTTCTCATTTATCTAATAACCTTGTTATAGTGATTAAAGCTATGCACCTTTTCATATTTGCAGCTGGTATTATGATAGAGGAAAAGAATTGGCCACCATTTTTTCCTATCATACATCATGATATTGCTAGCGAGATACCCATCCATGTGCAGCGATTGCAGTATGTTGCATTTGCATCATTACTAGGTATGTTTTGAAAAAGAATAAATAAAGCAGAGAATTTCTTAGCAGCGCATTCTCGACTTATTAACGTAGTCAGTCAGATAACCAACTCTTCTTAGTGATATGTTGTGATTGGTGCTGGTAACTTCCTTCAAATGACATTTATGGATTCAGCCATGCAGATCAAGTCACAGTATTGCTTGTTTTTTCTTCTTTTTGAAAGGAACCCCAATTATTTTGTCTAACTGTAAATAACTACTTGGATTTGATTGTTTTATGTATTATGCTTTCCATTTTGGAATTTTGCAGGGTTGGTTGCATGTCTCTTTTGGAATTTTATAGCAGTTACCGCAGCTTGGATTGGGGGTGAAGGTGCTAATGGTATTCAACGTTGCTGTTTATTTAATTCTATTTTGTCAGACAATGTTAATATTATTAAACCATGCTGAAGTTGATTTTGCTTGCTTTGTGGCTAGGTGTGAGGATTTGGTTCCTTGCCATCATCTACTTTATTTCAGGTGTCCCTGGAGCTTATTTCTTATGGTATAGACCTCTTTATCGTGCAATGAGGTACTTTTTCTTCTTATATATTGCTTCTCGCGTCTTATTAACTGAACATCAATTATACATCTGAGAATTACACAAATATAAAATGATACATGTTATTCTCATCTCTTCCTATCTTGAAAAATTTGTGGACTGTAAACTGATTAATCCTCCACACCAACCTATCTCAAGTTGTTTTGTGCTTTTGCCAGGTTGAATTCAGGCACAACACTACAACTAGATGATTTTTATCTTCTCCTCTCTCTCCTCTCTCTCTGTGTTTTGCAGATGCATTTGGTTGCCTGTTCATATAAGTCTTGAATGCTGCATATATTAACACAGCTTAAAATGGATGCTAATCACATTTGTAGTCTGCTCGCTGCATATATGAATTATATAATGCAGCTTAAAATGGATGCTAATCACATTTGTAGTCTGCTTGCTGCATATATGAATTATGAATGCAGCTTAAAATGGATGCTAATCACACTTGTAGTCTTCAGGTATCATGAAAACTAATATTAAATATATAGATTGTGAAGAAATTAAATTTCCTATTTGTAAGGTTTATAGAGTTGATACCATGAACCACTAATGGAAATATGAAAACTTCTTTTGCTTTTCCATTATGACGTTATAAAATAAGTATTTTGATATAAATTATTAAAAATATTTTTTATATGCTTTATCTTCAAGAAAATGATTTTCTATCATGCTTGTAATTAAATAACTGATGATAATATAAAATAAAATTGTGTCAAATATCCTGCTTTAGTTAAAAAATGTATCTATTTCAAGGGATTTATATTTGTTTTTATTTATATAACTTCTACTGCAACTACAATTCATTTGCAAGCAACCTAACAACATTGTGACAAACACGATCTGCAACATTTTCATTCGCCTGCTATTTGAAAATAGAGGTCACGGGTTCAAATTCTGGAAACAGCCTCTTGCCAAAGGCAAGGTAAGGCTGCATACAATGGATCCTTTCCCCGGACCCCGCATGGGGCTGCCCTTTTTTGCTATTTTTAATTCAGGCATTACAAATTACCCAACCAAAACATACTGTACATGTAATACAGAACAGGAGTCCATTGAACCTAGAATTTTAAAACTCACTTACATGGACTCTGCAATATATCTTGCAGGACTGAAAGTGCTCTGAGGTTTGGATGGTTTTTCTTGTTTTATCTGGTAGGTTCTTTCTCACTTTCTGCATATTGATTCCTATGGTGTTGTAAGGGCATCTACTAACTATTATCTCTGCTGCAGCTACATGTAGCATTTGTGATTTATGCGGCTGTGGCTCCTCCATTTATATTTAAGGGGAAATCTTTGGCGTAAGCTTCTTGTCATGCTTCCTATGTTACTTTTTGTTCTTCTCTATGTACTGGTTAGCATAGAAGCCTTGCAGATTAATTACTTAAGAGGCTTGTTCATATTCTCGTAATGGACTAATGCTATCTTAGATGCTTTATGTTACACTTAGTTTCTCAGAATGAATTACTGATCATGGAAACAAATATTAACTCAGTGAACAGTAATATAACTATAGTTGGATAGCAAAGGGTTGGACATGTAATCCACAGCATTAGGTTTGCAAGAAGCCCATGTGGCTGTTCCATGCTGCTTCACATCTATAAGTGTGATTGACACATAAGTCAAACTTGATTTAAATCAATACCATTCTGATCCTAGATTTCATTCTTATAGCCGGCAGCTGGATAAATCGGATGAATCATTGTGTATATCTGTCCTTAGTAATTTGTATCCTCTGATCTTAATATTGAATCCACTTCAAAGACATACTCTTTGACTCTTGTATTGATTGTGGTAATCAGTATCTCAAATCTCAACTTTTAGATAGATATAATTGTTTCATGATCAATTGAAAATTGAAATGAACTAAGAGCTTATTGTTAAAGTTGTACGATGTTGATTCATAACTCATCAGAATTAAATCTGGCCCATTAATGTTGAATCCAGTCAATCAGAAATTAAACCTAATTCATTATAACAAGAACTTGAATCTTCAATCATATGTCAAACTGCAGAGGTCAGGAATGCGTGAGCCTCTGAATTGACATAGTTGTGATAGAAAAATAACAACTCTTGTTTTGTGGGGACTCAGAGTTGATGGCGAGGATAGAGTCGGTGCAAGGCAACTAGTGAAAAGAGGAACTAGCCTTCAAGGATTAAGAGTTGAAGTCAGAAGTGGCTGTGAAAAACAAGCTGTGCCATATCAATGCTATCTTAATCTTCCTCTTTTCACTTAGCATCAATGTGGACACAAGATTCTGTGTAAAGCAATAGATCATATAATCTCTTATTGTCAAATTCGTTTTGATTCTTTTTAAATGAATTTGTCGACGTTTTGTAGTTTTTAGTCATGGTGAGGTATGAATCATCACTGTTTATTATGAAACATATGGTCAGCATCAATCATATTATGCTATCAAAGAGGATACTATACTATCTTATTTATATTTTGAGGATGAAAATTTTATTCCAAGGTTGGACTTTTTAAATTCCAGACCTTTCAAATCAAGCCTATAAGTTTCTACTGAACCTTACAATTCAAGATGCAAAAATTCACCTCAGTGATTCACAATTCCAATTTTGATTCAAGAGTATTTGGAGCTAATTTTCTATTTGGAGCCAATTTTGATTCATAATTTAGGTTTTTATAATTGTTGTAAACATCAAAATAGCCCCTGGCGTAGCTAATTTTCTATTTGGAGCACCCCATATAGCAATTTAATTGGTTGTGTTATATATTATGTACTGGAGCTGAATGCTAATGGCAGTATTAACATTTTGCTGCTAACAAATTCTCTCTTGTGTGTCTGTTGCAGAGGAATCCTTGCAGCTGTGGATGTCATCGGTGATCATGTGATAGTTGGGGTCAGTTCCAAGCTATTCTGAAGAACCTCTCACAATATTCATTTACCTTTGAACGATATTGTTTTAGCATTCAAACACAAAGCAGTTTGAGAAAAACAGTCCTACAGCAAGCCACCATTCGTTTAGGATTGTTATACCATAGAATTGACTAATACTCAATTTTACTCTGCCCATATCTATGTTGAGCTGGTTTGTCTTTATATTTGTGTAGATTCTGTGATTGTTTTTTACGTGATAGTCAAAAACACAAACTGAGAGAATGCAGGATCATAAAAACCAATTCTGTCCATATCCAAAACATGACTTCTATACATATATATATTATTCTAACCCAAAGCTCTTCCATTTTCTTGTAGATCTTCTACTTCATTGGTTTTGGAATGTTTGGCCTAGAATCATTAGTCAGCCTCTGGGTCCTTCAGGTAATCCTCAACCTTCATCATATTTGTTACCAGAAAAAAGTTTGTTCTCTGTTTCAACAGAAACTATACGTTGTGTTGAATAGTGCCTATGAAATGAGTGCCTTATGTTTCTATATGATCCACTGCGTGGCTCTTCCAGTTCCCAGTTCTTCAAATTGAATCAGAACAAAAGTCTGGCTCTATCTGAGTTTCTCTATCTATCTAACAGAAGTAGTTTAGTTTCCAATTCTGGGATTAACATGTTGAATATTCAGAGATCCTAGAAGACAAAAAAAACACTTTCTTCCCTCATTATGGCCTTCTGGGACATTATTTTTGCAGAAAGAATTCAGGTACTTCCGAGGGACTGGTAAAGCTGCAGAGATGAAGCGGGAGGCAGCACGCGGTGCTATGCGAGCAGCAATATGATCGACAGGCTTCGAGATCATGTGTGAGAACTATATTTATAGGTTTGCTATTTGTTCTTCAGTTAATGTGTGATCTATAGTAGGGCCATAGCACATTGAATGACATTTTTTATAGCAGTTGTAAAATTATTTTTGGCCATCAACAGATGGGATCCCATGAATGATCCCAAATACTTTGGTAATATGAATATTTTTTATTCTCTTAATATAATATTGATCAATATTATATTATAATAATATTTCAATTCTAATTCATACTAATAATATTATATCATAACAATTACAGTAAGCATGTGAAAACAGTAGACAAAACAACAATTTCGTTGTATAATAATTCCTTCTTTATTGCTTCATTGGACAACGACACCAGGACGGCAAGTTGCTGGCGCACTTCACGGCCTCAGATCTCGCATCTCGAAACTCTAATCATATAAATCATTATCGACAAAAAAAAATTAACAAAAAAATAAATAAATTAAGAATCTAACATGATTTAATTGCACTACTCTATATTCAAATTAATATTATTTATTTATTTATTTATTTTCCTCCATCGCCATCTATAAAATGTCCGTCCGCCACTTTCTTCTCCTCCAACTCTTTCCTTCCTTATTCTTATCTTCTCTCTCGAGAGTATTATTCCGAGCGCGGGAGCGAGAACTGAGACATGGCCGGCGGCGCTATCGTCAACTCCGGTTCCGGCAAGGAATACCCCGGCAAACTCACCCTCTACGTCCTCGTCACCTGCGTCGTCGCCGCCACCGGCGGCCTCATCTTCGGCTATGACATCGGCATCTCAGGTACTACTACCTTGGATAAATTATTTAATCATTAAATAAATAGTTAAGAATCGGTTGATTAATTAAGGCGGGGTGACGTCGATGGACTCGTTCCTGGAGAAATTCTTCCCGGAGGTTCACCGGAAGCAGCAGGCAGACCGAAGCACGAACCAGTACTGTCAGTTCGACAGCCAGCTGCTTCAGACCTTCACGTCGTCGCTCTACCTCGCGGCCCTAGTCGCCTCCTTCTTCGCCTCCGGCGTGACCAGGGCCTTCGGCCGCAAGTGGTCCATGTTCGGCGGCGGCGTCACCTTCCTCGTCGGCGCCGCCCTCAACGGCGCCGCCAAGGACGTCGCCATGCTCATCATCGGCCGCATCCTCCTCGGCATCGGCGTCGGCTTCGCTAACCAGGTATATATATATCGAATTCTCTGCTTCTTCTTCGCATCATCATCATCGATTTTTCCCCCTTCAACGATTCAAAGAACAAATTGAGTCACTAGATTACCGGCGACTTTTAGTCAACTCGTGCTACTGCGATTAGTTGAGCTGTATCCATACCAACATCATAACTATAATATTCAGCAAAGAACAAGGATTAAGAACCAGAAATTTATTAAAATAAAGGATTCGGTAGCTGTCACATGTTATCGTATCCTTTACTTAGTTGACTATAAATATATATAGTTGCTATTGAAAATGAGGGTGGTGGTTCTCGAAAAATAAATAAATACTAATAATAATAATAAAAGAAAGAAACTGTATTTCAATTTTGTTGAAGAAGTGGCTGTTGGGTAGGCCACTGCATGCATGTTTTGTGGAATAAATCATCCATCACAATTGCATATTTTTCCAAGATGCCTTTTCTTGGTTCTTTCTTAAAGAATAATTAAATTTGTGAATGAAACCTTGTTTTGTGGTCTTATCGATGGAAGTCATCCTACGCAATTAGAAGTCTAGCTAATAACATAATGATGAAGAAAAGTAACGAAGTGAAAGGGATTTTCACGTAGAATCTTATGATGGATAATCTTATTTTGTCACTGAATCTGGAGTTAGTTTAATCAGGAGCCTTCTGCGTGAAGGCTCTTCAATTTATTTATTTTTTCTCAGAAGATAACTCGATCACAATACAAGAGACAAAGAAATGTCTCAATCTGTTCCAAGATTTTTTCACTTTTTTTTTAATTTAATTTTCTAAAGAATTTTTTCCGGTGAAATTCGTTCTGGTGACGCAGTCGGTGCCGGTCTACTTGTCGGAGATGGCGCCGGCGCGACTCCGCGGCATGCTCAACATCGGTTTCCAGCTGATGATCACGATCGGCATCCTCGCCGCAAACCTGATCAACTACGGCACCAACAAGATCAAGGGCGGGTGGGGGTGGCGCGTCAGCCTCGCGCTCGCCGCCGTTCCGGCGGCCATCATCACCGTCGGCTCCCTCTTCCTCCCCGACACCCCCAACTCCCTCCTGGAGCGCGGCTTCCCTGAGCGCGCCCAGCGCATGCTCCGCCGCATCCGCGGCACCGACGACGTCGGCGCGGAGTACGCCGACCTGGTGGCCGCCAGCGAGGAGTCCAAGTTGGTGGCGAATCCGTGGGCCAACATCCTCCAGCGCCGGTACCGCCCCCAGATCACCATGGCCCTGCTCATCCCCTTCTTCCAGCAGCTCACCGGCATAAACGTCATCATGTTCTACGCCCCCGTCCTGTTCCGCACCCTCGGCTTCGGCAGCAACGCCTCCCTCATGTCCGCCGTCATCACCGGCCTCGTCAACGTCTTCGCCACCTTCGTCTCCATCTTCACCGTCGACCGCCTCGGCCGCCGCAAACTCTTCCTCGAGGGCGGCGCTCAAATGATCGTGTGTCAGGTACTGCAACTCAATTAAGATCCACGTTCCATTGGCAAATCTCATCTAAAACACTAATTAGATCGTAGTCGGGACATTGATCGCGATCAAATTCGGGACGAGCGGCGCCGACGGCGACTTGTCGAAGGGGTACGCGGCGATCGTGGTGCTGTTCATCTGCGTGTACGTGGCGGGGTTCGCGTGGTCGTGGGGGCCGCTGGGGTGGCTGGTGCCGAGCGAGATCTTTCCGTTGGAGATCCGGTCGGCGGGGCAGAGCATCAACGTGTCGGTGAACATGCTGTTCACCTTCGCCATCGCGCAGGCCTTCCTCACCATGCTCTGCCACATGAAGTTCGGCCTCTTCTACTTCTTCGCCGGCTGGGTCGTCATCATGAGCTTCTTCGTCTTCTTCTTCTTGCCGGAGACCAAGAACGTGCCCATCGAGGAGATGGTGCTCGTGTGGAGGAAGCACTGGTTCTGGGGCAGGTTCATTGCCGCCGAGGACGTCAACGGCGTCGAGATGGGCGTCGGCAAGCCCAAGTCCGGCGACAAGTAACTGCATGCATGCTGATGTACCATTACCACCGATCGATAGCTAAACTTATCGATCGATTAATTAATATGATGAACAATTAGAATGCAATGAGATAATTGCTGTAAATGTTTTATCAGTTATGAACGATTGAATGCTCTAAAAAAGTTGATGAAATATCAGCAAAAAGGGACAGAGACTTGGCCTTCATCATAATGAAGCAAGTGGCTCAATAATAGATCCTGAGAGAATCCAGTTCTCCTAAATCGCTGTAGATTTTGTTTGTTCCTGTCGACGAGAATAAGATACTGCCAGCTAGGCAGTCGCAGTCGGCGCTTGCTAAATCTAAGTGGATGAGGGATCTTACGAGTCTTCACTTAGATCTTTGTCGAATTACAGAACTATCAGATTCTATATACAGAAAAGGTTTTAAATATCAAAGAAGAAATATATTACAACGTAACTTTCTTCACTCTACAAATTCTCCCTTGAGTTTATAGATTTCAAGGATAAACTTTAATAGTTGACAAATTCAATTACAAACTTTATACTGCACGCGGACATTAATTAATCAAAAAGGTTGCCCTGTTCATGTTTCCACTCTTGTACATCTGCCTCAACAAACAGACATGACAATGAACAACAAGTGGCAGACACCGGCATCTGACAGGCTCGCGCCCCAATTCTCCATTCAATGCCATTCAAAGCAAAGCCTCTGCCTCTGCATCTTCTCTGGTTGGAGTAGAAGCAGAACCAGACAAGTCCAAAGACATCCTGGTCCTCTTTCCGCTCAAAAGGAAGGGAAGAGATGTGGTGCTACGTGGGGAAGGCCACCAAGATCTTCTTCCTGGTGGTGGCTGTGCTTCTGGTGGCGGGCCTCGTCCTGGGCTTCGGCATCGTTCGCCACGGCTCGAGCAGCAGCAGCAGTCAGGGGAACCGTGGCTGCGACGACGGCGGCCGCGGCTGCCAACCCACTCTCCCACATCAGGTTCCAGCCACCGCCTCATCCTCGTCGCCGCCGCTCCTCAGCCCCCCGGTTCCTGTCGCCGTCACTCTGCCGCCCGGCTCCTCGGCCTAACGTCGCCGGATTCGGATCGGAAGCTCTTCTTCAGCATTTTTTTTCCTTTCTTTCTTTCTTTAATTTTGTGCCTTGTAACCTTTTTCATTTTTATAGAGTAAAATGCAGAGGTTTTATTGGTCATAATGTTCTTTTTTTTATTTTTTTAGAAAATTTCAATGTACGTATCGAGGAGAAATATCTATAATGTAAGCAAAAAATATTCTTCAATTTTTTTTTGAACTCACAATAAGCAAAATTTACAAATGTACTTTCTCTTAATTTTTTGAAATTTTGTGAAGTTATTTTAGACTGATCAAAACTATTTAAATTTCACAAATGAAATATTTCTTGGAACCTTTAAAAAGACATTTATGGAGGTCCTTTTGATTTTTTTAAAAAAAGAAAAAACAACAGTTCGCACATTGAAAACTTCTTAAGAACAATCCAACATAACATCAATCACATGCTATTACGGTTAGACATTCTTTTAAGTTACAATGTGTAAATCAGTTGTGCAAAAACAAACATGAAAACAGCGTTGTTTGGCAATCATGTAGAGAAGAAGGATAAAAAACTAATGATCTTTTTCACATCATTTCATGCCAAATATCTCTTCTGGTGGATCATAGATATTTTTTTCTGGAAATAGCTCCTCAAAATCTTGTTTTACTTGATTCCGAAGCAAGGGATGCGGTAGAAGCCCCTTCAGCAGTATCCTGAAAGGCAATTCTTCTGGTGGGTCTGGAGATTTCTTCATGTCTTCATAGATGTTCATCGCATCTGCAGGCGATCCAAATCTCAAAAATCCCCTTATTACCTCAGCATATGTCCGGAAATCAGGAAAAAGTTTCTCCTTCCGCATACTCTCCCACATTTCCATGGTCGCCTCCATTTTCTTAGATTTTGCCAGAGAAACAATCAAATCCTTGTACATATACACATCTGGTTTGTACCAATCCTCCTTCTTTATAACATGAAATATCTGTTACATAAAATGCAAACGATCGTTATTGTTCAATTGAATATAGCAGAATGTGAGCCACTACATGATTATAAATTGAATCAACATTTGGTAACATAGTGAAAGAATCAAGACACTGCAATTACAAAACATTTTAAGCTCTAAATTCAAAAAAGAAAATATCAGAATAATAAACAAGTTTATTTGCCTTATAAGAAGAAAGATTGTCCATGACTGTATCTGAAAGCAATAAACAGTATCTCACAGTCTTGGAACATAATTCAATTCACAACTCTATGCCCTTTTATTTAATGCACTAAATTTAGACAAAGTGTTTCCTGCTGGGTTTGGGGGGTGCTTTCTTAAAGTATTTTTGAGAGTAAAAGGCACTTAGAGAAATGCAAAATAAAACCCAATCTGCAGATGATCATATAAAGTGAAATTTAGTCTCCAGTATTGAATGACAAAAACAGGAATGTCAATAAACTCTGCAATTTTGCATAGAGGTAGAAGAGAAGCGATATAAATCCATTATTGAGAACATTGCAGATGATTCCTCGTTGTTACTTTTACCCCACAACATGGACGTAGATGCTCTTTAAATTAATCCACACAAAATGTAATGACAGAAATGATATGAGTTCATCACTGTTAAGTCACAAGGAGCTCAAAGGTACCAAGAGTCAATGTTTTCTGAGATACTAGATAAGTTGACTCAAGAAAAATATTATTTTTAAAAAAAAAGTATATATAAAAATGCCAACTGAGACAGTAAAAGTATGATATCTTGGAAGATATAAACTATGAAAAATCTAATCTTAAAGCATGTCTAATATTTTTAAAAATGAATACAAGAGAAATTTTGACGGTGAAACAAAGGACCAAGCAGAATCAATTTAGGACAGAAAGAGGGGGAAAGAAGATTTGAGATGTTCATGACGAAGAATAAAGTTCATGATGAAGAATAAATGCTCCAAAAATATCATAGCTTGTACCTATCACCACCTTGGCACCTCCATTATGTTGTTCCTCAAATCTAACTGTTGTTTTTTTGTTATTGAACTTTCTTTTCTGAAAACTACCTCATTGGTGTTGGCTCCTTTTTGAGGAAGTGAGCAAAGAGGGAGGGAAGACCAGGCTGCTAAATCATATTCATGACCTCTCTCTCAATCGAGAAATTCTATTGAAAATCCTAGATTCGCTCATTATGATACCAAGTCGAGAGATAAATTATATTATTATAGTGAAAAGAGAACAATTACATCCATATAAATAGGACTCCACCATACCTAATGACTAAATACTTGATGTGAGAATAAATCTCTGTTCTCACACATATAACTATTACTCCACATATATGATAAAACTATAGAAGCCTTATCCCCAATCAAAAATATCAAATGAAATCTATTGACATATTTACTCATGTATCAGAATTTCAATCACAGTAAATGTCAGCCGCGTCAAGAAAGGTGCAGAATCATATTACTATGATCTAAAGCGATTTTTCGTACAACCAACTACATACAGAAAAATATATGATCTTAATGAGCGTTAAATTTGTGTTTCTGGCAAACACAAGTGGAATTCACTGAAAATTAGTATGTTAATTCGCATGATTCCGCAGAGCAACAGAGGCAAAAGCCATGTAAACGAGTGTAGCAGACTTGGAAAGAGTGCTCGAAACTACTGAAGGCTACTACTCGATACATGATTCCAAATGCAACCTACTACTGAAAGCCCAATCATTTATTATAAATTGAAGATTTTTTTCTAAAAGAAAAATCCAACAGTCTCGATTTGGACAGAAGGCCTCAAAAGCTTTTCACTGCACCGAATCGCGCAAAACCCTAAACCCCTCGAAAGCTATCTGCACGATGGAAGTTAGAACGGCATACCTTGACTGCCAAATCAACCTCCCCCTGGCGCTCGAGCTCGGTGAGGACGGCGATCTTGTCCATCTTAAGTAGCCGAAGGACATGTGTTTTGATGAACTTTTCTAGTTTCTCGTCATCATCTTTGAACCTCTTGAGCCCCAGGATGACGAACAACGCCTCCTTACCTATCATCTTCTTACCCCTCCAAAGGGGACCTCTCGGCCTCCCGTCGTGGTAGTGGCGCCTCAAACCCAGATCTCCCGCGCCTTCTACAGATAATGCCACCGGCGAATCGATTAACGAAAGACGAGGAAGAAGGCATATCTGTCTCTGCAAGGCACTCGCTGGAAAAGATGCAATTTTTACGCGAGATAAGGCGGCGCGGATGGCCATCGCACAGGAAGCGAGGGAAGCGGCTGGGAGAGGCGGCGGCGGCGTTGATGGGCGATGTTCATGAACTGAGCTAAAGAGACAGAAGAGTAGCGATTCGGCCTGTTAATCGGCCACACCCTTGGGCCCCTGGTTCTTGAAGGTGAACGGCCCGATCGCACTCTCGACCGGGCCGGGCCGGGCCATATCCTTGACCAGCTTGTTGGGTCAACTGACCAACCCGATCCAATCAGGATGAAGTCTAATCTGGCTAATTGATCCGCTTGACTTAATCCTATCGGCTGGACCGGATGGACACTCAGATCGTTTCAGTCCGAGTCATACTCTGCGTAGCTTTCAGACCGAATATGGAAAACAAAAATAAATAAAATAGAATTTTAAGGGGGAAAAAACACAACGCCTTTAGTTGCGACAAGTATATGACCACAAGAGGGGGAAATAACTTTTAAAAAAAACCATGAATTTAAGCAATTCATAAATCTTTTTATGGACAATGACTAATCGAAAAAAAACTAATATTCAATCAGCAAGCTGGATATGGAAATTACAATGTTGTACGATTTAATAATCCCTTATCAATCAACGTGGCTCCGATCCCATAATTATTATTACATTGCCAATAAACATCAAGTGTTCAAACATCTGAAAAGGCTAAGCATCATAAACGTGAAACTGCCGTGCTGCACCTAGACTGCATCTAGATTATGAAAGAATAATAGTTGACAGATCAGGCCGTTGATAAATCACAAGACTTATCGGCTAGTATTGGTTCCCAGACACGGCATGGTTTTTTGAGCGCATTTCGTAGGAGAAATAAATCACTGCAGGGCAAGACAAAAGTTAGTTCCTTCAAGATGAACTTTAACATGAACTTGCTGGCTAAAATGTAGGACTTGTTCAAAGAAACCAACTCTTTGTATAAACAAAGAAAAAGCATAAAATATATTAAAATTTGAATTAGTCATGCCAAAAGAAGAAAACAAGCCCCAAAATGATAAGTTGTGAGTCAAATTAAGCATATGGTGACTCGGAGACCCTTAACAATCTGAGTATAGTATCTCTTTATGTTGTGCATTTGCAAAAGCCTTTTTGAGGATCTGAGAGATGCAATTAGGAACAGCCACATGAATTTTCCACCTACCATGAAATACTAAAAGGAAAAAATGTTTAACAGCTACTATGATTGTAATTTATGTTAAGATAAGACAGCATCAACGATAAAACAAGCAATGTACCTGTGGCTGTTGTTGCTGATAGTTGTACCCAGGATAGGCAGCATATCCATATGTATTAGGATCTTGAAGCGCAGGGGCATATCCATATGTCTCGTAGCTTTGAGCGTATCCGTAATAGTTTCCATTCCATTGGCTGGGATCTTGTTGTTGCTGCTATCAGACACAAGCGAATTTTGATGATTCTATGGTCAAGAGTATTCCAGACAATTTTAATCAAGCCAGCGACGATAATAGACCTGTTTATTTGCAGGACTACGACCCCAAGAAAGCCGGACACTTTGGCCACCCACAGGTGTTCCATTTAGTTGTCTCAAAGCCTCTTCTGCATTGGGCCTAAAAAAAGAAATCAAGTAACACATAAACATGAATACCAGAGGAACAAAAATGATATGGTAGAATGATAATGTTCATTTTGAAAGCAAACCTGTTGGCAAACTGAACAAACCCACAACGCTTGCCTGCAGGTATCTTAACATATACCAACTCCCCATAAAGGCCAAATGCTTGCCGCAGAATGTCATCTGTGACGTTTGGATCCAATCCACCAACAAATATCTGAAACCCAGTTAGTAATAGTCAAGATTAGTTGCACATTACCTTACTATTATTTGCAAATAATGATAATTAATAAAAACAAAAGCACTTACAGTAGTATTATTTGGATCATTGTCAGATTCAATTCCTTGAAGATTCTGATGAGAACCTACAAGCAAGAACACATGAATTGTTAGGAAAACTAACTGAATGATTTGGGCACACATTATGTGTTTGAACTTCGAAGGAAGTCTGATCTGGAGGAAACCAAACTTGGTGTTAGATTGCTGGATGACGATCAAGATGCATGCAGCACATCTTTCAAGATATGATAATCCTCCCAGATTACAAAGTACACACTAATATTTTATTACTACAACAACAACAACAACAACCAAGCCTTATCCCACTAAGTGGGGTCGGCTATATGGATCCTTTTACGCCATTGAGC
>JBBMKF010000021.1:5425512-5440709 GCA_037834155.1 Curcuma caesia | reverse complement strand
ATTACAGCACGTCAAAAGGGTGGGTTGGGGAGAGGGCCGCAACTGCATACGTAAGTTATTTATAATTTACTAAATTTGTTATTAATCATGTAGAATTAATTTTATATATATTTTAACATATTTGTTATTCTTAGGATGATATGGTCAGACTGCGTGATGAATATGTTCAGACACAAGAATCTTCAGGAAATGACATCGATGCAGTACAAATTGCGGATACAGTTTGTGATCGAGTCCTCGGTACACGCTCGGGCTATATTAGAGGACTTGGAAGTGGGCCAAAGCCAGTTAGGTCCACTTCTTCAGATGCCACCTCCTCATCTAGAACCACTAATACAGCACTGCGTGAAAGGCTCGAAGGCACTGAAGCAGAGTTAGCGACCACCCGACTTCAATTAGCAACCACTCAGGATCAGTTAGCAAGCACCCAAGATCAGTTGCAAGCAATGAGATCCAGACAAGATATATTTGAACAAATTCTTAATCGGTTGGCACCTGGAGCGCTACAATCTTTAATCCATGATTCTTCTTCAGCTCCACCTCCCCCTGCACCTTAGGTTGTGACGGTAAGTTAAATCTTAACCATCATCTGAGTTTCCTACTATATATATATATAGAGAGAGAGAGAATTATATAAGTTTGTTTCCATGTTCTAACACATATTCTATTTGTAGTAATCAGTAGTTATCTAATGGAACTCATGTTAATTATCATGCACCAATAGCACATACTTAGGTTGTCTGCATAGTCTCTTGTAAACATTGAACCTGTGCAGATTATGTTGTGGAACTCTAAAGCCTATTATAGAAGTTTTAGTTCCATTTGTAGCAATTTTTAGTCAATTTGATGTAGGTTTGACTGTTATTAGAGTAATTTTGATTAAAATTAAAATAATTTTAACCAACATTAGTATAATTTTGAGCAATATCAAAATAATTTTAATCAATGTTAATTAGAGCATGCATGTTTTTGCTAATCTAGAGAGGTATTTTTAGAATGAGCAATATACCGTGTGATAACTCTTTTTGTAGTTTGAGAGTTTATTAAAGTTTGAGAGTTTATTAAAGGAGAACATCAATGGAACAATTTGTTTTGGTTGAACAACCCATCAAATTTCATAAAGTCTCATTATAGACATGAGCCATCAATCTCTAAATTAGTTATAGAAAATGAATCCTCAATGGCCAACAAATTAATTATATTGAAAAAATATAATTATATTGTAAGCATTATTTTTCCTGTTGTTTGCATTCTCTACTTCTACTGAAATGTCCTCGAACAATTAATTTGAGTGTATAATTAATAACTCATTAGGCACAAAGTTCTTCAAACTTCTACGACAACCACACAATTAGTTAGATTTAGGGGTGAGAAATCCGTTCAAAATCAAACCGATCAAATCGAAACCGATTAAACTAATTTTTTTTTTACAAACTGAATTGACCGAACTTGACCATCAAAACTGAATAAGTTGAATTGATATAAAATCGATCAATTGATGACTTCATCAATATCTACGAACTGAATTTTCAAATTTGATCGGTTAATTCGGTTTGGTTTAATAAAGATCACCCTTATTACAGGTCAAAGTGACTCTTAGGGACAGTAAATGTTACATAAAGCTCTCCTCTAACAGGGATAAATAATGCTACATAAAGGGAACGCAATTAGTTCACTGCTTGAATGAAACAAGGTTATGGAGGGGTACTAAAGTTGTGGCTGGTTGTTTTTCTTATTAGCTGTCCAGAATTAAGTTGGGGACCTTATATTCCTGATCTCTGGAGGTAAAAGATTGATCTGTTTGGGTGAAAGAGTCTCACAACTCGCTGCAGCTAGCAATGCCCTCTCTATTTTTTGTGTTACAACAATGAATTAAGAACATGGATCGAACATGGACTTTTTTATATATGTCCCAATAAAAGAAATTAAACTACTTTAGGCCTGTAATGCAGAGCCTATTGCCGGTTTAATTTGATCTGTTGCATGCTGCAGATCATGAAGATAAAATTTTCACTATAATTCCCATCCTGATCCATTTTTAATGCTAACATTTTGCAGGAGCAAGGAACAGTTGATTGTAGGCAGTATGTGATTCACCAACAGTGCATCACAAACAGGCAATCGACAACACTAGAGATGCCTGCAAACGAAATATATAAAAACTAACTTATATCTTGTTTTAGACGTACAGTACAGCAAATAAATCATACACAAATTAACAGCACGAAGCTAAGATACTGCTGCTTTAACAGATAGAATTAAGACATGCTGTTACTCAGCTACGTACGCACGTATATATATACAAGAAAGTTTGTTAATATACCATATACAGTACGTACTAGTCGAGGCTCAGTGACCTAATGGATCACCAACAACATAAAGCAGACGGTATTTTAATCTTATTGTTAATTCGCTTATGAACAGTCAAAATCGGATTATGCAGCTATTATTCACGTGAGAAAGAACTTAATTGGGAAAAGAATACCATAAACTAACAGCCAAACTCCCTGGGTGTTTTGTAGTTGAGACGCATACGTACTTTATACAATCTAATAATCTAACCTAGTGAGATGCCACATTAGGAAGTTTTTCTAATTGATTTGACTCTATTTTGCGTGTCAATCTAGCTAGATTCTCAACCATGCATGTTCATTAAAGTGCTAGCTGTTACAATAGAATAAGGAAAGATAATTGCCCTCCTGCGCGATCCACAATTTGCTGACAATAATTGAAATTGTTGCTCTGCAAGCTTGATCTCCACTCCGTGGAGGAAGCTCTGCAAGTTCTGAGTGCGCCACTCCGGTGATCGCCTCTCTCGGAGTTGGCCTGCAGATCAACACTGGTTCAACTATTAAATGCTTCTTCGCCCGCCGATGCAACACGAGCGCGCGACAAGGACTGGATCGCCCTGTCGTCGCTGTTCGCGAGCGTGGCCCACCGCCGGGTCCCGTGTCGGCTGCATGGGGCCGGCCGGGGCGGCGGTGGGGGAGATGGAGCGCCGACTCCGAGGGCGTGCACATGGGCAGTAGGTTCCCATGCATGTGAAACCATGTGACCACCACCACCTCCTTCAGCCGGCGCTGGCGCGGAGGCGTGAACTGGGAGTAGTAGGAGGCTAGGAGCCGCGCGCGCACTGTTAGCTGTTCTGCTGTTGGGCAAAAAAAAAAAACAGAACGAGCAAGGCAGGGGAGCGAGACAAGAGCTACCTACCCGACCAGGTTGCTTTCTGGGCAGCACATGGAGGATGTCACGGCGTTGCAGGCACATGGAAAGCGAGAGCAGAGACAACAGTAGAGGATCAGATTTAGATGTTACAGAAGAAGCACGGACATGGATGGGACCTCGATCGGTGCAATTGCCTGCCTTCTCCGCTGCATGCATGCTGTAATTGCTTCTACCTCCCATCCGCTAGCTTTCTTCTTTGTCAGTGACGTCCGCGCCTAGCTAGCTAGTGTTCCTCGGCCGTCTGAAGCACATGCATCTACGTGCTCTGTCCCTCTGCATGCTGGTGAGCCTAGCTAGAATTACGAGCCGAGCCGAGCCGAGAGGGTAGACAAAGCACTTTACTTTACTTTACTTTGCTCGGCCCCTGCAGTGCATTCAACACCCCCAACAAAACGTCAATCACTGAACCAATCTGTTCCTCCCATTCGCCGTAGGCCCTTAATTTCCTCGCTCGCTGCATGTCATCTCTCTCACATTTCTCGCCACCATCTTTCATTGCCGTCTCTACATCCATAATTGTGCCTCGCGCGCGGCCATAGCTTAGCCTGCAATAGTCGCCGAGCACCAATTTCCCAACTAGCTATATATATAATTGGCCTCCTCCTTGATCGATCAGTTATATCCATGGATACCGATGGGAAAGCCGACGCCGGCCTCCTCGAGCGGAGCCGTCGTATCAAGACGGCGGCCGAAGTGGGCCTCGCCCGCTCCTCTCGAGGCCGACACTGGAGCCGCGCCCTCCTCCGCCGCCGCCGTCTCTTGATCAGCCAAGAGGAAACGATGAAGACGACGACGACGACGAAGGCGGCGGAAGTGGAGAAGTTGGGGGTGGAAGAGACAGAGGAGGAGATGTTGGAGGCCAGGGTGAGGACCCTGCAGCGACTGGTCCCCGGCGGCGAGGAGATCATGGGAGTGGAGCGGTTATTTGAGGAGACGGCCGACTACATCGAGGCGCTGCAGGAGCAGGTGAGTGCAATGCGGGCGCTGGCGTGTTTGCTCCATGGATTCCAAAGGACGAGAGGAGGGAGCTAATTTCAGAATATTAAGAGAGATTAAATGATCAGAAAAATAATAATGCAGTAGATTGATCGATCGGCCTTAATTTCTTGGGAGAATTTTTTTTTATAAAAAAATAAGAATCAATTTCATGCTATTGAAAGAACTAAGAGAGATGACAAAATTCGTAGGTCGACGTTGATCTAGTGTTTCCCTTCTATATAACATGTAAATAAGGTTGGCAAACTATAATTTTCAACAAAGGTAAATTTGGAGCCAAGGTCTGTTAGATAACTTTTTTTTATCATTAATTTATTATTTTAAACCTATAATCAAACAAACATTTAAATTTTAAACTTTCAATATGTTAAAAAACTAAATTTAAGTGTTTATTTTATTTTATTCAACTTTTATTTTTTAAAATATAGTAACACATTGGAAGGTGACGAATAGAAAATTCATAAAATGGTAAAGACAATTCCATAGGAAGGAGAACAAAATAACAAAACTTTGTTAGATGCCTCAGGTTGAAAGTAAGTTGTAAATGTTTTCTTCAAACAAGATCAGAGTCTACAAGAATTCACGTTAATTGCTAAAAGCGAGGCACACTAAAAAAACTGTCCAATAAAATTAGCAACCAGTGAGTCCTGGTCAGTTTAGAAAGCAGCATCAAATGGCGTATACATCTGATCAAACACACACAATCTTTAAAGGACCCATAAAAAAGGGAGGAGTCATCAGCAAGGGCTTAGTAACCACGCTGCCAGATATGGTTTGTCGACTGTGTTTGCATGGTCTGAGAGTCATTCAAATTCCCTTCCCTATGGTTAGGTTGGCTCGAGGAGCCTGCCTGTGAATGGTGCATGTCTTGGTACCCCAAAGCTCCGAGCGTAGCCAGTTGATTTTGATGAACTCCAGCGATTTGATTCTGACTTTGATAATCATAGTAGTCGCTGGCTGGAAGAGCAGAACCGGCACCATGAATCCGCATCGCAGGGTTCTCACTCTGGCAATCCCAATCTCATAGTTAATTCAGATTATTATGTTAAAATGATTAGCATCCAAGGAGAAATCACTAATACCTGCTGACTGGACGTGTAACCTTCCTTGTAGTGCAATCTCAAAGCTTCATCAAGCCCAATTGTTGCAGCAGAAGATGGAGACGTGTGGTTGAGGTTGAAGCTCCCTGGAAGGGTTGATGAGTTTCCGAAGTCTCCATAAGGAGTGGAAATGGTATAAGCCTGTGGTAAGCTTGTCAGAGGCAGGCTACTTCTATATTGAGGCTGTGGATATTTGGAATTCGCAGCAGGAACCAGAGTTGTTTGGTGGAACGGACTGTTTGCAGCATATGTTTGTTGGTAAGAAGGCAGGTAGTAGCTTTGTGGTAGGAAAGGGTACCTTATCATATTGGAAAATTGGCCTATTGGAAGGGATGGCTGAGAGTAATGGTGGAGAGGAAGGTGTTGGAATGCAGCACTTGCAAGCATACTGGTGCTCGGCAAGGATTGCAGAGTAGAATGATGGTTTGAAAACACCCCTGGGTTCAAAACCTGCAAAAAGCATTTCTTATTTGAGAATAAAAAAAATGATTCCTTCAATTCTTAATGCAGTAGGTATCAATTAAAGCCATTGACGCTTCATGTTTGCATAAGAACCATAAGGACAGAAGAAATAACAAATTGGTGGCAAATGCATTCAAATTCATCGTGCTAGCAAGACATACATATTGACATTCAAGTCGATCACCAACCTCTAATGTTACTGTATATTGTCTATGGCTAAAGTAGGTGCCCAAATAAATGTGATATAAGAGTAGCTAAATGCCAGTCGGAGACCAGTTTTAGGTGACCTAAGGACTGGCACAGCACTAGGCTTATGGTTTGGAAAAAAAAAGAAACAATAACATGTGATGCTACTACAACTGAGAAAGCTGCTATCATGAAATCAATGAAAAAAAGAGCCAAAGAACTTAACATGAACATGTCGTTCTATATTTTTTCTAACTATGCACTGAACATGATAAAAATGTCTGCCATGATCCTTAGAAATTTGCTTCTGATTTGTTTTAAAAAAAAGTCAATAAAGATAATCCAGGTTGGAATGACCATAAAAATCAGCAGATGCTTTGCCAATTTACAATTTGTAAACCTAATTCCGAGCAGTTAAAAAAATATTGTATATTAGAATTTAAGAAGCTAGCGATTACCTGAGGCACGGACACGGTTGGCCCACTATCAGATGATATTGTTGAGCTATACCTCGTAGGCATTGACTGGGTGGTCAACAATGTAGACAAAGGAAGATCAAACTCCCAAATAGGAGGAACGCTTGCTGGTGATATTCTATTTTGTAGGTCACTTGGCTGCTGCACGGAGGAAATTGAAGGTGAAAAATTCCATGCAATCAAACTCATTTTATACAAGCCATCAAAAGTGACAACACCTCAACCTCCATGCACCAAAAGTAGAAATAAATACAATCTAAGTCAAGGATTTTTTTTTGGCAATCAAGAGGTCACATATTCATTCCAAAGGACTCTGTTTTTAAAATATATAAACATCTGAAGCAAGTAGAAATCTTACTACAAGAATTTTCCTCTTTTAAAAATAAGTGAGCTTATTTTATTGCTGCAACATTGGATTAATTATTCATAAGCCATCAAAAAACTTAAATACGTGAATATATGGACCATATGCCAGTTATTCTAAGGTGAAGAACATGCTGGCCACTTGAAATGTGAATTAATCATATAAGCACCAAAAAATGCATAAACCAACTCATGAGATCTGTTTCCTAAATTGCATGTTATCCTTGTGAATGAATATTAATTAAGATGCCATTTGCATTATGAATCAAAATCACTTTATTCAATTGGTCAAGAGAAGTGTCAAATTTGGGTTAGCACAAGACATTGGGGAAAACTATCAGAAATTACCAAGCTAAATGTGCATAGGTACAAAACAGTAAGCAGATAATTTTCAAGAAAACACGGCCATGCACCAAGCCTAAGCCTTTTAGATGGCACAATGAATATTAGATTAACTACCTTATACTTTCCAGTGAGTATAGCCAGACCCTACCAGGGTGAATGTTAGGAAAAATAAACACCATAAAATCATCCCCATACCAGACTATTATAGATTGTTCATTACCATCAAACTTGATAAAGATGAAAGACTTTGCATTTGTGCATTTTCATGTGAGAAAGCATAAGCTGTAGTATTTGGTTCCATAGAGTTTGAAGATTCATAATTAGAAGCAGATGAATGGTTGTAGTGAAGTCCATGTTCACCATCCAATGGGTCTTTCCTCGTTATTTCAGCTTGTGAAACCGAGGGCATGATAAGGTTCTCTGGACCAGGTGCAGATACGGAAGCTAAGTTCTCAGTTAGAGTGGTCTTGAGCTGCACGTCATGGTGGTCATGATTTCTATTAAAAAGACACCCTTTATTAGAATGAAATCAAACAACAATGTTTTACAAAGAAAAACAAAAAAAGCTACCTCATATAAGGACCATCAACTCTTGGAGCATCATTCAAAACAGGAGGCATTTCGGAGTTGCTTTTTAGTGGGTTCAACTTTAAAGATCCACAAAATGCACCAGAAACAAAACTGCCAAAGCTCAAACGTGTGCATTCTGAATTTGTAACCCTTAAATGCTCAGGAATTATCACTGCAGGATTGGGCTCAATAGGACTTGTTTCCTCTTGCAAACTTAGCTGTCCCAAGTTTGCAGCAGCTGATGAAATTTCAATCCTGACATCTGCAGCAGGAAAAAAACTCAGTCATGGAGAGAAAGGTAGATATTCTCAAAATGACAAAATGATCATGTTCACAGCATTGCATGAGTACCTTGGAAAGGAAAAGAAACATTGTATACTGGAAGAAGGAAAAAAATAAATTATGTTCAACAGTATTGTCATGATATCAAATCCTCAACTCTACCAACTAAGAACAAGGTGCAAAATAGATCCTATGGCAAATTTCAAGTGCCCTTTATGGTAATGTGTTAAACAAAAAAGGAAACAAATCAAGATCAGACCTTCCACGAGTAGAGCCAAGAGCTGGACATCAGCATGCTTGTTAAAAATGGTTGGTCCTGATTAGGATCAGCTAAGATCGACATGATTTTTCATGAGAAATCAGTTTTTTGAAGGAGATCAATAAAGTGGGAAAAGAAGCAAAGAAATAAGCCAATGAAAAAAATTTTCAGAAAGTGGGTCTGCAATCATGTTAAACAAGGTCAGACCAAGAGTAAATTGAAAAAAACAATTGCTCTAGCTTGATCATGAGGGAAGAGAGAGTGATGAAAGGTAAATTGAGGGTGGCAAACCCAAGCAACAAATTGATGGATCTTGGTTAGACATGTGAGAAAATCTTATAACATTGGGTGATAACAAATCTTAGCAATTGAATCAAAACAAGGTGTTAGCAAATGCAAGAGGCAAGTGGGTTATCATGGGTCACTGTTCCATTGAACCTCAAAGGCTCATACTATGAAAGCAAGTTCAACACTCTTAAGCAGACACCCACAGATTACTATACAGTTGGGAAACTTTGTCGTCCAGGTAGCACAATCCAGACGAGTATCTGCTCAATCAAATGATCCTTAGCATTGACACTTCCAAAAAGTATGTGTGTTCTCCCGCACCTAGCTATTAAAGGATCTGCATCAAACAAGGTCTAGAACCATTCCCCTTTTGAAACACCATGCCTACTTTATACAATGAAAACCTCACCAAATAGGCCTTTAGATAGTCAAGTGCTTTAGCTGAAAGCTTCCTACTGAGGAAAATAGGGTATAATTCATCAGATATCAACGTACTCCTGTGCCAAAACTATGATACATCCTCACGCCACATTGAACTGCTACTCAAACCTGCAAACAAGTCAAGGATTTGCCACCAAAAAAATCACTCAGCTCCAACAGCACATTTCTCTCTAGGGTATTGTTTCCAACAGATCATACAATGAGTGAAGCCACTTCCTATCAAGATGGATATTCACATGGACAATAATATAGGAATAGATAATGGTGTCTAATTATCCACTCAGCATGACTTACTTGAGTGAAGTGCATTCAGCATGGATGCTTGATAATAGAGTTTACATGCAAACTTGCAGAAAGCTGCAAAAGAATCCACATCAAATAAAGTCCAAAGGCATTCTCCTTCAAAGAGAATCACCCTTCCTACTTTTTTTGCAAGGACGATCCATCCTCATGGGCCCTTAGACAAGCAAGCATAGATTACAATATATGGTGATGATTATTAAAAGGCATACATGCTGTAGTCCATCAGATCCCAGAACCATGAGCGGCATGATAAGGAGAGGAAGAAAACAAACCAAACCAATAACAATAGTGGCCTTCTTTATAGACACAAATGATTTTTTTAAATAAACATGATTAATTATTTTTTTAAATTTTAATTAAAATTTTATTAATTTGTAGAGTATATGGAGATGATTATTAAAATATTAATAAATAAATAAATTCTGCTAATTGATGTATTAATTAATCAAAAAATTGTGTTACAATAAAAATAAAAATTTAATAAAAATTGATATTATTTAATTGATTGAAAAAGTATCGGGAACTAAAACAAGACTTACATATGATATTTGTTGACCTAGAAAAAGCTTATAATAAAATCTTAAGAAAAATTATATAGAGAATTCTAAAAAAAAGGTATTAGCATAGTGTATATTGAACTAATTAAGGATAAATATGAGGATATAATAATAAGAGTGAAGACTTCAGACGGATTAACCGAAGTGTTTTCCATAAAAATAGGATTCTATCTTTTTACATTAATCATGGACGAACTCACTAGACACATTCAAAATATGATACTGCGATGCATGTTGTTTGTAGATGATATTGTTTTGATAGATGAGACACGTGAAAGAGAATGATAAATTCGAATCTTGATGGGAAATGCTAGAAGTGAAAGATTTTAGACTTAATAGAGTAAAGATAAACTATATGAAATTTAAATTTAGTAATATTAAACATAATAAGATAATTATTAAGATAAGAAATGACGAGTTGTCTGTAATTGAAAGTTTTAAGTATTTAGGATCATATTTGCAAAAGGGTTTAAAGGACAAAAGGATGAAAGGATTGAGAGAGATGTCTTATATAGAATACAAATGAGATGGTTGAAATGAAGGAAAATGTCAGATGTTCTTTGTGATTGTAAAGTACCTTTACGACTTAAAGGACAAAATGACGATTAAACTTGCTATACTATATGGAGTTGAATGTTAGACTATAACTCGAACACATGAGCAAAAAATGCGAGTTGTAGAAATGAGGATGTTAAGATGGATGTACGAACATACAAAGATGGACAAAATAACAAATAAAAATATTAAAGAAAAAAATCAAAATTGCATCTATTGAGCGAAAACTCTTTAACATATTTAAGATGATAGTTAGACGATTTGAAACTATGACAAATATGCATATCAAACGAAGAAGAGAAAAAAAGACTTGGTTAACAATAATAAAATAAGATAAAATTTATTTAAATATAAATGATGATATAATAGGAGATAGAGTCCAATGACGTAAAAGAATTCATACAGTCGATCCCACCTTGTGGGATAAGATTTGGTTGTTGTTGTTGATATCAATTAACTTGAAGGAAAGGTGTTTGATTGTGTTTAATTAACTTAATTACTTATGGAGTAAGCTAATTACCCAAAAATTAATGCACTATTTGAATGAACTAATTAAGTCAATTTAAAGTATCATATAATTCTCTTAATCAGAATACTATTGAAATTTGTTTTTTTTTGCTGTTTTTAAAATGTTTCTATTAATTCCTTTCCAATTAGTCCTACTGATTCAATATGGCTGAAGCTTAGGATTTTTTATGCTTAATCCTGAACATTTTGACAATCACATATGTAAATATACCGAACTGTTCATTTACATAGTTGTCCAAATGATTTTTAACTTAAAAAGTTGTTGACTATACACCATTTATTAAAATCTCATAAGTTAAACTTGTTAATTTCTGGACCATGGTCCAAATTAAATACTCCGAAAAAAAGTTTTCACGCTTGAACATTTTATGCAATTGGTAACTTCTAAAATGTTTGAAACAAATATATAACAAACTCGAAAAAGAAACTCAACCTTAACTTCTAGGCGGAAGTTAAGTGGGATGTAATGAGATAAAACACACAAGGAACATTGTCTGTCAATACAATTTATACATGCAATGTTATGCCACTGGCAATATTGAAATCAATTAAAGCATTTTTTATTACATTAATGTAAGGGGTAATCTCCCTCTACCCTCCCGGAGCTTCTAATCTGAACACTTGAATATTTCAGTTTATCAGTCTTATATAATTTCCCTTTTAGCCTAAAGTGACATAGGAAAATCCCACAAGACTCTACAAGCTCCTCTCCGTTCAACCCTTTTTATTAAATAAAAAACCCAAGATATCTAATTTACAAAAATTCCATTTTCATCTATCTGCTTATTGCTCGATTTCTTTAATGTTAGTGAAATTACATTTACATATTTAATTTAATTTCTTAGGTTTTCTTGCCACAAATTAAACCTGAAAGAAAGATTCAAGGGTCTAGTATGGCATATCAAATCTCAATGCAACATACATAAACAAAAGTAATAGGTAATGACAAATTAAAAATAACAAATATATTGAGTCTGCGATAACCTCATAAACTGATAATCTTTATAACCAGCAAGTTTGTTAGGTACTATAAACCGATAATTGCTAGTGATTACAAGGATCTGAACAAGCAGTAAATAATAATTCCATATTGTCAATGTTTAGAACAAAAAATTAATGGTTCTTGAATCAGTGCACAATGGAAGAGCAAATATCCATCATGAAGAATAAAGAAATATAGGAAGAGCATAGGAAAGGTGAAATTTACCTTCACAATGATCTAACCCATGCCTTTGGGATAGGTGGGAATTTGAATTTCCCACTGCACCCTCATCTAAATGTGGAGCGTCTGCTGAGGATCTGCATTTAGCTGGCAATGTCTCAATATTAAGTTTTTGCTCCAGATGAATGCCTTCCACGTGAGAATCTATATGGTAGTTAGTTCTATAAACCAATGCAGATGATGACAAATCTGAAGTGTTTTCATAAAATGCACTGACACCAGATATTCCAGGTGCGGTTGATGCAGTTTCCATAGGTTGCTCAAACCATCCATCTTGAGAGATATGCCAATTTTCAGCAATCTTGTCATCAACTCCATGCTCATAAACATTATCAGATTCCTGAAATGATTCTGAAATTTCTTCTGAATCTGTTTGAAAGACTTCAGTCGATGATTCCTCAAAACCCAGATTTGATACATTTGACATCGCTGCATTTTTTGTCAAGTCAGACCTTTCAGTTTCCATGGCAGGTATGCTAGGTCTAGCTTGAGGTCTCCCCATTTTAACAATGTCAGCCATAGACATCTGTCCCTGTTTGCCTAACCAGCTGTTATGGAAGCCAGATAAGGATTGCATCGGCATAGAAATGCCTTCAGCAACACTTGTTGGTTGTGTTGTATTTCCAAAAGAAGACAAATTGCTGCAAAAACATGAGGAAAGAAAGGAAATTTGATAAGCACAGTATTCACAACCAATTAATTACTAGTAGTAAAAAACTAGAGGACAACCAAACTGTAGGATCCGCTCACAAATAATTCAACACAAGTAGCAAAATTTTTAAATAAGATCAAAGAGTTTTACAAGTTGGTCAAAAGTAATAATAGACATATAAATCATGCTTTAAATCAATTGCTGGGAATCATTTTCTCCAACAACTAGAAAGAGGCTTTAAAGATGTTTCTTTACAAGCTATTAAAACCAAGCTGGTACTAAAATCATGACCAATAGTTCACATTGTTATTCTTATTCAAGGTTTCATTTTATATCTACAAGCAGTAAAGAAACTCTATATATCCATTTATCAAGGAATCCTTAGGAGCTATCATATTCTCTTCGGAAGTTCTTGCTCATACTAGGATCTCTAGTTCACAGACAATCTCTTCCAGTGCCTACATTTCATCAACCAAATGATCTTCATCTATTGTTCAACTCTTTTTGTCGTAATGGTCACTCATTCCACATATCCTCAACTTTATCTTGAGTCCTTTGATCATGACCCTGAATGAATGATGCCCTCAATAGATCGTATGTCAGAGAAAGCATAAACAAGGGAATGCAACAATCTGTTCCTATCCTGCCTGAGAGCATCAAGCAAGCAACTGTGATAGTTACTCCAGAAATACAGCTGACCTTCCATTTGCTATGAATATTTAACAAGATCAAGGATCCATTCTTCTTTCATAACATTGACAACATAGATTGAAAACAAAGAACTATAACTGAAGCTCACACAACTATGCCTTGTTGCAAAAGTAACCTGTTAAGTGCATATATTAAAGTAAAGAACAGGGCTTTCCTGAGGGTTTATGTTATTTGAATAAGTGATCATTTAACCAAATGAATGAGTAGGTATTCCTTTCGTCAAAACTTTACTGTGTCACTTCATTTCAACTAGAAATAAAAGCATAGACCCACAGAGCTAGAAATTAATGCAATGTTATAGTAGCATTGACCAACAAGAACCAAAATTCTGCCCTGGATTGTCCAACTACCAGGTAGGTAGTAAATGACTATGAATAAATTGCAACAGTTCAAGTTCGGCAGTCCAAGAAATAGCATTCGGCAAACTGAAGAAGGATAATTTATACTCATGATCATTCTACTTTGTTATGACTTTACTCTTGCTATAAAATTGATCCCTTAGGGTGTGTTTGATTCAAGTTATCATACATAACCTTGGTTATATAATTACTAGGTAATCACATGATCAAAGTGATATGGTATAAAACATAATCTACTATTATTTAGTTCAACTTATTTATTTGGAGAGAATAAAGCATAATCAATTTAATAGTTACTATATTACCCTTGATTCAATTTATTTTTAAAAAAATTAACTTAAATTAAATTAATAATATTAATAATAATAATAAATTAATAATATATAAAATAAATAAATAAATATAATTTATTTATGATTTTTAAATTTTAAAATAAATTTATATATATTTTAATAAAATAATTCAATAAAATAATTATTTAATAAAATAATTTGTTAAATTAATAAATATAATTAGTTAATTTATTGTTAAATTAATAAATATAATTCTTTAAATTTATAAATATTTAAATTAAAATTTATTGAATTAATTAATTCAGTTTCAATTAGGTTTCACTGTACATTTCAATTAATTCAATTTTAAAATTGGAGGGTAATTATGGAAAAAAAATTCATTAACATCCGAAATCAAAAAACGTTAAGCTGTCAAGGTAATCACATTCTAGGTTTATAACCCATTTGCTGACGTTTTACTGATGTGACGGTGATGCTGTATTACTTGAGAATCGTTGATAACCTGAACCAATAAACCTTGGACAGATAACCAAGGTTATCGACGATAACCCCCAACCAAACGCCCCCTTATAGCATTATCATTGTCAATCATACGAGGAGAAAGATAAAATCCATCACACTTGGAAGATCATGCATCACAGAGACCTGTCCCTTCACTTTCCTAACAACATCATAGTGCAATGTGTGATAAAGTGGAAAGAATTGCTGCAAATAATACACCTGAATCATGCCTATTCAGATCCAAGCAATTCCTAGCAACAAGACTAACAATAGGATAGATACAAGGTCAATCAATAGAAGGCATGAGTCAGATCCAAACATGGATAGCTACATGCCTATCCAATTAACTGTAAGTACCAAGATCTGAAAATCTTGTGATAGCTGGATCGCCTTATTTCTGTAAGATCTTGGAGTTTTGGAATGATATGATTCAGAAATCTCTTGAGAATAAGGGAATATTTGATGAACATTAGCTCAATGATTATTTTTCTTGTAATGTTACATTTCAATAGTAGCAGGAAAA
>JBBMKF010000021.1:5403840-5414673 GCA_037834155.1 Curcuma caesia | reverse complement strand
TCATGAAATGCTCGCAAAAAAATCATTATTTGATCTTAATTTGATCAAATGTTTTAATATATTTAGTAAGTACAGCATAAAATGTTTAAAAATAAAAATTAATACTTTATTTAAATTCCTAAAAAAAAAAGTCTTTCTAACAATTTTAGTTAAAATTATAGATGAACTAAAATATTTGAGTTCATCTCATTTTAAATTAGGTGTATTTAAAATTTATGAATGAATGTACCATTGGCTATTTGTAGAAAAAAAATAAAGAAGGTGAGAAAAATACAGTGTGGAGTGTTTTCTACCAAAATAAAAAAAAATAAAAATCAAGGATGCTTTCTACATTTGTGGTACAGATTGCTATAATAAGTTTTCGGAACAACAGTTGTAAATTATTGGACAATGAGTTTCTGACACTACACTCCAAAACACGTTACTAAAGAACAAAATTCCTAATCGAAGAGATGCTTTATCCTGACACGAAACCGCCAATGGACTTGATTGGCCAACTAATAGATACTTCTTATTTTTTCACAAGGAAATTAATCATCCTCAGAAGATAAGAATATATCATCGCTTGCAAGAATGAAGGAATTAGGAATTCGATCATAGCAGAAAGGAAGATAAGAATCATCGCACAGACCCAAAAAAATAATAAAAAATAAAAAATAAAAACATCGTCTTGACATGAATCAACGATCATAACGTCAGAACACAATTCATCTCCATAATATTATAGCTATGGATCTGACAAGACTAACAAAGGATCATGGAGGTGAACCACCTCATGGCGTAGAGCGGCGCCTTGATGGATCTAACAAGACTAGCAAGGGATCTGGGAGGTGAACCACCTCATGACATGGAGCGGTGCCTTGATGAGTTCGATGGCGAACTCCACCAGGATGGTGACACAGAGGCAGCAGGGGCAGATGCACGAAAGCAGCAACCTGCAATTAGTTTCAATCCAGAAGCCCTTCCATTCAATTGACTGTTTTAGATCGAATTCCTAAAAACACAGATCTGATAGGAACGAACTAAAAGGAATGTTGGAGGAAGGGTGGCTAGGGTTTTTCGACTAAGGTACGTACCCGACGATCCAGATGAGGACGCCGACGATGGAGAGGAGGAGGGAGAGGAAGGCGAAGGGGAGGCCGAGCAGCCAACCCAGCGGCCGGCACTCGCAGTCGCAGTCGCAGCACATCCTTCTTCTTTCTCCCTCGATCTTCGACTCCTTGATCCTAATCCTGGCGGAAGCAGCAGACTGGGAAGCAACGAGTGGAGAATTGGATTTGTGGCGGAGGATGAGGATGGTTGAGACTGGAGGAGAAAGGAAGCAAAAGGAAACTTCTGTGTGCGTGAGTTGGCGGCGAAGTCAAAGACGAAAACGAAGCGTCGCCATTGTCGTTTAGTCGAGCTTTACCGATCTCTTTACCGGCCGTTATCTAGTTGGATGCGATCGAACAGTACGACTTTGGTGGGCCTTTTAGTTTGTGGGTACGGGAATGAAACAGGCCCAATAAGTAACATGTATGGATTTTGGCCCAATAAGAAAGTCAATGTCACTGAATGGATGGAACATCTTTCAACCTACAATTCCACAAACATTACTAATTTTATCGAGTCAAGGTGCTCAAAGACCCCAACGAAATCATCAGTTAATCAAGACTTCCCACGACGATGCACGTACAATGTCCGCCGACGATGTGCGGCCATCCGAGTATGACACGTGTCTAAACCACAGCCAGTTGGACACGCGCATGTGAAGAGCCTGTTCCCTGAATTGATTACGACAGGTAAGCTGAACAAGTCCCATAGATCAACGGTTGTCCGACTGCTCCCGCCTCCATCAACGGCTGAGCATAAGATATTTCAGTGAACGCAAGAATATCTCATGAATCTCTTTACTTGCAAGTGCAACCCAAGTTCTTCTCCTGACGACGTGTCTAGTGACACCGTACAATTAAAACGTTTTGGGGAGACCACGTAAGCTGGTAATCTTTTCGACTTGATTTAGCGAGTGGAACTACATTTCATGGATACCCACTAAAGTAGCGGTTTTATATTTGGGAAAGGCCTGTGATGAGGTAGGGGAAGGAGTCGGTATACCTCATTGATTTTGTGTGGTTTCTTTCTTCTCGCCTTCGATTCAAGATCCTGTTTTTTGGGCATCGTCTTCAGGAAGCAACAGCGGTGGTTGTTCGGCACAATACCAAATCATCAACTTCCATGCATGTCGTGTTAGTACAATTCTCTATTCGGGCCAATTGATCCTGTTGTGGTATTGTCTTCTCAACTTGTTAAATTTATTTCCCACTGGCCTCGTTGGCTTAATTGAGATAGTATCGGTTGTAATCTGTAGTTTTTAGATCAGAAAAGCCTCTAAGTAGTTTGTTTTCTTGTTCTGTTTGGTAGTTTGGTGACAAAGCAACTATTTTGAGAAGATGAGCCATTAATGGCGGCTGTCAAAGCAAGGGTTCTTTGGCACCGCACTGCAAACCATTGTCCAGTCCAGGAAGATGCTACGTTGGCTTCTTCTCCGTCATCTACCGAAAAACATGATTCAAGTGGTGCCGATACAACTTCTGTCCCAGATGTCATTAATCCTTTTAACAATTCATTTGAAACAAAATGGTGGCTTCAGCTGCAACCCAACATTGGGTGCCTGAAAGACATTAATTTCAGCCATCTAAGCTCCTTAGAACATGAAACTAACGACGAGAGTTTGGAAACTATATCACCAGCATCAAAGTTTGATGGGAAACCTTTTCCATTTGACGCTATTGATGATGTTCTTAAAAAGGAAGAGTGTTTTCTGGAATCTCCTCGGATGGTATCGACAGATATTCTCATGAAGAACAATTCTAAAACTTTGGTGAAAGAGATATCGATGACAACCAACTATCCTCAACAGCCTCTAAAACGGAAAGCAGACATGAACTTTGCTTACAAGGAAGAAGAACTTTTAGTTTTGAAGCCGGATGAGCAATTGTCATCTAGAAGAATAGACAAAGCGTCGGAACTTGGATCACCTTGGGATGCTTTTAACAAGTCTGAGCCATGGTGGCGTTCTACAGATAAAGATGACCTGTATTTGTTGGTAGCACAAAAATCATTGCTTCACATTGAGAATTGTGATCTGCCTAAACCCACACAGATAATTGGTGTCAACGACCAAGCAGCTGGCAATGGAGTGTTTCAATCACCACTTGATAGAAACCCTACAACAGGCATGTGTGATGCCAATGAGTATTCACATAATGCTCCTAGTCCTGAGAGACTCGACAACAAGGATATACCACCTCGTCGGAGATGCTATGGGCAAAACGATTCAAGGAAATTGTACAGGCAAGGGTTCTTTTCAACTCCTTTTTTAATCAGTGAAACTCTGATTGTTTTAGTAGATTGATTAGTGCATTTATACTTGAACTAACCTCGATTAATTTTTATAGGATGCACAACTCCTTTCTTGATTAGTAAAAGTCCATGGTTCTTATATCAGATTACTTAGCTTATTTCTACTTGAACTAACTTTGAGTTTAGTGTGATGGTATCATTTTCTAATACCATTAACTTACCTGATGGATAAAATCAAGATTAAAGAGACAATCTTCTAGTTTATATAGATTTGTGACCAAGAATATGAAAAAATTCTATTGGTTAGATTTGTACATAAAACATTAGGATTACAATATTTGCTTCAAGGAGCAAGTTGTTAATATTTAGACATCTTAGGTTAGCGATTAAGCCTAACAAGTTATTGGATCAATTTTTATATTTTAGTTGAGTTGTAAATATGCCCTGTGTCTCCAGGAGCAAAACTAGAATCCATGGATATGATCTTTTCTACGCTTATATTGTTCATTTCTAGGCATTCAAATTCCTTAGCAGTTCTGTGTGTTAATTTTTAAAATTAAATCCAAGTAATACTCCTCAACATCTTGGATCCTTCTTTTAGAATACAAATTATGGTATCACGAAGAACACACTTACGTACTATTCAGTTCCTTTGACCACTGCATATACTATGCTCATCATGAAATTCATTAGAACTATTTGTGTGCCATGAGAAGCTTTTGAACATTACTTTTTACTAGTTTGAGAATCAATACAAACCGATTAAAACTAGTTTGTTACATCTTTATGTAATGGTTTGTTTTACATCCAAATGAAAGGCTCGACCTTAATCTACTGATCAAGTGTATGATTTTGTTAACTTTAGGCAGTGTCATGAGCTTCGGATTGATTCACGCTAGTAGTAAGATTTTGTGGTCTTATGCAGTTACCACGGAGGTTGTGCAGAAAATAGACGACCTGAAAGCAAGCAGACAACTGAGAAACCTGGCCCTACGAGAGCTCAGCTACTGGAGGCACTTCGCCATTCCCAAACGCGAGCCAGGGAAGCTGAAATGTCAACCCAAAAAGCTTACAAGGAGAAGGAACATGCGGTCAAACTGTTATTTAGACAAGCATCTCATCTATTTGCATACAGGCAATGGCTACATATACTACAGCTGGAGAACTTATCTCTGCAACTCAAGCTATCAGAGGAGCAGATATCAACTCTTGTCCCCCTACTTCCTTGGATGCCTTTGCAGGGTTTGCTATCCGCCAGAGACAAGAAAGGGAGGAGGAAGAGGAACAAATGTAACATAGGGAGATACACCGTGGCCTTCTCGGTGGGGTTGGGTTTGCTTGGCATTGGATTGCTCCTTGGCTGGACTATCGGCTTTAATTATCATAACATTTGAAGCATATCTGAATCAACAAAGATGTAAAATATTATATTGATAGTCTTCCACGTCTAATTCTTTTTTATATAGATGGAATGTGAATAAATACAACTCGTATTTAATTTTAAACTGAGATCTCAACCTGTTTATCAGCAATGTTTCCCCGGCCCCTTCTATTTTTTCATTTTCAAGATGTGATGTAAAAGGAGTCGAGTTTCAATTAGTTATAATTTTTTACTTGAGTATTAGAAAGAAACGTCATTTGTGATAAATTGGAGGTTTTTAAAGGTCTATATTTATTACGAGGTAGAATCCGTAACAAGTCAATTTTGGATTAAAAAAATCATTAGGTGTCTATTCGAAAATTCTAAATATTTTTTTTACTATTTTTAATCATTTTTAATTTTAAAATTCAGCAGTATTTTCATCTTTTATAAATTAACATTTTAATCTATTTAAATGGTTGTTTAATTATTTTAGAATCAAACTCTTTTTTTCCCTCTTATTTCTTATTTGTCTCTATTTTCTCTTATCTCTTATTTTCTTTGTAATTTTTATCTAAATTTTTATCTCCAAAATAATCGATTATTTTATCCGACATTAAAATGACATTGATACCAAAATAAGCACCTCTAGACTCTAGTTGGTCCACATGTACATAGGTTTGGTCCTGGCAAAAGTTCCTGTTTGATCAACTCTTGCACGGCTAACTTAAAAGATGATGTTTCAGCCATCTCTTTCTGTACTAAGACACGACGACTGTTACGATAGCATTAGTGAATATAGAAAACTCAGGATTGCGAAGATACATATAAAATTGTACCTGTGTATTCTCGTACGGAAGCCTACTATTAACGCAGATAAGATACATATCCGGCCCGAACCGAGGCGATTGATTTGATGGATCACTGTAACCCTTTTGGAAGCTTCTTGGGCCAGACATGACATCAGCAGTCGCCTCCTCCGTGATTGGTGGCCATGCCCAGTGCTTGCTTTTGGAGACGCATCTTGCCGACTTTATATTCTCCGCATTTTGCCTACTTATATCTGCTACTGATGAACGCTACCCGTCGCCATCACCTGCTTTAAAGTTTGGCAGCGAACTGAGTGAAAATTTGGAAAAGACATGGGTGACCCAGGAATGCAGCCAATTAAAAACCGTTCCTCCGCATCGGTGGGCTTTAAAAGCTGTCTAGAATCTTTGGAAGCTTACGTGTCAAGCAAAGCACTTCCGCTACATTTTCTGAATTGCTGTTCGCTGTCTCCGCTCAAGTAGGCCGATCATTTGTTCCTTTACTTGCTCCGCTGACCTAACGACTTCGACAAGGGAAGGAGACCTGGGTACCACTTAACTTAACCAATAATAAGGCAGGTATAACTCTGCGATATGTTTGTGGGGATCGAATAGGTCAGGGACTCGAGTTCGTAGGAACTCCCCGATTGCCTCCCTACGACGCAAAGAAGGAACCGTCATCGTTTCCGTGGCCGCGACGCCGGCTCTCCCCTTGGCTTTCCGGCCAACGGCTACGCTGGACTTCTTCACCAGACGAAGTGCCGGATCCATCATCGTGTTCCGTGATTCTTGGATCTCTCCTCGATTGTCGTCCGGTTTTCTGACTACCAGGTGCGTCCTGCCGCCTTCTCCGTCTCTCGTCGCCCGAACAGTGCTGCTTCATGACGATGTCGTTCTGTTTGAATCATAAATCATCGTTTCAATGAAGTTGTGGACCTATCAAAGCTTAAATCGTTTCATTGCACGTTTAGCAATATGCATGTGTTCTGTTTTCTCCAAGTGCAAATCGACGAGCATGAGTGCCTGCTTTGAGATTTATACAGGAGAAATAAACTGGCGCAGGGAATGATCTGGTCTGGTTGTCTTTGATGCATTTTATCGAAGGATATTTCGTTAGGAACTGCAGTTCTTTCGTAATCGTTCACCTTACTTTGTTTTAAAGTTCCGATCGTAGCCACCATCACTTATGTATTCCAGATGGTTTCAATTGACATATCTGACAGGGAGTGTTCTTTCTTACTTACTTTGACTCAGGGTGGGTGTTGAATTGCTTCTTGCTTAAACAATGGAAGCTGTGAATTTTCCAGTTTCTCAGACCAGGCTCCTCAACGTTAGGAACCAAAGAATTGCCAGCTCATTCAGTTTGTGAGTGTCTTTTCTCAGTGTGTTGATTGATTCTACCTCTTCTTATATAGTTTATTTTACACGGAGTGACTCCTTATACAGTTTTACTAACTCAATTCATCTATAGGTCAAAAGTCAATGGAAGGACTTCCATCTGCTACGCAAAAGTCAATATCAAGTTCTTGGATAATGGCCGTCGAGAAACTGATAGACTGCTGGTGTTATCAGCACATTCCAATATTGTTTGTGATGTCAACAATGCCAACTTTGCTAAAACTCTTCATATGCCTTCGAAAAGGCATAACCTACCTGGAATAACAAATTGTTCTGCTAAAACATTCACCCATGATGGCAGAATTCGTAGTGATGTTCCAATTTCTGGGCAAGAAAATGTAGGAGTTCTATTGCTGAATCTTGGAGGTCCAGAGACACTCAGTGATGTTCAACCTTTCCTTTTCAATCTATTTGCTGATCCAGTAAGTCAATGTATCGACGTCTGACTCACAAATAATTAACAAAAGCCCTCCCCAGGTTACACCTACGTGTATGATAGAACCATAAGTTCCTGAGTTTCGATTGATTTAATTGTTCTAATAAAAATCAACTAGAATTTGGGTAAATAATAGTTTGGAAAACTAAGCCTTACCGACTAGAATATTTGGTTCTTATTCATTATTTAATAATTTGTTATACATGTTGATTTGAGCGTGTTATGCTTCAGATAATGCACCTACCTATGAGTTGTAATCCTGATTTTGGATCTTACAGGGATATTGAATAGGAAAAATTCATGGTCAATATATAACCTTAAATATGAGTTGTTCCATGACGTTTTCTCAATTAGCCTTTTCTTGTAGGTAACATATTGAGATCCTTGCCTCGAGTTGACTAGTCCAGGTTTTAGAGTTTACGCACAGTTCACAAAGTTCCAAAGTTCCAATTCCTTAATCTTCAATTGCAAAATAGAGATTGAAATAAACAAATTCACAAAGTTTATCATGTAATGCTTCAGAAGAGTAGGAAAAGAAAATACATTATATATTAGAGAGCAAATTTGATGAAGCTGGACAAAGAGGATGGCGTGGTGGACACAGTCAAAGAGTATTTTGAAGATCTCCCATTCATGCTGAACAAAATATGTTTCTATTAATGCCTAATTTTCTGTGGTTTTATCTAAGAGTTCAATTCCCTGTTTTATGTATTAGGATATTATACGACTTCCTAGATTATTCCAGTTTCTTCAGCAACCATTGGCACAGCTAATATCAGTTTCCAGAGCTCCTAAAAGTAAGAAGGGTTATGCTGCTATTGGTGGTGGGTCACCATTGCGAAAGATAACTGACGACCAGGTATGTAGTTATGTTTAACTTTTCTTCATTTGGTTTTCCCTTTGTTTTGAAGGCGCTATGATCTTTAAATCTACTTGAGCCAGTTTCCTTGGGAGTGTTTTATGTATCAGGAACCTAAATGACTCATTTTTCCTCAAAGAATCCTCCAATAGAAAGCTGATTGAATGGAGAAATTTTCAGGCACGAGCATTAAAACTTGACCTCAAAGATAAGGATCTTGATGTTAATGTATACGTTGGAATGCGATACTGGCATCCTTTCACAGAGGACGCTCTTAATCAGGTTTGTAATTGCAATTTGCAAGCTTGTAAATTGAAAAGTGCTTAGTATTTCTGATGAAATGTCCAAGCTAAAGTGTCGACCAGTAAATGTTAAACTTTTGAAATTATCTGCTATCTTTATAGCAAAGAATTTCGTTATTGTTGGTTCTTTTTGTGATAATCATGCATTCTGCAAACCCTAATTGTGCATTGTAGGATTCCTTATAATAAATAGTGTATATGTCTCCTTTGGTGCATATTGTTTACTATTGTGCTTGTTTTAGTGTACTCCGTTAGTTCTCTTGCTACTGGTTATTCCATTCTGATTAGTATTTATATTGCAGATAAAAAAGGATAAAATAACAAAACTAGTTGTGCTTCCACTTTATCCTCAATTCTCTATATCTACTAGTGGTTCGAGCATCCGTGTCATTCAGAACATCATCAGGTAGCAATTCTTATTTATTTCTGGGTACCTTTTGATTTCTTATCCATTTTTGCATCAATCTTCAATCTGTCAAAGAATATTTTGGCTTGTGTTAGAAGAGTTTATTAAGCATTAACTATACTGCAGGGAAGATTCTTATTTCGCAAGCTTGCCCATTTCTATCATTGAGTCATGGTATCATCGGGAAGGCTATATCAAGTCAATGGCTGACTCAATAGAAAAAAAGCTGCAAAGATTCTCCAAACCTGAGGAGGTACTCCATGTTGACATTGACATGGTTGATGCATCTTCTAATATTATGTATGCTACAGGTAGCAATTTCATTTTGTAAAATTAAATTTATATCTCTATCTCAACATGTTGGCAAAGTATCTCTATCTCTTTGGCAAAAGGTGGAATTCGCCACCTCAGCGGCTCTACACGGTCGGCCCCACGATCATCTATGAGGAGGTAAATTGAGAAGCTGCAGTTGGCCACGACGGAGGAGGGCATTACCTCGGCTTTGCCGAGAAAGTATCTCTATCTCAATATTATGTATGCATGAATGAAATTAACAAATTTAACTAGACTCTAGGGGGCATTTGATGTGATGCTATTGGTAGATGTGAACAAAGATTGACCCAAACATGATTTGGGCAAAAGCTTTTGACATTGTAAATGAAGAGATGCAACAAATTCGAATTGGATGTTGAATCAAGACTAGATATTAATGCAACGAAGAAGTACAGACAGATCCTGACCTTCAAAACCGCCTTAAAGGTTTTGCTGATGTTTAGCAAACACTAAGGTCCTGCATTAGTGTATGGTTTGTAATTCTATATATAAAAAATTGAACATCTTTTGCTGCCACTATTGTGCAATTTTACAGCTTATTCAATTAAGGTTAGATGGAAACAATGTGCTAGATGACTTAGAGGCTGACTAGTTGCTGACAAAATGATCCATTATGCTATCGATTCAATATCCTGCTCCATGTTTGTATCTTTTATTTGTCATAGTAGCAAGGCTGTGTTTTTGGTTGCACATATCTCAGATTACTGACTCTATATGTTTTAAAATTGTAGGTTATGATATTCTTCAGCGCGCACGGTGTCCCGCTGAGTTATGTTGAAGATGCAGGAGACCCATACCGAGATCAGATGGAGGACTGCATCTCTTTGATCATGGCTGAGTTAAAATTTAGAGGAATTAACAACGAGCACACTCTTGCTTATCAGGTACTGAATTTTAATTCAGTACTTCCGTTGGGACTGTTAAAATTCATTTGATAAGTTTCCCTGTTTTTGATCGACTTGCATCCCTGTTATCGTTGTTTCTGAAAGTGCTCATCAATTTTCAAATTTCTGTCAGAGCCGAGTTGGTCCTGTTCAGTGGCTGAAGCCTTACACTGATGAAGTGATCGTCGAGCTTGGTCAGCAAGCAGTGAAGAGCCTCCTCGTAGTCCCTGTAAGGTATAACATTCTATCCATGAAGTGGCGAGCAAGTGATATTTAACTCAAGCACTCAGATTTCGTGTTATTACCAGTCATAACTACAAGTTTATTTGGGTGTTTGTCTTACAGTTTTGTAAGTGAACACATTGAAACACTGGAAGAGATTGATATGGAGTACAAGCATTTGGCCCTCGAGTCAGGCATTGAGAACTGGGACAGGGTGCCTGCTCTGTGCTGCAACCCCAAGTTCATCTCTGATTTAGCTGATGCTGTCATTGAAGCCCTACCCTCTGCTTTGATATCGAACAGGAACTCGTCCATGGAAGCTGGAGGCGATCCGGATCCTGTGCCTTGTGCAATTAACTCGCAAGTCAGCTTAATCTTTGCATTTCTGCTGTTATTGTCGCTCAGAGTGTTCTCTGCATTCTAGAAACTTTCTGAAATCTTGTTTTTGGTTTAACATTCTATGCCTCCTTAGCTTTAGAGGT
>JBBMKF010000021.1:5384408-5394462 GCA_037834155.1 Curcuma caesia | reverse complement strand
GCCTATGAAATAATATTAGGAATAGAGTGTGAAGACAAAAAAGAGAGGAAGGCAAAATATGTAGGCGACAATGTGACGTAAGATATAAAATGAGAAATAGGATGAAAGGTAGAACAATTCTAAGTATCTTCCAATGTGCAATAGAACAATCCATTTCACAGGTTGGATCTAGAATAAGGTGATGTGGCATGAGTGGTTGAATCTACTGTAGGGCCTCAACTATGGAAGCTCTGATATTGACAGTCTTGCAGGAGAAAAGCTAATGGAATGGATAATGGTATATGGACTGGAAGCCTCCCAGTTACAAACTCGGAAATAGATTAAGAGTTTGAAAAGAATAAGAATAGACTCATAAAAGGAACCTAAAAGGCTCTTGTAATAGCCATCAATCCTAAGGTTCAAAGCAGTAGACTAAGTGGTGATGTGATTGAGGAATATGACACTTTGAGATTGAATGCGCTCTATCCTAAAATTTATTAGACCAAATCTGGTGCTGGCAAAAGGGATGTATCACATAGGATATTTGAGGATCTCCAAGGAGCGGGCCACAGGATGCAACGAGCAACATTGACTTAGCCATTGCGGAAGGTATTAGCTTCGATACAATGTTATTGGAAAGAATAATTAGTTCTTTTTTCTAGGTAGCGCTTTCTATCTACATTTATAGTTTATCAATGTAAAATTTCACTTTACACTTTGTCCCACTTAATTTTTCTGGAAGAATAAATTTTGTTCACTTATTTAGTTTTCATATATTTTACATGCCATATCAAGTAACAAATTATTGTATTTCTGACATTCTTTTAACCTTCCAGAGCAATCTTATTTTTAAATCTATTCTGAATGAGTATGCTGTGAAGATGAATTTGAAACTGCCAACCTATGAGACTTCTCGAGGACCTGGTGAAATTCCTGCATTTTTCTCCTCAGTTTCCTTTGATAACAAGACTTTCAAAGGTGATTTTGGGAAGAGCAAAAGAGAGGCAGAACAGATTGGCGCACGCACTGTGATTGAGTTTATTCTAGGTTTTCTTATTTTATGTCTATCTTTTCTAAATATAAAATATATGCAGATACTTAATTGTTTGAAGATATCACTAAAAAACATCTAATTCATTTATAGCTATTCCCAATTTATTATTTATGTGGATAAATTCCGCTTAGATAAGTCTCCTAATTTTATTGTTTCACAGGGACTTCTGATACTGGAACTCTTTTGATGCACATCATAAAATCCAAAGTTAAATTATATGCTGCAATAGCTGAAGGCAACATATCTATTTCTCAGATTGAAAACCCAGTCATAATTGAGCCAATCATTCAGGAAAGCAGTATTAAAAAATTGGAAAGTCAACTTCCTCCAAATTGTGACATATCGACATCTCTTCAACTTTGTTACTCAGTGCCGCCTCCTATCCGCACACTCAGTAACACTGCAGCAGTTCACTCTGTTCCTTCAAGAGCTATGGAACACTTACACAAACAATATTCTGACTTTATCAGTGATGAGAAACCTTGTCAAATTCCTGGTGGAGGTAGAGTAGCTGGCAGATCAACAAGTGCCACTTCCAACCATGACTATATAGAACCTCACGTTAATGAAATATCCTCAACTGACTTAGGGAACCATTCTACTCAGTTTGAAGCTGATGCTAGCAAAAAAAGTTCCAAGAGAAAAAAACAAAAGAAAGGTTCTGGCTTTCTCAGCGATGAAAGACCTTCTCAAATTCCTGATGGAGGTGTTGTAATTGGCACACCAACCAGTGCCATTTCCAAGACTTACTATGGTGAACCTCATATTAGCAAATTACCATCAAATGATTCAGGGATCCATTCTAACCAGTCCCAAGCTAATGGTAGAAAAAAACGTAAACGTTCTGTGAGGAAAAATAAAGGCAAATCTTCACAAGAGGGAAGCCAAGTTGACACAGTGTAAGTTAACTGCACGTTATATCATGTCATGGGTATTATTTAGTGCTAGAAAGAAGAGAGATGGGGAAAAAATGGAGGGTAGCTGAAAGATATTTCATCCAGGGGTTTCTCATTCTTTATTTTCTTTGTTGTTGTTGTTTGTTTACTTTGCCTCATTGAATTCAATGCTCCTTATGCTATAAATTTATTTAGATCAACAGCTGACCATGTTTATTTTTCTTGGATCAGACCGGCAGCTGAGACATCTGCACCACAATGAAGAAGTGTGTTCAAGAGTAGCATCTAAGGAGTTTCAGTCATTTGTGCTCTACAAAGACTTGGACTGCTTGTTGGTACTCTTTATTTTGGCAATGTGTTTATATGGTTGTTGGAATCTCTTATCTTGTACCATGAAAATGTTGTATTATAAGGTCTAGACTAAGACTACTAAATCTAGGTTTCTTATGTGATAAGTTTATGATACTTGTATGCATGTGAAAACTAATGTTAACCATGAGTATTAGAAGCTCAGTAAACTTGCCAACTTGCTAACCTTTCACAAAATTGCTGCTTGTTCTGATTTTATGTTCATGAAAACTTTGAAAATATCATGGCACAAATGAATGCTGATAATTAGCTATATTGTGACTGGAAAACTTGACTAAGCAGGAATATGTTGTGGTGGCTATTTTGAGCATCTATGATGCATACATACTCCATGTACTCAAATGTTGTTAGAAAATCTCAACAAAGTTTATCATAGTTTACCGACTCTACCCAAATGGCAACCTATGTTTTTAAAGGGGCTGACAAGTCCAAATGCATAAATAAAGTGGGGGCCAGAAGCAAGAAATTATTGTATCAGCTTTTTAGTAGGGCTTCAACCTGGTCGCACATCGAGTAAGAACAATATTTGCTTTCTGTAAGACTGCACATGAACAGAGAGGAGATTAATTAGTGGCTCCCCTTTATAGTCTGTTGTCTCCATCAAATGTTCTTTTTTCCTTCTCTATTTTAATATAATTTCTGATACGAAGATGTTCCTTTGGTTCATCATCGACCCAACCTGGCGATCCATTAGCTGATTGATCACCATGCTCCATTGCCTCCATCAAATTTAGACAAATGATTTGCAATCTGCAACACTCAACTCTAAGGACGAACGATAATGTCATGTGACTGTGCCTTCATGATCTCATCACCTTGTAGCTTTGTTGTAGCTTTAATTTCACTCCTTACATTGTTTCGTAAGCGCCATTAGCAAGCAGACAAAGGCTAATTTGTCAGGGAACGAGGGAAGCCAAAGAGACAAGGATACAGCTCTCTACTCTGTCGCCTGATTCCCTTCTCTTCACGCGCCAATAATGGCCTCGCATAAAGCCATGCTTCGAAAGGCTCCACCACTTTAGCTGATGCCCGTGTCCAAGTTCTCGTTTCTTTTACTGCTCTTTCTCGGTGTCTGTGCAGTTGTATCATTCTTCAGCAGTAATTCAGGTACAACTTCTGGATTATTTACACAGCACAACATTTGTTGATGTTGGCGTTGGGCGTTACAAGAGAAAAGTTGGAATGGTTTAAAAAATTGAAATAATCTGAGTTGTGCTCCGCTGCAAAAGGCACCTGTGAATGGACCTGTTCTTCTTTGTGATTTGTCAGTTGGTCAACGATGACGAAGGGCCTGCTGCTATTTGGCATTCTGTTGTTTGATGAATGAAATTTAAAAAGTGAAGTGAAGAAAGCTGTCAGTGTCTCTACACTTTGCTTCCTTTTGGCAGAGGGGGAGCTTGTTCCTTTGGCAAAACAAAAGAAAATTTAGGAAATCTCACTCCTTAATTTCAGATGTGATGGAACTTTAACCCGAATTTAAAATTTTTAAACTTAGTTTTTTATATGTTTTAAGCAGATAAAGCTCTTCTTTTCATCTCAACGTTGAACAAGATGGTGTAAGTGAAGGTCCAATAATAGAGAACCTGCATGGTGTTTTTTTTGGGGTTAAAATTCAAACATTTTGAAGAATCTCAGAATTAAAAAATAAAAACTATTGCGTCATTAGTTATTTAATTTAATAACAGTCGAATTAATTAATTTTTTAAAAAATAAATAAATTCATAATAAAGAGCTCAATGTTATATAATAGCTGGTGGGTAAGTAAAATAATAAAGGCTTAGGAAAGGGTAGAGAAACGATGGCCACTCTGCTGCTGTTGCTGCTACTCCAAGTCTCTCTCGCGGCCTCCTCTCTCTCGCTGCTGCAACAGCGCCACCCGGAACCAGCTTCCATTCTCTTCATGCCTCCCGCCAACGCCACCTCTCCATCCTCCCCCGCCGCCGCCACCATCCCCGCCTTCCCCGAGCAGTCCGACGTCTCGGAGGACGCCTGCCCGCTCGACCCCCCGGCCGACCTCCTCCCTTCCGTCTCCGCCGCTTGCTCCGCTTCCGTCGGCGGACTCCCCTCCCGCTCCAGCTGCTGCCCCGCCCTCCACGCCTGGCTTCTCGCCGCCTACTCCGCCACCGCCCTGGCCGCCCGCCCCCTGCCCTCTTCCATCCCCGACTTCCCCGCTCTCCCGGACGACTCGGAGTCCTGCATCGGCGGCGTGGAGCGCGCGCTGCGCCGCCGCGGGGTCGAGCTCCCTCGCGTCAACGCCACGTGCGACGCCGCGTACTGCTTCTGCGGCATCCGCCTCCGCCGCCTCTCCTGCGCCGGGGCGTTCGTGGCAGACGCCGGCGAAGGACGGTGGGTTCCGACGAAGGATGCCCAGAGGCGGCTGGAGAAGGACTGCTCCCGTCCTGGGTTCGCCGGGTGCACACACTGCCTCCGGACCCTCAACCAAGTGACGATGCTATAGCTCCGTCTCGTCAATCTCGCCATTACTCTAATTTGATTAAATATCGCAAAATATGAACATGCATTCCATATTTGCATCTTTGAGCAGCTGAAGGCCAAAGAGAAGCACATGGTGAGCAGATCAAACAAGGACGCCGGCAGTCATGGGAGGGAATGCCAGTTGATGGGACTGACTTGGCTCCTGTCAAAGAACGGGACGCTTTTCTGGCCAGCCGCCACCTCAGTCCTTCGTTCCATCACGGCCGCCGCAGGCCCCGACCCAACCACCTGCTCCCTCTCCGTCGATGACATCCCAATCGCAGTCGGCTCCGACCAGATAAACAGCGATCATGGCGGCGGGTCAATTGCGGTCCGACCAGCGTCCCTGTTCCTCCGGCTATCGCCGCTAATCCTGTTTGCACTCATCCGTGCCTCGTTTGATATCTAGCCTTCTACTGTTCATAGTTACTTAGCAAGCAGAGCTGTTAAGCAGTTCTTTGTGTGCTTCCGAATTTCCAAGCTGTTATAATTCCATTGTTGCCATTGTATTTATGAAATTTGTTGCTAATGTGTTTGTGACTGACACAAGGGAAGAATTTGCACTTTACAGCAATTTGATTATTTAATTACTACAAAATGCACACTACCAAACTGATGTCCTTTACCCAAAATGAGGGGGGAAATCAAAGAAATACAGGGGACAACACTGATTTCTCAGACAACAACAACAACAACATCCACACTGATTTCTTACAAATATATGTCAATCTTAAATAGTTTGGACAAACACAACAGTTGATGATGATGAGAAGCATTGCAGATATACGTTACTATCAATTTATTCTGCTGCAACTGAAGTTTGGAAGTGCCTCGACAACAAAATCTAGAGATACCACAGTAACTCCTGCAGGCAAATACTTGAATGACAACATAAATGCATCAATAGCATCCACTCCACTCTATTCATTACAATCCCATTCAATTTAAACTATTCTCAATTCGTCTTTCTGAGAATTTCACCTACCAGTTCCAACCACACGTAGTTTCGTCACTAAATGAACCTTTGATGAACGCCTTTTTAGCCAATTCTATATTATAACAAATTTTAGAACATGCGAAGCATATATCCATTTCCACTTTCATAAGAAATTTATACATCAATCGTTCCAAAATGAAGGGAGTTGAGAGATCCCTAAGTTATCAGGTATACCAGATCCTCTAGAGATCAGCAAACTGCATAGTTAAGCCAAACTCCACCTTCAGGACCCAATTCAACCATATATTGAATCATTTCTCCTGCTTTTGCCTTCTTTTTTTTTTCCTTTCTTTGCTTTGCTTTTTCATTTTCGCTCTATTCATTTCATATTTATCTTCTGAAGACACTTTTCTTGCACCACTAAGAGATCAGATTATTTTATCATCACTTGAATTGCCTCTGCTCAGTGTCAGTGCATTTGGATGCGATGCGAGTACGGATGAACTAGATGCCATGAGTTAACTGAGTTGCTGCCTCCTGATGGATCTGTAATTTCTCCAGTTACCTGCAATGTTATCCATGATGTTCAAAAGACATTTGAGTGAAAACGAAGGAAGAATATTAACAAAGTTGCATTGGAGATCTTTTTTGCACCACTGATGATATAAAACTTTACCTGATGATCACGGCACTGATAGAATACTCTTACTGTTTGGAGCATTACGAAAACAGGTAAAAGTATTCCAGTAGTCCTCAACACCATCAGCTTTCATTTACAAGTAAAAAGGAATTAGAATCATCAAGATAACTACGTGTGAACTGAAATTAGTTTAGTTTCTTAGATTTAGAATTTTACTGAGAATAAGGTGAATGAGAACTGTTCAGCTCCACCAATCAGGAGGGGAAGAAAATGTTGCAGAACCAAAAGAACCATGAACTGGATAAAACAAAAACCATGAGAGGTTCTGTCAACATCTATGCAGGCTCAAGCAAGCAAAATGATGATTTGAGTATATATAGGAAGGAACTCACTATTATTGCTATGACTCGACAACAAACTTTGCTACTCGAATGGTCATTGTTGTAGTGTTGCAAAGTATCACGCTCAGATGGAACTAATGTTATGATTTGAGCATCATAAATATCCTGTCTTGTGATCTCCCAGTTTCCTCTGGCAAATGCATATATAGCCAGATCAAGAATGATCCATGGATGCGAAGGGGACTATTGAGTATAAAAAATTACCTGAAGTTCATAGGAGTAGTCCCATATCGGAATAGCTTCGGTGGAGCAGTATAACCTGGCTTGAATTGCTGAATATAGCCGGAAAGAATTAGGATTTATAGTAGCAATAATAAGAAATAAACTCTGAAATGCAAATGCTATATTAGTACATATCTAAATCATATATCTGGCATCTATTCTGCTAAATATGATATCTTCTACTCAATTCATGATATATGCTGGTCAATGATTTCACCAAGGCAAGTGGATACATATTGTTGAGATGATAATTAAGATAAAATAAGAAAAGGCATCACCTGTAGGCAAATCTCGCACGCTGTGTCACCCTTTTCGTTACACCATCTTTGAACACATTTTCTATGAGCATACTGCCAGTAACAAGAAAGAGGCAGCCAATTATTCTGGAGTTAAGCAGGATATTAACTTGGCTACGGAGTTGAACAAGAAGAAAATACATAGGAATAAATAATAAAGAAATCATGGATGATTACTCTACTCCCTTAACTCCATCATTGTCTCCATCCTACCATTAATGTATACCACAAAGTCCTCTTGATCCTTAAATTAGCCTACAGACTCAGACATAATGAGATGAAATACAAGGAACAAAATAAACAAATGTTGGAGGATCATTGTCAATTACTCCACTTCACCAGGTCTTCAATCCACTTCACATGTGCACCCAACTTACTCCATTTCATCATGATCCTTTTAAATAAAGGATAACATCAGGTGTAATTTGGCATTTAAAAAAATGACATTACGAATGAGCTACTATTGCTTTTAGCATTGTTCCTAGACAACTTGCTATTTGTTAAAAATTCCTTCAAGAGTAATTTAGCACCAGTTTTGATTATGATCTAAGGGGTCAATTAAACTCAACCAATTGATTTTGGTTGCTCTTCAGTTTATTGACAGTTCAACCAACCGCAGAAGCAGCACTCTTTCAGCAGTTAACCACCATTTAACTACTTTTCTACATCCATTGAACATTCTCAAAGAGAAAACTCGAAGCAATTCAACTAGTATACACTGATGGGATGGCATGAGTACAAATGCCCAAAATCTCACTGACAGAATAACCAACCCTTCAAAAAATGGTTAACCAGTCAGTACAATTCAGTTAACCGAAGCTCATTGAGAAGTAAACTAAAGAATACTGACAGAATAATCTTAGTTGTTATTCTTTTGAGCATGTAATTTTGCCTAATTGCAGTAATTCAGAAAACCACTGGAGAAAAAAAAGCATATGAAAATCCTTCAGCAACTGACTGATTCAACAATTTTTTAGTAAAACATAAGTACTAAAACACAACCAACTTAAGCTTCTTTTGTATACAATTGAAATTTTCACTAAATTTTATACTAACAAAGAAATTAGATGTTTGTTAAACTTTGGTCGATTCAGCATAAAACTCAATCATGCACTCAAAACAGAAGGAATCATACTTTCTATCTACCCATTATTACAAGCGTGGGAGTACTCAAAGTAAAACTAATCTTTCTTTTTCTGGCTCGAAGTTCTACTAAACATTTTTTGCTTCCAATCGCTATAAAAAATATCTTTGGAAATAAATTGAATTGCTCAATTAGTGACACTAGCTACAGGACTAAAATATACATAAGATCAGGGTGAAACTTTCAAGACAAGTAGTTCCTTTACCTTCAAGCTACCACGGCAAGAACAAGGAATCTCCATATTGAAATCTTCGTCTTCTTCTTGGCAGATTCGGCACTCGACCAATTTCCCAATAGAGGTCCTGTCTCGGATGATTCTCTTCCGGGTAATTTCTTTACCTTGGTCCTCCAAAGATGACGGATTGGCGGCAACTTGACCTTCCATCCTACTCCCAATAGTCGCTTCGAGCGTCGACTCCGTGAGAAGGCGGTCAACCAACAACGCAAAATGGTCGCCCATTTTTCTGCAATCTGTAGATGAAACAGTTGTTCAACCCAGAACTTAGCATAACCCTATTTTCCAAATCAATGTAAAGATTTTGAAAAAATTGGGCGGGCGCAAGCAACCCTAATTCCAGAAGAAATTACCGAAAAGATTGCAAGAAAACCAGGAGCAATCCTCCATCAAACAACTCGATGTTCGAAATCACCATTCAGCAAATAAATATATTCATCAAACATCAGCCGGCCACGAGCAGGGATTAAAGAAAAGCACGACAGCTAAAAACGTTAGAATGGAATGCGAAAAGGAATGTAACATTTCCCCGACAAAACAGAGACCTTTCATTGATCGAAAGCACCAAAGAACCATAAAAATGGAAAGGAGATGAAAGACGACAATGACTTGGAACAAGGCTGGCTAGTAAAGACGAGGATTAATTATCAAATCAAAGTAACCGAGTGAGTAAGCACATCGACCCACCAGAAAGAGACGACCAAGGAGAAGAACCCAATGGAAAGGTGGCAGCTTTCCTATGGACTCTTCTTCCCCACCTCTATAAACGAAGAAGCCATGAACAAAAATCCTAGAAAACTAAGCAGTGGAGAAGGAAGAAGAAGAGGAAACTCACGAAGTGGGAATTGGATGTGACGAAGTGAAGCAAGAGAGCAGGAAGGAAAGAAGAGACGAAGTGAGGTGGTGGTGGTGGTGGTGCTACAAACCACCAAAACCAAAGTCAAAACCAAGCCACGACCTACATAATCAATCATCCTCAAGAGCATAAAATTTCATTTTGGCCCGACAATTCCGATTTTTTTTAATTTTACCCTTTAAGACTAGATCATGTATCTTAATTTGCTATTGAACACACTTTTAACTAAGCAAAGTTAAGGGGGCGTTTGGTTTGGAAAATATTTTCTATTTTCTGTTTTCCATTTTCTATTTCCAATTTTTCATTTTCTGATCCAGTTTTCAGAAAATAGAAAATGCGTTTGGTATGATATTCTATTTTCTATTTTCTAGAAAAGAAAATGGGAAAATACGTTTGGCTTCTCTGTTCCACGAGCTCTGCGCACTGCGGTGCCTTAGGGCGCACCGAACGAGCCTCGCGGGGAGCTTCACCGTCACGATCACGAGCAGCTTCGCCACACAGCAGGGGAAGCAGCAGCAGATCGCCGCGCACTCCGCCGCTGTCTCCCTAG
>JBBMKF010000021.1:5363595-5374534 GCA_037834155.1 Curcuma caesia | reverse complement strand
AGACGAGGAAAAGGAATACCGTGGCCAGGAGGCAGGAGGCGAGGTTGGTCCCGCCGCCGCCGCGATGGTGGCGATGGGGTGGTGGGGGAGTGGTGGCCATGGCGAAGCCGAATTCGGGGCGTTATGCCTTCGACTTCCACGAATTGGTTTGCTTTATTTGGGATGGAGAGTCTACTACTGTAGTGGTAACTGGTAAGTAGCAGCAGCAGTAGTATGTGATGCAACCTTTTAGCTGTCTCTCATTTAAAAATTATAATAATAATTTAAAAAAGATTGATTTGTGCAGAGGTAGAGTGGGGAAGAGGCAAAGTTTTCAAGGTTGGTGAGTGAGAGTGGAATCGTGCTTTTGGTGGTTTTTCTCCGATTTTCGTCCAGTTAAGTTTTTCAAAGCAAGGAGGAATGTGTGAGTTCTATTCAACTCGTTTTTTAAAATAATTTTTCATGTTGGGAGATCATAACTGACTAAAAAATTCATAATTAAATTGAGCAACGTGTTTTCAGTGAGATTCGTAGCTATCATAATCTATAATCTGAGAATCTTTGTTTCTTAAGTGCATTTGAATGGAGATGAGAATGAGAACAAAAATCATTCTCCTTCTTTGCCTTCAGGAATCAGATCAGGGTTATTGACGAAACCTAACTTGATATGACATCTGTGGTTCAGAAAGATAGATTTGCACCAGCATTGGTTGCTTGTACTGAAATTCTAGGGAGCATTTCTATCTTATTATCCCATTTTTCATTATATCATGTAGTTTGAGGTAAAATTAGTGTCAAATTGGAAGAATGTTTACTACAAGTGGTATGTGCTTTAAGTTGTAATCCGAGCCGAGACCAATCTGGTCGGAAGCAATATAGTGTTTTTTTTCAGTTATTGTTGAATGGAACATTTTGACATGTTCAACAAGAAATAACTACTGCAAGAGATTAATTGAACGTTCTATCTAATCCAATTTAAAAAACTTTGGCTACATCATTGAATCATTATTCCCTCGACCAGTAGCCGCTCTTACCTCCTGCCTTGCTCTCGAGGCGAACATCAGTGACGCAAACCTCCTTAGAGGCAGCCTTGCACATATCGTATACTGTAAGCCCGGCAATCGTAACAGCAGTCATGGCTTCCATTTCGACTCCTGTCTTCCCTGCTGTTGCAGCTTCCCCTTCAATCTCGACACTGTGATCTTTCTCATTCAGCTTCAGATCAACACGAACATGTGCGAGACCAATGTTATGACACAACGGAATGAGGTTGCTAGTCTGCTTTGCTCCAGTGATTCCAGCAATCTTTGCCACAGTCAGGACGTCCCCTTTTGCTATCTGGTTTGAGGCAACCAATTTGAACACCTTTTGGCCTAAAAGAACTCTGCAACTTGCGACTGCAACTCTTTTACTTTCTTCTTTACCAGACACATCTACCATCTTAGCATGTCCGCTGCTATCGACATGAGACAATCTTGCAGGGTCTTCTTTTGAGCCGGCAGAAGCAAAGGCAGATACTTGAGGAGGAGCACTTGAACTTAGGACACTGGATGAAGGTGGCGTGCCAAAAATTGACTCCATTTCCTGAAGTGGCATGCATACATTAAACAAAGTTGAATGATAAGAATGTTTATGCAGTCAATATTGCACAAAAGGAACTGGTAAGGATTAGAATTCACTCCCTCTTGCAATAATGCATGAAAAACAAATTGAACATTGATGACTTAATTTCACATGATTATCACCAAAATGAAGTGATTATGGCATCTTTTCCCAATGTCTACGCAGGTTGCTCAAATATTTTATCTAGTTTTTGTATTGTCGCATTGGGTTACGTTGGAACAGCACAACCTAGAATAATTTTAGAAAAATTCTTATATGTTGTTGCCGTCTTGGTCAAACTTTTCCACACTTAGACATCAATCGGCCATAAGCTCAAACTTATTTTTTGCTCTCTTAGAATAGTAGATAGACATAAGCAAGAAGAAGCAAAAGATCCTCAAAATATCAACATGGGTAAAATATTCAAGGACGAGATTTCTAGAAAAACCAAAGTTGTGACAAAAATCAAATCATAAAAACAAACATGCTAATAAAGAGAAATATAAGTAGCAAAATTCTAATGATGAGCAATATCACAAGGTTCAGTACATAAGCACACGTCTTATCACCATACTCCAACAAGCTATAGCGAGGATATAGAGAATGTCTCTAGCAATACATAACAAAAAACCTTTGATTTTTCATAAAGTTTGGTCATTTAAAGGTAGTGTTGGTGTTAGAGTGGCATTTTGTTGGAAAATACTGTAGATCTAAAACAAAATAAAAGAAAATACACTGATGAAACTATGTAGCCTGTGAACAAAGAAATTGGATTCAGCATCATAAATAAACATTGTATGGACATCAGACAATAGTTATGTAAATACCAAATAGTTGGTAATAAAGAAGTACTGCAGTTATGTTCTAATCAATAAGAGGAAATACAGTAGTGGAATTACAGTAATGAGCCCAACAATTTGTGAAAGTACAAAAAAATAGAATATTCAAATAATATGAAGAATTGAAAATTTGCCATACGGTTGATAAAGTAAACAACAAAGAGAAGTTTAGAGACAAAAGTATACAAACAAAATCTTTAGTGAAACAAAAACAAAGCGAAAACTAGGACAAGATAACACTGGAAGCTGGGCTAGCAACTCCTACTAACAAAAAAATTTAGAGTACACTGGATTTAGTTGCATTTACCTTGTTTAGCTCTGTAATTGCAGCATCATGGCTAATGCTACTGAAGAAGCATCTTCTTATATAGTAGTGAGATTTTACACTTCTCAGAAACATAGCTGCCAGATAGAACTTAGCACGTCGCTAATTTATCAAGAACTGCAGGCGGAAACAGAACAGTGAAGCTAAATGGATGATGATGACTACTAGCATGTTTAGAACTTCCAAAGTCCAATGAAAATACTTTATTATTTAGATCAAGCTTGCTCATCCTCACAAACAATTGATATGCTTATATGAGATTTCATTATTCACTTTACGCTATTACCAAGTTTACAATTTCTTATTCTCAAACTTAAGGATCACAGTTCACCAGCATTATCAAACATGTAAGGAAATAAGATCCCATTTAGCTGATTAGAGACCAATATTACTGCTCTGTAACCTGGATATACATATATAAAAAATACAATTCTTAGATATTATTCTATAATTCTTTAAAAAAAATAACAACCCATATGCATACGTAAAAAAGTTCTACTTGCCTCGGTACTTCACATTAACAGATGGCCATGAAAACATAAGCAATTGACCACGAACTAAAAACTGACCCATGATAACAGTGTTCATTCATCCTAGAAAATCTGGAAATAAAGAGAGAAGTAATTGGGTGATCATTGACCAATAAGGGGATAACACTCAGATAGTTAAATGAAGTGATAAAATGAATCAGATTATTAAAAATCTGTGGAAAGACAATAAAGGACTGCTATACAAATCAGAAATTAGGTTTCAACAACATAGCACTAATAAAGGACTGCTATAAGCTAAAAACTAGCTAAAAATGCTAAACTTTACAGAGCCAGGGTCCATGCTCAAGGTCACAACGCTAAATTATCATCAAAGGAGGACAACATTCTAACAGACATATCATCATGCATCAGCCAGCCTAAACCAGAACCCTTTCTACCTTAATAAGTCTTAGGAGTTGAAAAGTGCTCTTAAAGTCATGAATCTGACTAGGTTTATATCAGCGTGAAAAGATACTTCTTGTTCATTGACTGATTTAAAAAGAAATAGAATAAATGGGTAACCATTCAAGTTCGCCAATAGAGGTCTAAAAGGTTGTCGATGCAAAGCTACAGGATCAACTGATAGTCAATCAGACGATTGATTCCCGGATATAGCTGGTGCAAATTATGGATCCTAAAGAAAAGACATTAAAACAGCATAAATTGTGTCCATAGGAACAAACGCAACATTAAATAACTGTGGAAACGATGATATTCAACTTGGCGTTCGCTAAAAATTATTTATGCTGAGCAGTCAACAATCAACAGTTGAACTACAGCTGAACTACAAGTAGAACAGATTGTCTGACAAACCTGTGTCCTTTTCAAGAGGAGATCACTGTTTACCACTCGATCCCTATTCGGATCTCACTGCGTGCTCACATAGAATACCACAATTACGCTGCCTGCGTCCGCCTACCGCCTGACAGAGGTATGATAAGAAAGATCGCGCTATGCCACTGCTTCTAGAGCAAGAGAAAAGGCTGCTAGTCGTTGCGGCGGCCGGAGAGAGGGGATCGAAGCGTTAACGAGGGTGGCGACCTGCGGGGAAAATGTTGGGAACCCCCCGAGTGAAATTTATTTTACTTCAGTAAACGTTGGGTAATTTCTAGATGTTTCCTAACCTATTTTTTAAATGCTCCGATGATTTCATTAATATAAAAATTAAAATATTCTTTTTTAATAAATGAATAATTTGGCTAGTAGTTTAAGATAGAATAGATAATTTAACCTTAAGAAGAAAATATTTTTATAATAAAATAAAATATTAAAAAAGGTATTTAACATTGATAAAACTTTAATGATAACTTTCAAAAAAATTAAAGGATACTTTTATTGAAATGGTTAGTGAAATAACTTGATGGTCTAATTTATAAAAATTATAAAAATGGTGGTGATTTAATTCAGAAAAAAAATAGAATTTGTCACCCCAATGATTCCACATGATCAACTTTATAACCATATGTGAAAAGATAAATAATGATGATTCAAGTATTTTAACTTAGGTGATGTGATAAAAGATATTTTCCCTAATAGAATGTAGCAAGTCACATTAGGAGACTTCTGAAAGCCAAGATCTTTATCGATTCTTTTTCATTGTCTGTACTATCTTATTCAAGTGTGTGTTTGCCTATGAATAAATCAGGAATATCAATTCAGGCAAAAACATTGTCCCATAAACCTTATACCTATTCCATTTATCAATCCCAAAAATACTTATTATGCTTGGATATTTACCAAACTATTTGAACATGGTTTAACTATCAAAATGATCTTTCAACCATGCATGTTCAAAGTTACCAACAGTGCTTATATTTAATTATAGTTCCATCCATCTAGAATATTATGCACATTTTAATCAATGTCCTAGTTGATTTTCCCTCCTATTCAAAATATTCAACATGGTTTATTCATAAATTTGTGCTAGAGTTGTGCCAATTCAAGAAGAAATCTTTAGGGGGCATTTGGTTTAAATTTTTTTTCTATTTTTATTTTTTATTTTTTTTATTTTCTGATCTAGTTTATAGAAAATAGAAAATGTGTTTGGTATGATATAATGTTTTCTATTTTCTAGAAAAAAATGGAAAAATATCTTTGATTTGTTAATATGAAAAATTATAAATAAAATAATATTTTTAAATAAAAAATTGTTTACAACTAACTCTTGCCCGGTGCCATTAACTTCCATTTCATCATGCTAATTCATCTATGCTCCTAATTTATTTGATGACGAACCAAGAATAATCATCTATCTTTAGTATTAATTAAGTAAAATTCGAACACTTTGAATTATTAAAAAAACAACAAGTGACTTTAGAATGTAGAAACTATTAAATTATTACAAAACACAACTGAGATTAAGTGATACAACACTAGAAGTCATAGCCTTGAAGTGCACACCAAAATCCAACAAATTTAGAGCTGCCACCGTAGCGGCGTCGGCGTTGAGAAAGGCAGCTATGTTGATCGCCACGCTCGACGGCAAGTTGCTTTGCCCTGCCTATCGCTTTCGCTTGCACCCACTCCAACGCGCTCTGCAGCAAGCTAAGCTCAGGCAACCGGAGTGCCTCGACATCGACGTCCAGTAAGTCAGCCACCGAGCCCCACGGTCAGAAAATCGTCGCCTCAAGTGTCGCCTTCCTACTCCTCTCCGCCTCGAGTCGCTCTGCGAGCTGCAACTCCTACCGACCGAGCGCCTAAACCAGGGCCCCCGCAAGGGGGTGGTGCCGAGGGGGAGCAGGCGAGGCAGAGAGGAAGCGGGAGAGCACGGAGTCGACGGAGGGGTGGCCGGAGGAGAAGGGCTTTCCGCTAGGGGAGAAGGCGAGGACGGAGAGCTTGTTCGCTTTCATTGCGAACCTTTGACGACCTCTGCGGTGACATCGACTTGCTTGCAGGAAAATCGAAAAGGAGCGATGATGTTTGCGGGGAGAAATTTGGAGTTGGGCGTGTAGCGTAGCGCATTTTCCTGTTTTCTAATTGTCGGCCGCATTTTTCATTCTCCACATAAAATGATGTTTTATCATTTTCTATTTTTTTTAGAGAATGACTTCTCATTTTTTCAGAAAATGAAATTAGAAAACACAAAACAAATAATTATTTCTAGAAAATAAGAAAATAAAAATGGAAAATGATCAAACTAAACGCCCCAGTATGTTTAAATCTTAAAATGTGGAATTATTTGTTTATAGTTAAGCAAATTAATTGTTGATCTAATGTTGTAATTTCTGTAAAAATTAGAAAGGAATTAGTGGGGAACTAAAACTAAGACCATAAAAGGGTATTAATTTTTGCAAAGTTTAAAGGGTATCACAATTTACGAACACAAAATGTGGGGAATAACATAAAATTTTCTAAAGCTAGAGAAAGAAAATGCAAAGAAGGAAAGAGGAAAATCAATCACAATAATAACAACAACAATTAAATCTTTATCCCATTAAATATGGGATCAATTATATGAATTCACTTAACTAAGTTATTGGGATACTATATAATTATCAATATTTAAATAAATTTTATTTTATTTTAAAGATGGAAAATTATTTTTATAAATTATTTAATGAACATTTTACAAATAATTTGATTTTAAATATTGAAAAAATATGATCATTTCAGGAATTATAGATTTGTTTGTATATATAGATTGAATAAGGTTAAAGAAATTTTACTATAAATTAAGGTCCACATAGATGATATAACTATTGCCTATTGAAGTTTCAAGGAGTCTAGGAGATCAATGTACAATTAGGCTAACTTATTAAATAAAATTATTTTTAGGAGAGTCAATAAATATTTATTGTGGTAGTTTCTAGAGTAGCAAAAATATCTAATAATTAGTCTAAATCTTTTATCGTTTTATGTTAGTATAAATGAACTAACCAATCATATTCAAGATAAACCTCTATGTTATTTTCAAGTGATATCCTTGTAATTGATGAGAGTGTAAATATATTAAATGAGGTTGAATTGTGGAGGAAAATTTTAGAAACTATTTTTTTTTAAACATAAGTAGAACTAAAAATTAAACTATAAAATTATAGTTGTATTAATAAGAAAATAATCAATCACATATCTAAGATGGATGGACATGAAATTTCTATAGAAGGTTTAGACATCTTTAATATATTATTCAATAAGCAGAAACTGATGACTGGAATCTAATAATGGAAAGTCAAAATAGAGAGAATTTCTTAAATCTTGAATGATTGTCATGTCCCTTGAGCCAAAAGTAAAAATTTATGACTGGCACATCCTTGAACACTTTATAGATTAAATTGTTACACTATTAGGAAGCAATATGAAGGTTAATATAGCAAAAATGAGAAGGTTGAGATGGCTATATAATGTTATTAGAAATGTTCTACCATGCCTGAGCAATTAAATGTGGCTCAGATGACAAAATGAGAAAAATATGATGTGATGGTATGAACCTATTCAAAAGCACCAATAGATTATGTTGTTAGAACTAGTGTTAAATCAATTAGAGTGGAAAGTGTGATGGAAAAAGGGTGAATATTGCTAGTGAGAAAGCCTTGCAAAGAGTACAATGAGGATTAAGATTTATAAAGTTTTATACCCCAAATAGTTGGAACAAACAAAGGTTGAACATCTAAGATTACCTTATTTAAATAAGGGTATAGATGAACAGATTCAACTCTTGATGTAGCACCTAGGGAAATTCATTTATAGAGCTTAAATCGTTATTGAAATTTAAAACATTTCAAGATACAAAAAAGCACCCACGATATATAAAGAAAAAACTCTTGTGGCAAACATAAACGCAAATAAATTAAAAACCAAATCAATACTTCTTACCTAGACAATTGCACAATTGTATGTGGTACAAAGATGGAGTAATGCGGCTTGATTAGTGGCTTCCACATACTTCTGAATCACTGGCCCATACCTACCAGGAGAAATGGATGAAAGTCTTGATATTGATGTCACAAAAAACTCTTTTGGATCCCTTATTTCCTTGAGAGGGTCTACTTCCTTCTTCCCACCATAATGAAGACGAACAAAGGTTGCTGAATAACCCACTGTTTCAGGAAGATCTGACTCACCATTTTCTTGTTCCAAGTATTGGTCTGGTTGAGCCAGCAAAGTGATCATACTATCAAGCATTCTGCCCCATAATTCACTGTATTTATCGTCTGAAAGGACTGAAGACTCACAGATCAGCCTTGTTGCCGCGACTGAAGTCAGCTTCCTTTCAGTAGCTCCTGAAATGAACTTGAGATTAGGAATCCAACATGATTGAAGAATCTGCAGGAATGACCCATTTTGAAGAGCATCTATGGACTCCACAAGAACACTGGGACCATGCTTGACAAAGAACAACGACATGAATACCACAAGGGAATTCTCAAACTTTGCTACACGCCTATTCTTTAGGAGGCTGAAAATCACGCTCCATATATTTGTAAGGTAAGGCACAATAATTTCACAAGGAAGATTTTCCATGACAGTGTTAAGCACATAAAATCCCAGTTCTTCAGTCCTAGAAACTGAAAGCAGATGACTAGATCTCAATATGACCTCACGCAATCTTCCTTCAGTCATGAGCTCATTGGGAATCTTTTGCAGGTATGCTTGGAGCAGTTGAACTAATGCAGGGACATTTCCTGATCTCTTCCATGATTCAGGTGAGAGAAGCAACTGGAATAGCTGCAGATAAGTATCAGAAAGAGGTGGCTTACTCACATCAACAAGCTGGGCATATATTTGGAACGCGTATGACCAGAACTCAGACACATCATCAGCTAAAATTTTCTGGAGGACTGGGAACAAATGTGCCTCAAATACACAGATGAGGAATTGGTCCTTCTTACAGGACATTCCAATCAGGGCAGCAGTAGACTCGAATAGGTAGTGGTTAAAGGTTGGGTTCCTTGGATTCTTGCATACTTCTGACAGCACACGAGCCAAGCGATCAACACAATGTTCAGCAACCTTACTGCTTACATTGCAACGGACAAGTACTCTCATGATGCACACTTCATGATATATGAATTTTCCTGTGACTCACTCAGACAATTGCAAAGCGCTGAAGAGATTGCTCATCGCCAGGGGCAGGAACGAGTTGACATTGAAGCACTATATCGAGGAGTCAAAGTGACTACATTTGAACCAGATACTGTTGCTCTGTCCTTCAGCATCAACGGCTTTTAAATGCAATTTACTGCATATGAATGGACTACATTTGATTCAGCCACTAGGAACCACGCCAAATGGGGCAAAAGAGTGATAACCGATCAGTATAAGAAGGGTGGTGGAGAATCCGAAGAGTTCGGCCAAATTGGAGAAGGAGGCCTCGACAATACAACAAGGTTGGGGTTCCGGTTAAACCGATTTTTCACTCACCTCTCTCCTCTATGTGAAAACTTTAGAACAAGGATGGGTTTCAACTTTTGACGTCGATAGGACTCGGAGCCTAAATCAGACGGCTACGATTAATTGACTTTTCAACCTGTGTGCCTAACTAACTTAAGCTAGATACAGCCCAAATAGATTTTAAGTCTAAGTCCTGAAATTGACAAAGTAGTGGATCATCACCCTAAATAAATTTATATGCAGATTTTAATTAAATTTTGATATAACTTATTTAAATTCTTTCACGTGATAATTTTTGTTGAAGTATTAACAAACATAGTCGTGATCAATGGTTTTATCTCCATTTATTTGTTTTTTCTTCAATGAGGGACATTATGTTGAGCTTGTTCTTTGTTTGTTAACGGTAACAAAAAAACAGATGCAACGTTTCTCTGCAGTCAGACTCTGTCCGCCCACATGATTCAAATCCACTACACTTCAAAAGCTGTCACTTAGAAAACACATACACAACCTTCCACTGCCAACGGCTACTTGGTATCGATCTTCTTAAAGAACCCGCACAGTCACTCCCAACTGATTATATTTCAACCATCTTCTTCCTCTCCTCAACCCAATGGATTCTCCACCGGCTTCTGCTCCTCCCTCCACCCGCTCCTCCGCCGAGCCCCGCCACCGGAGCAAGTCGGCCTCCCGCATCACCACCGCCTCCGACGAAACTCAGATCATCCCCTTCCTCGCCACGCCGCCTTCCAGGAAGCACAGCTCCCCACTACTCTCTCCCTCTCCACTTCAGGACATCGTCCTCCTCTCTACTTCCCCTCACCGCAAGCCCAAGCGTAGATCCGCTGCTACCGCCGCCATCGAGGATGGATCGCCGCAGGCCGGAGGGACCCCTTGCGGGAGACGGAAGAGCAGAGCCGCCGCGGCGATGGTTCTGATGGGGTGCGCGTCGTCGCCAAGGAAAGGCCGGAGGGCCAGGAGGAGGCTGGAGAAGGACGTTGTCATGGAGGAGAGGGACCTGGGTCATTTGGCGGATGGCGATGGCGTCGGAAATGGGAGAGCGAGAATGACGAGGCGGAGCAGAAGATCCAATGGCGCGGAGAGCAAAGAAAGATTGAGCCTTGTGCCCTCTGGGCCTCCTCCCAGTCCAGTAACAGGTAGTACTTTCGTCAAATTTGCCTTTTGTCCATCAATCTTTTGCTATTCCTAGTGAAATTACTAAAAAAACATATATTGATTTTGAAGTATCTCAACAAGAACCGGTAGACACACCAATCAACAACGAGGATTGTCGCAGTGCCCTAGATGGGATACAAGAACATATCTTCGAACTT
>JBBMKF010000021.1:5318333-5338247 GCA_037834155.1 Curcuma caesia | reverse complement strand
TTTGGATCACCCCTTGGTCAAAACTGACCAGACCTAGGTGTATTGTCAAACATCGAAACTCTAGGCAAGATCTTAGTACATCTTGCACCAACAGTGGTTAGTTGGTTACTAGTTGAAGTTGGAAATGCCACTTTCAGCTACTGTTCTGAATTAAATTCTTATTTATTTCATAATGCTTATTATTATTTTGTGGCCGATGACACAAAAATGTATAAAAATGAAACACTTCATGGATAGAGTTTGCATTTTGTGCAATTCTTTTCTCTCAATCAAACAGTCGAGCAGTACACAATTCTTTGTATTTTTACTGAAGGAGGCTCGAGTAGTTGAACAATAGGGATTGCATCAGTACTGGTGGTTGGTATCATACAAATACCGGAATTGGTTAGTCTTCAAACCGATCACAAGAAGATATCACACATTTTACAGTCCAAACAACAATTAGGCAGCCAACTTGGAGCATCAGCCTCTCGCAGCTTATTCGACTTGCCCGTTATACATTTACTAGTAGATCGACTTGGCTCCGCGCTGTGTTTCACCTTGACATCGTCGATTCGCGAGGCCGTTTTCCCTCCATGGCATCTTTCTTTCTCCGGCAATCGTGGCAGAGGTATGGACCCTCCCATGGCCTTGATGTTGCAGAAAAAGAATCACCGGAATGAACGAATAGATCGTCGTCATCTAGCACTTGGTCTGCCTGGCAGATAGCGCAGCGAAGATTCACTGAGTTCTCCGTCGACGATGAGAAGTTTTTTCCCAGTCTGTGTACATGATGACATTAGGAAAGGCCATGTCTAAATTGCAAATCTTGCTATTTTTTACATCTCATGAAGCTGTTTTCCTTCAGAAAAGATTAGCAGTAAGTGATGATAGGAGGTGAACAACACAAGATGCTCATTCCCAAGTCCTACAGGATCCTTCTTGAACATGAAAAATTATTAGCATCCAAACTTCAAAACAGTGTTAAAAGCATATTCGATCACTTGGTGATCTTCTAGAAACATTTTATATCAAGATTTAAGAGCATATGTGCATGGTATATGGTCGACCAACTGCAGAGCACTTGTCGCTAGAAAAAAACAAGTTCTCGTCTAAACTGCAAATCTTGCTATTTCTGTATCTCAAGCATGGCTCCATTCAGAAAAAGATTGGCAGTAAATAAAAGTGATGCAAGGTGGACAACAATACAAATGATGCCCAATACTAAATTGTATCAGATCCTTTTTGAACATGAACGATTATTAGCATTTAAACTTCAAAACACTACTAGAAACACATTCGGTCTCTTGATGATACACTAGCAATGCTTCAAACTAAGGTTTTATGAGGCATATATATGGAGTCTGGCCCATGTATAGCATATATTTAGTCTACGGGCATAGTTCGGTTGGTATTAAAAAAATACTTTCTGTTGATAAAAGATCACTGATATGTATATGTGCAACAAAACATATTAATCAATCGGTTTAAAATTGTGCATGTTCTATCAAAAGATTTGACCCACTTATTAATGGATTATCTAAAGTTAAATGTGTTGTAGACAAGGAACATGATCAATTTATGACACATTGATTTGAATTACCACCCCCATCTAAAACTCAGAACTAAGGCCACACAGCATCCATCTGGTTCACCACTTTGGTGGGCACCAACTTGCACAATAGCCTTCCCTATCGTCTCCTTCGTCCAGACCATTACAAATAGAAACCAAGGTTAGGAGAGACACAAAATTAGCACCACCCGCTTCCGGAATTTCAAGCACTCCAACTCACGACATATTGTTGAGACCAGATCCAACCTCCTGTATGGTTGTTGTTGGAGTTGAGCAGCCTGTAGCAAGAGTGGTTAGCAGTCATGGGCATCAGTTGTGAACCTATGCCGTCTGCTGGACCAACCAGTTATTGGTGCAAATATAGCTGGCGAGTATAATAAAGGCAGATACAAACCGTCAATAAGGCTAGTGTACTCCCCTGCTTGGCCCAGCACAGTTCAACAATCATATGCAAGAGCGCAAGCAACACGAGGACAAGCTACCCATGCCACTGAATTAAGAGCTTCACTGTAGAGTCTCCACAATCGACCCTAAAGCACCATATTCATCATTCACGGATGAATCTCCTTCAATTGGCACCGTCCAATGTTTGCATTGCTTATTAGCCCTATGATTCATGATGCCAGTCAGCTCATTTCGCTTCTGTATTCTTTCCTTCCTGATCTCGCCACCCTCATTGCATTCTCTCTGCTTGCATCTGACTGCAACCTCAAGTTCCTCGCAAATATTCTTCCATCTCACAAGAAGCTCCAGTCCCTGCTTCCTCTTGCTAACTGTGCAAATCCAACCTCTGCTGTTCTTTTTGCATCATGATGGTAGTACTTGGATATAAGTTGTTGCTCCTTGTGTTTGCATTCCAGTCTTTTCTACCTCGACCTCCTTAGGCTCCTTCCCCTGCGCTACCAAGCATTGTTTTTTTTGTTTCCTTTCTTCTTTCAGCACATTCTGTTATATCCAGCAAAGATCTAAACAAAGAAAAAGTCATGTTCCCAATTTGCTACTTCAACAAAAGGTCTAATTGTGCTTATCCATCTCCAGTGAAAACACAATCAGAAGAACGGTTTCATTTGCAATTTGCTACTTGCAAAAAAGGGTCTAGCTTTGTTATCCATCTCCAATGAAGACCTAACCAGAGAAAATGTCATGTTCTCAAATTGTTGCTTTCAATAAAGGGTTGAGTTTCCTTCAGAACCCTCAGTGCTTTCTTTTTCCTCAGTGTATGTTGTATGCCTAAGATTTATCTTCATCCTTGTATTACTTTATCCTTTCTCCATTTGTCCTCTCTCTTTATTGATGCACTCATCTAATGTTAAATGGACAATTGGTTGCAAGCTCAACTAGCTCCTTAAGTTGTCTTACAATGCGTGGGCACTATATTCTCATTTCATTATGTTCATGTCTTCAAATTTAAGGGACTGATAAAAAGAAAATTACTCTTATTGAAACAGATCGAACGATAGCTTTGTCTAAGCTAAGGCATTGCACCGCCAAGCCTCTCAGTTGTTGAATAGCGTTGCATTATCTCAAGCCTGAGCATGATCAATATCTTCATCAAACATTCACTAGAATTCATGATTCAGGACTCCTGATGTAGATTAATTGGGAGTTTTAAATTTTATGTCTTAAAGTAGAATGTTTTAATTTTAAAAATGAAGTTCCAAACTTTTATGGGCTTTAAAAATTATGAGAATTTGTATGAATCTATTTTGGTTCATTCCTAGCTAACTAGGCAGCTTAAATTGTTATTTAGAGGAATAAGCTATTCTAGGATAGCTAGTTATTTCCCACGTTTGTATGGTTAGATTTATTTATTACCAAGTTTTAAGGAGAATTGGCTATGGTTGGGAATTTTAAAAGAGGCCCTCAATTGCTCTGGTTAGTTCATCTTTTTAATTAATAAACTTTGGATCACTTGATGTGTTTTGTTTTTCCTCTTTGAGATTTTTGTTCATCTCAAAATTACATCAAAAATTTTCATAATTCCTAGCTCGGCTTGTCGGAGATTTCCCTTCAGCCACTGCCGATGCTCTCTACCACATCGGCCTTCTCTCTCACATGCTATTCCATTTGATCCACATCAATCAAGATCGTTCATCCTTCTCACCATTCTAGCATTGTGCATCTCTCCGTGAATCCATGTTTCCATCAGACCACCACAAATCCGACCAAATCCAATCCACAAGTTGCAACAACACACTCTCCACATTCTTCCTCCAAAGCAACTCTCACTGCCTCTTGCAGAACTCAACACCAAGAGGTCTCCATCGCAGGTCTACTTTAATTAATAAAAACCCTTCCTAATTAATTTAGATCAACTCCTTTAGATTGTACAACTTGAGAAAGTGTTAAGTTGGTTCTAGATGTCCACATGAAGCCTGATCCAAGTTAACCTCTGTTTGTGTTAGTCATCAATATACATCACATCATTTTCAATTAACTTCTCTTTTTATTTTCAAACTATAATATTTTTTAAATAAAGAGATTGATAAGCATTACATATGATCTATTCCTAAACATATATTTCAGACTGATATAATAGGCTAACTTGATTGAGATGCGCGATTGAAATTTAAGTGAATATATGAGTGAATTTGCATATGCAAACAAGCGATGCAATCAAGCATCATATACGTCCAGGCATAGCATATTAACCACTTTTTAAAAAGTGGATAATCTAACTAAAATAAAATGCACAACAACGTGAAGGTAAAATCTAGAAGTTAAGATATGCTAATGTTAACAGAAATTCATGATTGAATTAGAAGAAACTTAGCAAAAATTGGAAAACCAATGAGGCTTATTACTTCGTAGTATAAATATTAAACAAGAACAATGTACCCATTTTGATCTATTAAGATTGTTTCTCCATGACTCATGTTAACTCTTTTTAATGGAAAATTTTGCCAACTACCTAAGATCAGTTATCTAAATATTAATGAGTCACTTCTGCTACTTTTTGTGAATGGAACTTCTCGAGGGACTATTTGCTACAATGTCAATAAACCTTCAGTCTCTCCTCTGACTCAAATAAAAAATAACTAGTTTCCACACTTCAACATGCAGTAACATGTGCTAAAGCCTAAAGATGAAACTCTGATCACAAAAGACAGTTCTACTCCTAATAGAAATTTACACAGATGCAATCTCTAGCTAATAAAGAAAGAGGAAGAATCATGGCATATTTTATTTCGACCCCTAAGGTAAACCAAATTTCTTGACCACTTACATGCACAACAACATACTTATCTAGCAAAACTTGGAAACGGCAGTGTCTAAATCCAGAAGGAAATGTATGAGTTTCAGATTGCCAAGAGACTGGTCAAGTAAAATGCTAATGGCAGATAATCATAGTGTGACCACAGCAGTACCTTTCTTCCAGCATAGCCGACCCTTCCTCAAACAATTCCTCCACAGCTCCAACAGAAGACAGTTTGGTAGGTTTACCAGCACCATTCATCGACTTCTTCCCGAAAAGAAGGGATCTGAATTTGTTTTGCTGCTTTAGTGTTGAAGGTTGTACAAATGTATAATCTGGTGGAATGATATCAACAACTAGGCAAGTTGTGTCATCTTTTAGCCCACTTTTTCGTAAAGCTTCCTAATCAAGTTGATCAAACAAGAATTCTTCAAGTAGTCCTGTGGAAGAAAAATTGTAACCAAATCAATAGAGACAAATTAGTTACATCTGTGATCACCTTGACAACAAGCTTCGCAGCAAGTTCTGCAGGAAGTCCTCGGCAAGCTTTGGCAGCTAGCTCAGATGGAAGGGCATCCCAAATGCCATCAGAAGCAATTATTAACCGTCCTCCAGCAGCTGAAAGCTGATCACCCAACAATCTAATGCAAATTAGTTCAAATAACAGGATAGCTATGAATAACTAAGCTCAGCAACCTTCACCTTCACTTGCTTCACATGAGGAATTGGGACAATGAACTCGCCTACATCTGTATCTCCAATCGACCTCGAAAGGCATAGCCCACCAGGCCAGCATCGGAGTGGCCCAACCTGAGAGCAGCATCAGATGGATCAGATCATAAGGGACACAAGTTTTTACTAATATGGAAACAATGCAGGAAAAAAAATGGTGATCCTTTACCTCTTTCCCTCCGCAAAGGTTAAGTCTTCCAACCTCCCCACCACTAGCAGTAACACGTTCTCTCTCTTCAACATTCTCTTCCAGTCTATGGTCGACTGTCAGCAACGAAACTACGCCATCCTGTGAGTCCAGTATGCAGCGAGAATCACCTACAGATGCAACTGTCACAGTCCAACCATCGATGACAACGAGTGTCGCCGTTGTCCCAGAAGTCTCCCCTGGAGGAAAGGAACAAACAAAGCTCAGTTTAAGATTGGTGAAAAGCACAGAATTAAGAAAACTAGATGAACAAAATCTTGCCTTTGCGCTGGAACTCGGTGTCTGCCTTAACAAAACCAGCGACAAGTGCCCGAGGAAGGGCTTCAAGCCACTCTTCTCTACCAATTCCCTGAGGAATCGTGCTCATGACGTGGTCCAAAAGGTGCTCTTTTGCAAACACAGCAGCAGAAGCTCCATTGTGCCCGTCGAAGATCTGCCCGATAGCAACTGTCAAACGAAAGGAAACAGCAGACAAACAGAATGCACCGCGGCAGCCCAAGACGAAAGGGAGAAGAGGATACCGCGAAGACCGAGAACAAGGAGGCGGGGTCGCAAGGAGCCCGGAAGCAGTCGGGCCTCACAAGGAAGTAATCTTCCCCCCTCTTAGCGAAAGCGGCGTGGCCGTACTTAATGGAGGGCTTCTCAGACTTGCCGCCTCGGATCTCCCGGCCGATGAGGGTTGCCAGGGGTACCATGGGCGGCTGAATGCTCGGATCTCGTGGCCGTACGTCGGTTACCATCGTCGCAAAGGAACCCTAATGCATTCCCCTCCTGCGAAATACTCACTCACCTTCACTATCCCTCATCCCGGCACGACACATTGCCATCCTCGCATGCCAGACGAAGACGAGGACGATCAGACAAAGGCCGATTCTTTGACCAAGAACTGCCTCTGACGACTGGAGCCGATGTACCGGCTGCAGAAATCGACCTCCCAGATCGAGAGGAGACAAGCGTACGGCGCGAGATCACATGGAAAAAAGAAGCCAAATTGGGCGAACACCCCGAGATAAGAAGATAAAGTAAGAGAAGCGGAAATGCTCCCACACCAGATCAATCAACGAAGCCTGTAGACTGCTACAAAGCAAAGAGGACTGAGAAAAGAAAAGAAGGCGAGAGTTTTCAACAGCTTAGAGAGAGAAAGGGAAGCGATGAAAAGAACCACTTTTATGTGTCATCCAGTTGTTTTCGCTTTCCGTGACAGCGCACTCGCTCTTCACTGGCAAAGCTGAAAGCTCTCGATTCGCCTCTTGTGCGTGGACTGGAGCATGTGCAAGGCGGCAGAATGCGTGGACCACCGCCCACTGTCGCAATGGAATCGAAGGTCAGTCAATTCGACTGGATTGAAAATCAACAGGAATATCTCGGATGAGCTGATTCGGTCGGAAAAGTTCGGATCCGTGACTGCAAGATGATCCAATCTTCTAGTCTGGAATTCCAGATGATTGCTAGCACAAAAGAACAGCAGTGAGGCTCCGTTTATCGCCGGTGCAGATCGGAGGGCAACAGTTTCGAAGAGCTCTCTTCTCTGTCATTTTACTTGTTTGATAAACGATCTAGTGGTGGAGCTCATGTGATTGTAGCAAGCGTCCTAAAACTTGAATGCAGAATACTTTTTCAAATAATTTCATACTTTTAATAAGATTTAAATCTGACGTTGAATCGGAAGAGTCTGAAAATCTTGATAATCAATAAGAAACTTCCACTTCTAGACCAAGCATCTCAAAAAGTAATCAGATAACATCTAAATTTATCGCTGCATGCACTTGATAGTCGATACAAAACTTCCGTGAGATCGAACCGATCATCCCAAAGATAATCAATGAAACTAATTAAAATTTATCATTTTTTCAAAAAGTAATAAGATAGTAAAAACTAAATACCTGAATATCCTTTATATCATAAATTACTGGATGAGTTCTTTTGCAGACTTGCAGGAAGATATTCATCAAACCTGAACATCAACACACACCTTTGTCGTCGTCGATAATGTTTGTGAGACTGAAACTACCTGAATAGATATTGATCTACTTCACAAATGCTAATCTTCCGAACCTTTGGTAATCATATTACCGATTTCTTGTTCGGGATTCTGAAGCCTCTGTTGCAATCAGTATTGGCAATAGGACTGATTTGGCATATGATGATAACTCAAAAAATGGATATGCTTGTATTCACACAGCCTTTGGCTGGATTTGCTCAAAATCAAACACTTGAAACATCAAGCGCCTCACATCTGGTTTGCCGTAGATGGTATATGCAAGTCCGTGTATGGCTTGCTGGACTGCTGTCGTTGCCGGATTTCTCAGCCGCCGGTTGTGCTCAAACTTATCTTGAACCGACTCTCCATAAATGATGAAGTGATGAAGGTGATGATCCCTCAAGTATCGCCCACAGAACTTGTTCATCAATGTGCGCCGGTGCTTTTCTTGTAGCCATCTTCCGGGGGCATCAAGATGCTTCATTAGCAATCTTTCTGCCATCACGAGATCCTGAAGAAGAAAAAGCCACTAAGGTGTAGGTAGAGGCAATATGTTTCTGAAAAACTGAAACGAAGAGATAAAAATTCATGAAATCTTCTAGGATGTTAGTTGGTAAAAGGATGGGAATTGGTTTATACTTTCATCATTCCATGAGGCAATTTAATAGAAGCTGATGGATGTTTGATACTACCGAAAAAACAGTATTAAGGAAATAATAACCGAGGATCAGTTTCATAAGAGAAGTCGTACCTGAATCTTTTGCCCAACATATTCCAACCGTTCTAGACAAAATCTTGGATGCTCAAACTTGTATTTGGATGAGTGTAAAAATGCCAACTGTCATATGCTAAATTGTGTTAAAACTGGCTGACAAAGAATAATAGCAGGTTTGTACGAGAATAAATATATTTCTAGTGGACCAAGAGTGGCCTAATGAAAAACCAAAAATAGTGGCGTGTTGATTTATCAATAGCAAGAGAGCAAGAAAAATCTTAATAATTTTTATACAAGGAAATGAGGAAGAACAGCTTGAGGCAACATTGATAAAGAAAAAAATTCCTAATAAAAAAGAAAGGAATGTGATTCAGTGAAGAAGTTGCCAGGTAGCTTAGTCCAGTCCCATTGATCTGTCTAACAGTTATTTGTCATTAACTATGTTTGACTTGAGTTCTTCTATGGAATTTTTAACAACCTATTGACTACATGTGAAATCTTTGTTTCTACTCTCATTGGAAAAGTATGACAGCAAATTTCCAAAATATTTGTGTCAAAGTACTTAATACAGAGGCCATAATCAGGAGGCATCATTATACTTATTTCAGCCTTTCCAAATGTAGCCTATTCTGATAGGGTCATAAAGGTGCTCTAGTGAGATCATATTTCTTTCTTTCCATGATTGCTCCAGATGATAATGACCAGTACTCGACCAAACAACTAGCACAATGTAGCTTTAGCTATTGAGGCAACACTGGATAGAGGAATAAAATGATGTAATTCTAAGAGGAATAAAATGTAGTCCTGCACGAGCATGACAAGTTAGAGAACATCACTAATAAATCACTAGTAAATTATGCCAGAACCGATGTCCAAGGGTAACTAACTGGGTAAGTTAGTTCTACACATAGATTTCTCAGGATGACTGCACCAATGAAAATAAGAGGGTTGAGATTTCTTTTCTTCATACAGATCTTCCTTGGTCTTGCTTGAAAACATTCTACCCTGCCTGATTTCATTTTCCTAGATAGGAGTGAATAATGATAATGTTGTCTCAGAACTCGGGGAAAATAACTACTAATAGGAGAGAGAAAGGTATCTGCCAAGGTGGGCAACTCCAATAAATTTCAAGTATATGGAAATGAAATTTGATTTGTCAAGGTCGTGCTTGGGAATTAAAAGACAGGAAAAGTTGGCAATAAGAGCAGGTTTGTCTACCTTTTGGCAGCATAAAGAAAGGTTGTACTTTCTGATCCATTAGGATTTTTGACAATATCACTGACAAGTGAATTAGTGAAAACAATAGAAGATTTAGGAGGATAAATTTGTCCACAAAGAAGCGAAGCTATTAACTGATTGAATCTCCTTCCAATATATCAGTTAATTACTTTCAAGATACCAATGCACCAAAAGACAACGTGTTGTAGAATTTAATAGGAAAAGAGAAATTGGAATAGGAATTAGACAAGATGTGAAGGAAAGAGGAAAGTAGTTTGAGAAAAAAAGTACAATATATGTTTCCTAGACTCTAAAACATTCCAAAAAAAATATTAAAAAAAATCTTAAACTATCACATCCTTTAATGGCCCATACAGTCTGTAATGCAATCAATGAAGTCCACGCAATCATTTAGATCTCTTGTGCAATATTTTGGAGTTCCATGCACTAGAAATGTGCATACTTTGGTTGCTCTAATAACTGTCTTCTTATTTTCGCACCTAGAATACATTTTCCTAAAGTCCCTTATAAATCAATATGGTTCTCCATCATTTTTCTCATGTACAAGAGAACTGCAGTTCAGAGAGTGATGTGAGAGAAACTAGCGCTAAAGATCCACTCGAAGTTGATCCAAATGGCAAAAGAATATGGTCGATTGTCTCATTCAATGAGAAATTGTTGCAAGGAACCAGAAGTAGAAGGAACAAGGTGGTCTTTGTGAATGGCGCCAGCTTCATCAGTTTTTTGTTGGAAGGGTGAAGTTTAGGGGATAGTTAACCGCAAAGACACTGGTGGACAAAGAAAGTACCACAGCAAGGAATTAAATCATACTCATGAAAACTGATTTGAAGTAAATCAAACTAATATGCATTAGATTTAAGGTTTAAGGTTGATGGGAAAAGGAAGAAGTTGAGTGCAAAGCTTTTTAAATCAAAATCTCTGTGCTTAAAGGCTTACCATGACATACCAACTTAAATGATTCTGCAATATGTACTTGCAGTAAGCTTATAATTTTCATTGCTGAAAGTCATTTTTCTTCATATTTTATCATGTGAACGATAATTAGCCAAGGAACTGGTCGGCTCAAAGTGCAAGGAGCATAGCTAAAGGACATGGCATTTTCCTCCATTGTAGCTCTGTAACATGGTACATATCATCTAAGTTTTCACAAATGAAAAATAGTTAGATTTTATCTAGTTAAATCAATGTCGTACAGGTCATTATGCTTGCTTGACATGACAAATAGATGAAACATTGGGAGCATCTAAACATCATATGCATGCCAATGGACCCTGGACAAAGGCAGTATTGGGCCAGTGTAACAGGACAAAGGTGTCCAAAAGAAAATTATACAGATGATCCAAAACACCAGAACCATGAATGGTTAATGATTTCATAGTCAATCGAACAAGAATAAACTATATAGGTGTCAATGGGTCCCACAAAATCAAAACAGAATATTCATAGGTTACCTGAAGACCAAGGCCAAGTTCAATATTCCTTGCCTCAGCAACTTCTGGAATTCGATCATTCATGGACAAAGGATATCCCAATGCTTCCATGATTTTAGGCCTACTATCAAAGTCCCAGATATTCCCTCGAAATCGATGCATACCTGGTGGTACACATGCTCTAAAAAGCCTTGGATGGGCAAAAAGAGCATCTTGTGGAGGCTGCATGGGACATGACAAAATGCATAATCAATGATTTTTCAAGATTCTTAAAAATTAAAGATATAATGAGATGTTATGAACATGGAAACAGCATGAGTGATCAGTAAAATAATGCACTCGAAAGAATCGACAACAGTTGCATGCCCTGTATGAAGCCATATCTTGCCAGCTAATTTGTTTGTTCTCAAACTCCACCGAGACATAATCAACATCTTCCAATTGCCGCCTCAATTTTGGTTGACAGCTTTCATCTTCTGGGTCCATACCAAATGCCTCAAATAGTACACGATATACTTCGGGCATACCAAAACACAAATATATGGCTCCAAACAATGCCCAAAATACAGACCTGAAAAAAAAAAAGACAATACACATTATATGTAGTAGGGTCAATTGACCACACAAACTTTAAAAAACATAATCTGCCTTCAGAAAAGATTAACAATATTGATTTTTGTTCCACTAAGTGGTCATAGTTGAGACCATTTATCCATCAAAAGAAGTAAAGAGTAATGTTATTCTTAGGTTATTAAAGTTATTATATTTTCATAATGGAACAATTACAGAGTCTTCCTTGCTCCACCACTACCTGAAGTCACTGAAGGAGAAAGACATTTAAGACTTGGAGCGATTAAACTCTAACAAAAGCAAAGGGCTATCAACATGCCTAAGAATGCTCCTCATTAAAAGGAGGGCAGAGGGGAGGGGGCAGAGGGGAGGGGGCAGAGGGACAAAAGGAAGAAGCATATCAACGATCACGTATGATTTATCATTAGTTTAGTTTTAGTATATGGTTTGGTTTATGTATTATCATTATTCATTTTTAGTAAGGAATACATTCTAAATGCAATTTTACCAATTGCTTAGTGAAGCAATTTCAGAGATGGTAAGTACTAAACTACTTTTAGAAAATCTGAATAAGTATTTTGGCTTTGTCCTTTTGAAATCAATTTTTGGAATGCAAATGCAATGCCAAAACCTCTCTTATTATTGTCTCTTTTCTGTGTTCTCATTTGTTAAAGAGATATTTTCCTGATATCAGAATGGAGAAGGTAATTGTTACATTGATATATCAAAGTTACAAGCTTTTGATTTGGCTATAACCCATCTACAAAATTGTTCTCTTGTTGAATAAAACTGAAGTTAGACTAATCTTTTCTTAATTTCCTCTACTTAGTATATGAGCTTCAAATTAACATAGAACAACTTAGTTTAGCTTGGATAAGTCTCTCAGACGAGGAACTAGAACATCTACCGATTGGAGATATTGCTGACCATGTTGAATCCGCTTTTGAACTACATCGGATGAACCAATAGCCCTAAGCAAGCTTGGTTTAGAATGGACCTTACAGAGTGCATAAGATGATTCTTCTGTAGGTTAGAAAGGTTTTAAGACTTAACTAGTTGAGATATTAGCTGGTTTAATGACTTGACAGTAGACAAAGGGCATAAGTCTTGAAGTTTGAATAATAGCATCTCCCTCTTCAATTGTTTGAAATCCTACAGAAAACTTCCTTAATATGTAAAAAAAATGTCATCATTATAACTGAAATCAATCATTTTATTGGTTGACTAACCTTTCAATATATTCTATACTTAATACATCTTTATTGTACTTCAAGACACATGTTAAAGTTTGCCTTTTGTATAAGAGAATCACAATCTCCAATTTCAAGTTTTTGCTTAGTGTTAATATTGCATCTGTACTAATCCAACTACACACGCATAAACATCCATCAAGTTGGTATTTGTTCCAAACCTCTAATGCCTGCCAAAAGATTAGTATGTCCTGCTACATCGATATTTTTTAATCACTAAAATGGTAAAAACATCCCTCACCAAACCACTCTATTGAACACAACAAGGTGATTTGTATAACATAACACATGCACACAACTATGCTGAATTACTAGCCTTCTTTACTCCAACAGGAGGTGTTGAAGAAATCAACTCCAATGTCTACATAGTGGAGTTATCCATTGACTTGCAAAATTAGTCAATCCTATTTCAAGATTTTGATGGGGAAGAAATTGAAACATGAACAAAGCTCAAGGATCTTCTCCAGAGAAACAAGATATTATTAAGGATGTCTCAAATGTTAAAAGTGTGAAGCCTCAAAAAGGAATCTAAAGTTTTGTTTTATCCTAAAAGGATTATCAAGCCACATCTTTGAAATACTTATATTAAGAACTGTTTTATTTTGTTTTCCTACTTCACTTATTCTTAAATTGATATCATGCACTTTTTGCTTGATCAGTCATGTGGATGCGTGTCGCTAAGGCTCTGATAGTAGAAATTACATGGAAATGAGTGGAGTTGTATGGATGAGATTAAAAACTTTTATGACTTCAAATAAACATTCTCAACTTCTCTTAGATTATACTGTCAATATACTCGATGCCTAATTCAACTACTAATCTTGAATCCATTTTCTTTAGGATAAACATAGATGAGAACTAGTGGAATTTTAGGGCTGAGATTAGGGCTATTATGACTATAATAAACATTCATTTAGGCTGCGGAACTAATACATAACTTCTGGTTTTAGACTCCTGGATCTATTTTCTGCACAAACTAATTATTTAGTGTTGTTTTAGTTTTGACGGGGGGAAATGAGCACTAAAAAAAAAGGCTGACTTAACAAGACTTACTTCACAGGATGTTCCCTATCCTTTCGAATCATCTTATCCATATCATCATAAGGAAACACCAGGTTGTGCAAGCTAGCTGCTTTAATCCATTTGGGAAGATTCCTCTTTCCTATCAGTCCAAAAACCCTCTCCCTCATTGGCGCAGGCGATTCTCGTGGATAACGTTGCAGGAAATACTCAGCGAACGCCAGCTCAAGCACGTACTGCCCCAGGAAGCTGAGTCTGGAGTGTCCGTTCCTGACGTGCTTGGCATTGGCACGCTGGCAGTCCGGCGCCGGGTGCTGGAACGCTAGGTACAACAATGTGTCGAACTGCTTGGCTGGATTCCCATCGTCAAGTTGGTCGGCCGGGTCGAGGGGGTACCCTAGGGCCTGCTTGGCCTCGAGGAGGTACTCGTCTATCCAAGTGCGGTCAGCATTGTTAAGGCGGGCGGAAGGAAGGCAGGAGCTAAGAAGCGGCAGGGACTTGAGGGACAACTGAGGGCTGTTGAGGAAGCGCTGGGTGAGCTTCGCATCGTCGAGGGGTGGTTTGAGGATGAAGCGGCGCGGAGGGACCTTCTTCTTGGGGAAAGCGACCTTCTTGCGCTCGGAGAGCTCACGGAGGAGGCGCTGGGGACTATTTGGGGGAGCTTCTGGTACGGGCGTGCTGGCGATGGCGAGAGCCCGGCGACGGGCAGTCGGCCGACGGGATTGGGGGGATCTGACGTAGGATCGGAAGGGGAGAGGAGAAAGGGAAGCGGAGAAGGAGAGGTCGACGGATGAGAGGCCATGGAGCGGAGAACAGAGCTCCATTCCGATCTGCGGTGGTTAATTGGAGATTTTTGCAAGGGTTTGGAGTGAGAAAAAGGCATCGGCGATAAGGAAGGCGGTGGATTTGCTGCTTGGACTGTTGCAAGATACGACGTGCACTTTGGTTGGATTTCCGTAAAAGGCATTTAAAAAATATTTAAAAAGTCTCTCGTCCTACGCCTCCACGATCCAGGGAATGAAATCGCCGGGGAAGGTTTGCATTCCAACGTCGCCCCAAAACTGCCGGCGCCATCCCTTCTTCCGCTTCTTGGAGAGCTGCCCCAGAACCCCCTCGGCCTTCAGCCAAATCCACGCCCAGTTCATCGCCACCGGCCTCGCCGCCCACACATACCCCCTCTCCCGCCTCCTCCTCCTCCTCTCCTCCCTTCCTCCCCCCTCTCCTTCCCTCCCCCACGCCGCGGCCCTCCTCCGCTTTGCCTCCTCGCCTTTCCTCCCAAACACTCTCGTGTCTTCCCTCGCTGACTCTGGCCGCACACTCCTCGCCCTCGCCCTGTACTCCCACCTCTTCCTCCGCGTCCGCACGGCCAAGCCCAACGGTCACACTTTTCCCTCCCTGCTCAAGGCTTGCGCCGCAGCTGGCCCTTCCTTCTACCCCGCCGGCCGCGCCCTTCATGCCCACGTCGTTAAGTTCCTCGGCCCCGACGCCGTCGACCATTTCGTCTCCGCAGCGTTGCTCAGCTTCTACTCCCGCTGCGGAAATGTGGCATCTTGCCGACGCATATTCGACCGCATCCCGACCCCCGACTTGCCCGCGTGGAACTGCATCATCTCGGCGTACGCTCGCTCCTCCGGCGACGGAGGGGATGCTGACTCCGGCATGCAGGGCCTGTTTCTCTTCCGAAATTTGCAGCTTTCCTCTTCTTTTCGCCCTAACGAGATCACGCTCGTGGCAGTGATCGGCGCTTGTGGCGATCTGGGCGCTCTAGGGCAGGGAATTTGGGCGCATGCGTACATTGAATTCAACCATTTGACTGTGAACCAGTTTGTGGCCACGGCTTTGATCGATATGTACTCCAAATGCGGACGAGTAGATCTGGCCGAGCAGGTGTTTTCTGCATTTCCGCAGAAAGACACGCTCTGCTACAACGCAATGATTCGAGGGTTCTCGGTTCATGGTCGCGGCCATCATGCAGTCGAGTTGTTCGACAGAATGACCAGAGAGGGTGTTGGGGTTGACGAGGTGACTTTTGTGGTCGCCATGAACGCTTGTGCCCGTGCTGGGTTGGTTGATGAGGGGCAGAGACTGTTCCATAGAATGAAGAAGGATTTTGGAATCGAGCCGAAGATGGAGCACTATGGATGTTTGGTGGATCTCTTTGGTCGATCAGGTCTCCTCGAGGAGGCTAAAGAAGTGCTCGAATGCATGCCTATGAAGCCTAATCCAATCTTGTTCAGGACCTTGTTAACAGCTTGTGCAGTCCATGACAACTTGGAGCTCGGAGAAAGAATGATGGCAAAGCTAATGGATTCAGAGCCGCTGCACGGTGGCAACTACGTGCTGCTGTCGAACATGTACGCAAGAGCTTGCAGATGGGACGGTGTGATACAGGCGAGAGTGTTCATGAAGGACAAGGGCATCGCCAAGTCACCTGGTTCTAGTTTTGTTGAGATAAATGGATCAATGCACCAGAATTTCTGATGGGAGACAAGGCACACCCACTTTGGAAGGAGATTCATGAGACACTGACTGAAATGGATAGAAGGTTGCATGAGTTCTGTTTGATGTGGAAGAGAAGATGCTCTCAAGAACTTGAGAGTATGAGGCGACTGCCACTGGATCACAGAGTTCATATATAGCTGGGATCTACAGAAGGTAGATCATTGTGGGAGCTTGGATTCGTTTTCACCATTTCAACGACTGGACTTGAGGTAATATAAGAAGCTTATCATTATCACAAAGTATTTGCCATTTAGAATTCATAAAATGCCTTTCTACCTTTGATCTCAACTAAACTCTTGAAAATGTTTAATTTTATATTTCTTTTGATTCAATAGAAATGATCAATCTAACTGAATTAATTCAAAATTTTAATATGTGGGTGAAGCATGAATAATTTTCACCTCTTATGGACAGTTCAGTTTTGTTTCCTCCAAATCCTAAAGCCAAGCCGTAGAAAGGTGATCTAAAACGGTTGAACGTGGAACATTTCCAGCACACATCGCAAAGGGCAGTGGTTGTACAGCAACACTAAAAAAAAACTCAAATAGAGGGATTACAAAATGGTGCTATGACAAATACATACAAGTCCCTCCAACAAGATGCAACAAGATTGAGTGAAGCTGAATACAATTTTTGTATGCAACAGGCGAAGGCGGCTTACTCAAACAAATTGAAACTCTTCTTTCTTCCATGCTCTTGTGAATCAGACCAATCAAAGGAATAAGATTATAGCTGTGAAGAACTCAGATAGGCAGCTCACCATATCATTTATGGAAGTTGTGACAGTCTTTACGAACTATTTCAAATTGCAACTTGGCACGGGGATGGATAGATCTTCTTTTTCTCGTGAGCGTATGCAACATAGCCGAATGATAGAATATGATCAACATGATTAGCTCGTATGTATTCCCTCCATTGAAGAAATTAAAGGGGTCCTATTTGATATTGGTGATCAGGGCATGTCTGATTCAGATGGATATGATTCTAGGTTCTTCAAGCATGCTTGAGATACATTCCAATCAATCTTTTGTGGCTGTTGTACAAGAATTTTTCCGTATTGAGAAGCTGTTACGAAAATAGAATCATACGATGATCGCACTTGTTCCTAAGTCAACACATGCTATAAAGTGTGACCTATATTTTGTTCTACGATTTTCTATAAAGTTATTTCTAAGATATTGACAGGTAGGATCTCAAGCACCATGGATTAAATTTTACAGCAATCTCAAGCGGCGTTTGTGTAGGGCAAGCTTATCTCTGATAATATTCACTTAGCCCAAAAACTTTTCAAAAGATATCACAGGAAGAGGATATCACCCAGATATATCATGAAGATTGACCTCCAGAAGACTTTCGATTTTATAAATTGAGACTTCTTGCGAGATGCTTTGTTGGGGTTGAACTTTCCATTGCAGTTTATGTCATGGATCATGGAGTGTGTGACGACAACCTCCTTTTTGTTGGCTATGAATGGGGCACCTTTGGGCACTTTAGAAAGACTAGAGGATTGCTTATCTTTTTGACGTCTGTGTAGAGATCTTTAGAAGACAGCTACAGAGGTATATCACTAGAGCATAATTCAATTATCATCCCTAGTGTGGTCATCTTAAATTAGTCCATCTTACCTATATGAATGTTCTTCTTCTATTTAACCGAGGTGATGCAGTTTCTATTGGTATCCTGACAAACTGTTTACTAGATTTTGATGCAGTGGCAGGACTTCAAGTTAATAGGGTAAGTCAAATATCTTCTTGGCTGAAGTTACAGACTCGACATGTCATCAGTTAGGGCATGTCTTTTAGATATCTGGGGATTCCAATAACGGCACAATGTCTTCTACTCTATGACTACAACCCACTACTTAACTCCTTAGGTAGATCGATGTTTGGCCATGAAAGACTTCGTCTTATGCTGGCAAGACACAGTTGATCACATTTGTCCTACATGTTGGGATCGGTCCGATGCATTGCGTGCGTTTATACATTTCAAAAATGTACACAACGGAAGAAAAATAATAATAAAATCTAAATTATTACAACACCCGCAACACACACATATAAGATACAACATGTACTTGACATAGTTGAGAAATTAAAATTTTAGAATAATAATTATTCTACGTAATACCTAACGTATGATACTCAGTAGAAATGACATCAATCAAGCGGCTTTATCGAAATCCGTCTCTATCGGTGATCCATGCCAAGTTTTCGTCTCGTTTGGATGACTTCTCAAGTTACAAGTCATATTGCAGTCTATGGTATTAGTCGTTGAGCAGCAATAATTGATACAAGAGAAAACTGTAATATCGAAAACATGCAACAACACACGTTACGTTCGTTTCTGGAGCTTTCTAACTATCGTCGGTAATCCAATTTCTGATGAAGTTATGATGTAAGGCACACGATCTGAACCTTTTCGACGAAGATGGAAAACTCTGAAAATCCCAAGCTTCTGACAACATATCCCTGCAGCGATCTGGCAACAGGTTCCAGCAGCAACTCCGTGTCTCGGCAGCAGCTCCGTGTCCCGACAGTAGCTCCGATGAACCTTTTGTTATATAATTTGGCTTCCTTCTGAGGGGAGATCTGTAGCAATGGCTTCCAATAGCTCTTTCTGCAACGTCGGAAAGACTCAGACTTGAGCGCATTCGGGTTTCTATGCTTGAGCAGTATAGTGTGGTACTTGTACGCGGTGGTACTCGGACGAGTCAGAGCAATACCTTGCGGTACTCAAATGAGGTGGAGCAGTACTCGGTGCTACTCGAATGATGCAGAGTAGTGCTCGGCGGTACTTGGCCGAGTTGGTGCAGAACTCGGCGATGCTCGGACGAAGCAGAGGAGTACTCGGCGGTACTCGGACAAGTCAGAGCTGTACTGGGGCGAGTCAGAGCAGTACTTGGACAAGGAAGAGAAGTACTCAGCGTTACTTGGCAGAGTCGGAGAAGTGCTCAGCAGTACTCGGACGATCTGGAGCACTACTCGGTGTCGAGGCCTGTGATTTTCACAGTGTCCTTAAAACAGATTCATCCCCTTTTAAGTGCTTTCGAAAGTGATGGACAACAGTTTCCCAGGATACAACGACAAGACCGACAAAACGATCAAGCATAGATCGTTCTCGGTGAACTAATTACACTCAAAGGCTATCACCAAAGAGGGAAAGCAGAGGAAAGGGAAGCAGAGGGGGAAAATAATCTTTATTTATTTTCTCACATTGCTTCCTCTTTTATAACTTTGTAACATATCTCCCATTAAGTTCCAATTAATGGTATAATTAATGGATTAATGACTTGATTTGAAAAGTCTGTAATAACACTCGATCGTTTCAATGTCAGGTAATTATTTCATTTCTCCATTAATTTATACGTTACAAAAAATGGAATAGGATGATAAAATATTGGTTGATCCGCTTGGGCAAATTATGCCCTGACCAATCGAACATTCGATGCGCGCAAGTCGCGGTCACACATGAGTCGCCTTGCAGTTAGTGTAATCTGGGCCCTGGATTTGCAACTCCCTT
>JBBMKF010000021.1:5293622-5307392 GCA_037834155.1 Curcuma caesia | reverse complement strand
GACGACGACAGGTGCAATGTCGCCAATCGCGTGCAGCGGGAGATCGCAGCGGCGCTGGGCTACCAGTGCACCATGCTAACGAGGAGGGACAAATACATGCTGCTCGCGGGGAACGAAGGGACTGTCAAGGCCAACAAATAATAAATTAAATGCACCCTTAATTATTAGAATAGTTGAAATCTATCTTTTTTTTAAAAAAAAAGTCAAAAAGATGTTATGTTATAATTTTAGTATCGAAAATACTCTTATTTAAAAATCAATTAATTTTTAGTTTAATTTAGTAAAAATAGTATACATAGATAAAAATACTCTTTAACAATAACTTAATTAAAATTATTTTAAAAATATTAAATTGATAGAAAAAAAATCAAAATTAAGTAACAACTACAAATTTGACAATGGTTTTAATTATTTTAAAATTATTATAATTAAATTTAAGTAATTTTAATTGAGATCATAAATAAATTTTTTTATATAAAAATAATTTATATATAAAATCTTTGATCGATTTGAATCATTTTATTTTTTTATACATTATACAGCTACACAAATTTTTGATCGATTTGCATCATTTTAAATATATATATATCTCTTAATTAGAGATGAGTAAAAATTTAATTACATTAAATAAACTAAACTGATCAAACCGATTGAATTTAAAATTTTAATTTAGTTATTTCAGAATTTTAATTATTTTTTAAAAAAATTAATTAATTCAGTTAATTCGATTCGATTTCGATTTTAAAATTTCTTATTTGGTTAAATCGAATAAACTGAATTAATTAAAATAAAAAAATAATTTATAATTTTCTAAGTAAATAAATTTATAAATTCCTAATTAATTGATAACATTTTTATAATATTTAAAAAATTTAGTTATTTCGATCGAATTAATTAATATTTTATCAGTTTAGTTTGTTTAATTTTTATTTAAAAATTTGATCAATTTGATTAGTTAAAAAAATTTAATTCAATTTAATTTCAATTAATTTGATACGATTTAATTTAATTTTAACTGAATATTCAGTATAGATAATTCAGAAAATTAGTCTAGCAATACCTCAACCATGATGAAAGATTTGAAAAAAAAAACAAATCAAAAATGAGTTTGTAATTAATGCTCAGAGTTGAGTGCCTAATTGAACTGCGCGCCACAAGATGGAATGCACGCGTGGAATGACGATAACGTATTTTAATCCCCACTCAAGCTTCGGTCCACAGACGTCAAGAACGACCCAAACCAATTTTGACTCGGTCAAACCAAAAATTTCCATGCAAAAAAAAAATAGTGTGTCGACTTTAACAATTAGGCTCGAGTCCAACTTGAGTCAGGTCAAATTTGAATAGACCCAAGTGATGGTCAAGTTACTTGAACTAATTGACAAGGTTAGCCAACTGAAGCACGACTCACTCGCGATCAAAACCCAAGCTTAGCAAGCCTGACCATGCAACTCAAGAACGACTCACTATTTTCTTCATCTCGATTGAGCTTCATCAGACTTGTTCACCTACCCTACGTATAAACTACGACATCGAAGAGTTCAAAGGAGTATACACTTGTTCCTTCCAAGTTGCAAGTGAGAAGGAAAATCATCACACATAACATAAACAGATGGGACTCCCACTATCCCAGTCTCTTTTACTATTGTTTCTTATCGTTATCCACCATCATAATCAATAATTAATGTTTCAACATAAAATCATGCACAAGTTAATCTGAAGAATCACACTTACAGCTCCGAAGAAGAAGAAGAAGTGGGAGGAAGCTAAGGCACAGTGATCATGTGTATAGTTCTTCTCTACGAAATCGAAGAGAATTTTAATGCTTCTTTCCACTTCTCCGCCTTCCATGAAATTATTCATTCGATATATTCCGGTTAGAATTGTTGCTGCATCGACCAGATGTCATCCACGCTCCACAAATTCTCCCCCGCCGGCCACATCATCTGCTCGAACTCCGGGAAGTCAACGACGTTCATCAGAGATTCCGTCCATAAGTCACCGGCCGGCTGCATCAGGTCGCCGTCGGAAACCGGTTGCGGCGAGAGCTGCATGCTGAGCGAATCCACCGACGTCGTGGAGGAAGACCCCGCGGCGCTGGAATTCTCCGGGCTGGGATTCGGCTCCGCCGCTCGTTCGGAGATCGGGAAGTCGCTGCAGGTCGCCGGAGTCTCTGAGGCTGCGGCCGCGGAGTCGACGCCGCCGCCGGAGGCCACGCGGATTCGCTCGAGCAGGCGGGGCATCCACAGGTAGCGCATGATGTCCTTGAACTGCTGACTGTTGACGTCGCATTTGAGCTGCTTCGCGTGCTTCTGCACTCGCGTTCTCCAGTAATTCTTGATCTCGTTGTCAGTTCTTCCCGGCAAATACTGCGCTATTTTCGACCATCTTCGCAAGAATGCAGACGACTGTTAATTTATATAGATATACAATATATATATTCAAACACTCAAAGAATTCGATCAACTACCTGTTCCCCCAGCGCGAGTGGAGTTCCAAGATGAGCAGTTGCTCCTCCGGCGTTATATTGCCTCGCCGGACGTCGGGACGAAGATAGTTAAGCCACCGGAGGCGACAGCTCTTCCCTGTCCTTCTCAGCCCTGTTCCCAAAATCCAATTTTTATTCTTCCTCCGAAGAAAAAAAAAACAGAGCACTCTGCTTCGGTGCAGTAAATGAATACCTGCGCAACGAGCCAGAGAATTCCACTTCCCTTCGCCATTGACTGCAATATAATTCATCAGGGCGACGTCCTCCTCCGTCGTCCACGGTCCTCTCCTCAACTCAACCTCCTCCTCACTCGCCGCCACGCTGCCATGGACCTCCATTGACGACTTCCTCCAACACTGTTCTGCAATCCTCCAAACAAAACTCAGCGATCGAATTGCTTTGGCTTTTACAGAAGATGGAGACAGAGAAGAGCGAGCGAGAGGAGCCGCAGCTTGGGATGGGATTGGAATGGGGATGAGAGTGTTAGCAGAAGAGCAGGGGGAGGGGAGGATTTATAGACAGAAGCAACAAAATCAACACGTGACGGAGGAGCCGAAGTGGGATTAGATTAAGGATTCAAAGCCCAAAGAGATGGCTTTTGATCGACACCAAACAGCGTACAAGACCTTTGAACTTTGACTCCACTCCCATTTCTGCAAGCAACAAGCTTTGCAGCCATTTACTTGTAAGTCGACGACCCTCACAAGCTTTGCAGCAGGCAGCCTCCTCCTGAAGAAATCAGCTCAGTGCACCCACCAATCCTCTATCATTAGTTTTATGGAAAAGCAGGGGGACATGTGAGAATAAGGAAGACAGAGTTTGAACAAAAAAATCGATCTCGAGTGTTTAGTTTATGCACCAAAGGGCCACGTTGTAGCTAATCAGGGGTTTAAAGTCTGTGCTCGAGCAATAGTTTTTAGCTGCTTTTGTCTTCCCAAATAAAATACGAATGAGCAGCACACCAATTTCTTCCACACCTCAATGATGCAAATGTGTATAAATACATGCAGGAATTGTTGAAAGATTAAGCACGAAACAAGTTCTCGCAGATAATGATGACATGATAGTGGACAAAGTTGATGTATTATGCTAAGTTCTTACAATTTAGATTAATTTTTGCAAACAGTGATACGTTCAGTGAGATTATCTTATGAGCTAAAGTGCCTTTGGAGTCATTAAACACTGTGCCTTCATTTCTAGAAGCAGCAATTTGAAGCATGTGATGCAGAGCCAATAATTTAAAACCCTCAAGTGCTACACAGTTTGCTAATCTTTATAATCTATCATGGTTTGTTTTTCTTCTTTTCTTTTGAGAAAAATAAATAAACTGTTTGATTCTCAACTTGTACTGAAGGAATTTGAGCTCAGCTGAGAAAGCTCAGGATTCATCATGCCAAAGCTAAATTATGCTAAAAACAAAAGCAGCACACACATCTTTCTGTGGCTGTTTAGTTCATTACAAAAAGAATTCACCATTTCATTGGTTGCCTTCTGAAACGCCCTAATCATGGAATTCACTTAAACAAATGCTGAAAGTGTGTGCCACATCAACACACTCATTCAGTGTTGCATATGTTCTTATTCTGAGCTTTTTCTTTACTTTGCTTAAATTTTGGGATAAGACTTAGATGGAGAGAAAGGAAAAAGAAGCTAAAGAGATGATTTGAGTGTCACAGTGAAAGCATTAGTTAAATCCGAGAAGACATAAATCAGTATCATCAAGTCTAAGCATCTTGTTCTCTTGTCTACTTTTCTGCTTTCTCTGCTTTGCTGCACTCTCCACGAGGAAGCAGCGGCGAAAAGGCCAAACAAATTGGCTATCAAAAGGAAAAGAGTCTGCTTTGCTTTGTCCTATTCGATTAGTTTGATGTTCCGATTTCATCAGTAAAAGAAAGAGGATTTTTAATTATATGTTTCTCTTTCAATTGTCATCTTGTATCTCTTCCTATTCTCTCCACCTTTTCCTTATTCTCTGCGTTCACTATTCCATGGCACCCAAAATCCCTGAACAGTAATCTCAGAAGCCAATTTCATTCACCACCAGCCAAGTGCAAAGGCTAGCCTAAGCATGACAACAAGGACAACGAAGTGAAAGGATTCCATGACGGTGAGTAGGCCAAAAGGAACGCCCCTGATCCCAAGGGCGAAGGCAAAACCACCTTTGGCTTGGTTTCTTGTTTTGCTCTCCCAGCTGATGCGTCTTTGACTCAAACATCCTCCTTCTGATGTGGATCATGCAATGTTTCTTTTCCTACTATGGGCATGTTAGTTTTTTGGCATCCAACTCACCATGATATTCCACCACTGTTCGCTTAACTTCTTCGAGCCCCATTGATCATATTGAAGTCTCTCCAAACCGAAGAAAACAGAAGCAAAATTGTCTCAAAAGTAACTGACAACTTGACTCAAGAACAAGCTGCTGCCATTTTGACCAGCCGGCCAACAAGGCATTGGAAAACATACGACGACTCACTACTTCTCGCACACACAGGCGTGCCAAGTTTGTCTAAATCAGTGATATATAATGGATTAAGCCACAATCTATTCACATTACTTTACCAAAAAACATTTGCTTCTCGACTCAATAATATATATATTGATCAGGAACTAAAGCATGGAAGAAGATGATCACTGCTCATTTGTCTGCATGCAGTTTTTGTGGACTTCATTGGAAGATCAATCTGCTTAGTATATATATTTTTTCCCATTAGTTGCGTGGATGTCATTATCAAGATAGGTAAAGTGAATTAATGAAGAAGGGAAATGAATAAATATGTATGTATGTGTGTATGTGTATATACACAATCCTACACGCAAGTTAAACACAATATTCTCAAGTCATCAACACCGACAGACCATGATGAGGATGATGACTAGCTAGCTGAGAAAAGAAAGCAGAGTCCATTATATTCACAAGTAGTACATGGCAAGTGGATTCCAAAAAGAGAAGAGAGATGGCGATGTTTTTGAAATGTATAGGATTGGAGAAAGCTACTTAATTATATTGCTGGATGAAAAGTTTTGAGGAACTGCCCTAAACCAGTCAGATCGATCGTCTAGATGCATGCAGTGTCAAATATTATTAATGTTTCAACCTTCTGAATCAGCAGATGATGGTCAATATAATTAGCTAGGGTTTAATTTCATCAGTACTGAAACACGGCCGGCCAGCTAGTTTGCATGATATTAGGCTCGTTGCATGACTCCTAGCTGCGTTGTGCCTTGCTACCTACCATGCAATTGAATATTTCGCTTCGTCCATGTCCGCGTTCATATGTGCGATCGAGGATGGGGGAGATTAATTGTTTTAGGGTTCTTGGCGAGACTAAGGAGCTCAATTTTGACAAAAAGAAAAGTGTTTGGGGAGAGGGGGTTTAAGGGTCAACTTTAATGGTGATGGCATGAAGAATATTGTTGTCTCAAGTTGGTGAGGCACACTGTGGCTTACTAATGGGGAGAAAATTTAAGGTTTTTGGTTGGATGGCTGGCTAGCTTTGATGTGGATTAATGTCTTTTTCACTTTTAACTTAAAAAGCTTAACAAATTTAGAAGACTATTGGATCAACTCTTGGAGTTTAAAGATGGTTGGTGGTAAGATATCCAACAAAGAATAATGACTATTTGAACAATTCTACTAAGTGTCAACAATTATGTAGAACTCAAATAGGATTTTATAGTCATTAGCAAGGTGTAGAACTCAATGATCAATCCCAGGACTATAGTGTGATGGTAAGAGATGAGACTTAACTCCCTAAAAAAATTTAATAAAAAAATAATAAAAATAGTCCTAAGAAAATTTGACCTAAACTCGCTAAAGAATCAAAACATTATCTTGTTGGTTGGAGTAGGAACTCATGAAAGTCACAAGACAAGACCAATTGAAGATAAATCAAATGTACATTAAATTGAATAAAGTCTTCACATTCCTTCCAAGAACAAGCATGACTGAAAAAAAATTTATATATACTAAACTCAATTTGTGTCCTCTCATATATTTTTTCAACATGGACAAATCATCGAACCCAATCCTATGTAAAGCTAAGCAATAGCTAGGTGAAATAAGGAGAGTAAAGACAAATCAAATGTACAATAAATTGCATATATATGCCACACTAAAACAAAATAAAAGTCTCTCTAAGATAAACTCAACTTGCACAAATTATTGAAGACAACTGATATAATTCTATGATTACAAGGGCCACCTAAACCTAGTCGAAAATAACCTTTGCAAAATCTTCCCAAGTCATTTGACCTAAACTGTGTCATTTCAATTAAAAATATTAATCCAACTAGGCCCCCTTTCAAGTCACTTTGACCTACATATAAGACCAATTTATTTGATCAATTCAATCACGTCTGATCTTGTTAAACCATCCAATTTTAAGGTCAAGCCAAGTCAAGTGACTTGAAATAGACAACTGATGGCCAATTCAATCCATATGGTCCTTCTCAAGTAATCCAAGTTCAAGCCGAATGAACCAATTAGTCGCTCACACTCGGTCGTCTTAAATCACCCAAGCTCAAGGCCTAACCCCAATCAATTAACATGATATTGTTTTATCCTATCTATTGCTCCTACTAAACTTCTTATATATGGCTTTTCGAAACCAAGAAATGTAGGTTAGAATAGATGGAATTTTTCAAAAGAAATAAAAAGAGATCAATTGAATTAGACCCATTTGGGCTGCTGCTGCTGCGAGGCAAACCTGGGCTGGAAGCCCAAATTGAATTAGACCCATTTTTTACAAGTACGGAAGCCCTAAACATTGAAATAAAATGAATGGAGTTCAAAGGCCATCATTATCATCCCAGTACTGATAATGGACATCACCATGATCTGCTCCACAGTACTGATGATGGATGCTTGGAACACACTCGTGATTTACTACGTAGCTTAACCCTCTCTCTACAAATAACTGTGGGGCCGTCCGGAGTCGACGATATGATCTTTTGTCACATGGATGCTTCGAACACACTTGACGTTTACTAGCAGAAGGAGAAACATGGGGAATCTTTGGAAACACTTCACATCTTCATAAATAGTTATAATTAATGGCGATGTTTCAGCGAGTTGATTCTTATATGTGACCTATGCTCTTCTCCTTTTACATCATATATCATGCGGTTGTGCAGCCCAATCAATCGCAATTCAATTCTGGACCCGCAGCGATGTGTTTTCGTGGTGAAGAATCCTTTAAATACTTCGGGCTTTAATGTTGACAATGAGAGTAATGGAAGACATGGATAGTTACCAAAACTGTCAACTGATCTCATTATTCTTCCCTCTATTAGAAGGGTGCGTCCAAGCGAAGCGGGATGATGAAGGTGAAGATATTCATGAGAGAAGAACATTCAATAAAAAAGGATAGCCCGGTGCACGAAGTTCCCGCCATGTAGGGTCCGGGAAAAGGATCCATTGTACGCAGCCTTGCATGGCAGCAACCTTACCGTTGCGCCAAAGCTCCCCTTTCAGAGATGAACATTCAATATCAAGAGAAATTTGATTCGTGAAATCTGGAGGGCTGTTCGAATTTCGTAACATCTTTTGATGGCAATTATGACAAATACGAAAAGCAAAAAGCAAATCACATTTGTAAAACATCAATCACTATAAATATTTAATTATATGTTATAATATATAAATGTTCGTTCATACATATCAATCAACACTTTGTTTAAATTTATTTAATAAAGTAATCGTATCAAATTGAATAGAGTTTAATTTAAAATGAACTAAATTATTAAAATAATTATTTAATTTTTTTTACAAACTTAACTTATTTAAATTTGACTTATTAAAATAACTATTTAATTTTTTTTACAAACTTAATTTATTTAAATTTGACTAGGACTTAATTGATTGATTTCAATTTATTTAATTGTTTAAAAATTTTATAATTTAAAAATTATTTGATGACTTATTTAATTTAATAATATAAATTTATTTTTTATTTAAAATTTTTTATTTTTATTTATTATATTAATAAAAATTTTATTAATAAATATACTTTATAAATTTTATTCATAAATATTGTTTGTAAGTAATTCACGATATCTGACCATAAATATTAATAAATTATTTCATCTTATTTATTGAATTAATTTTATATATAGTGAACAAATACAAATAAATTTTTACTATATCAAATTTACTCTGGTTGAATATTCGATTAAAATTAAATCGAATTTAATTAAATTAATTAAAAATCAAATAAATCAAATTAATCAAAAATCAAATAAATCAAATTTTTTTGAACCAATCGAACCGATTAAATTTTCCAATAAAAACAAAACAAACCAAATCAATATTTTATTGATTAATTTAATTTTCAACTGAATTAATCAAAATTTTTAAATATTATAAAAATTTTACTAATTAATTAAAAATTTATAAATTTATTTACTTAAAATTTATAAATTATTTTTATTTAACTGAATAAAAAATTAAAATCGAATCAAATTATTTGATTTTTTTTAAATAACTAAAATTTTAAAATAATGAAACTAAATTTTTTAATTTGATTAATTCAATCAATTTATTTAATTTAAACGAATTTTTACTCACCTTAATTCTTAAAATACCTAAATATACTGAATTAGTATATTTTAAAATTAAAACTAGGCCTCCGATTAAATGAGATCAGAAATATGAAGCAAATGCAGATTCACATTAGCCTTAATACACATCGAGAAACACCGTTAACTCCAATAAAAAAGAGGATTAAGGAAAGATAAGGACGATGGTGAATCATAATAAGCACACGTCGTCAAGCTGCCGAGGGAGCCGCCAAGTAGTTAGCCGCCCCAGCCTTCGACAGCGCCGCGAGCAGCGGCGCCTGCTTTAGCCCCTCGTCTACCTCCGTCGTCGCAGCGACCATCAGTAAAGCCGACGGTTTGTAGTCCAGGCTCTCGTCGTTGTATATGCCCCACCACTTTTTAACCAGCGACTTGATGTCCTCCCTGTCCATGTTCGCCTCTTTCCCCGTGTACCTCCACGGCTTCGACCCCTACAGCAATCCATAACAGTAATCGACTGATCGCTTAACTTAATTGGCGGTTAATTTAAAGGGCAGTTATCATACCGCAGCGCAGTAGTGAACCACTTTGACCTTTTCCAGTTCCACGTTCTCCGGATGCCTCCAGAGCATCGCCAGAACCAGGTTGTAGATCAGAGGGATTGGCTTGTAAATGTCCTTGAAGAATATGTTTAGGAAATCCTGCAACAACACTGCATCAGTCTCGATATGATAGCCGATTTTGATTAAGAAACCAGTAAAACCTGCTCTGCAAAAGGGGTGGGAGGTGTGATCTTGAGGGTGGCGAGCAGAGACTGGCAAGTGGCGAGGTTAGGCTCGTGCACGAACATGCCAGCGTTGAAATAGAGGGAGGGCGGCGGGCCGAGCTCTCGGGCAGGCCATGCCACCTTGCCGGGACACTGTTGGCAGTAGCCGATCTCGTGCTGCGGCGTGTGCCTCCACGTCTTCTCGCAGAAACAGTCCATCACCGCGTAGAAGTGACCGTCCGGCAGATCAAACAGGTAATCGATGTTCTCGTACACCTGAATGTCCGCGTCCAGGTATACGATCTTCTTGTACTCCACGAACTGCCCCACGCCATTGACGATCAACTCCGATATTCCAAACGAAGAAAACAGAGACGCGAATACCGATTTCGTTATAGATCAATAAATTACCTCCCAGATGCGGAGCTTGGAGTAATTGATGACGTAATAAGCCATGGCGAACTGGGTCTGGCTCTCCGGCGGGTAAACCGGCTCGATCACACGGACGATGCAGCCCTGCGAGACGAGGAGACGGCGGTGGCTCTCCGGCACGTCGGGGAGCATGGCCACCACCAACGGGTAGGCGGATCCTACCTTCCTCAACCCCTTTGCCAGTCCCACAACGCCCTTCACGTAATCGCCGTCTCCCGCCAGAAACGTCACGTACGCCGCCCTCATCGGCGTCTGCTTCGCCTTCCCGAGAGGCGCCACCTTATCAACTATCTCCCCCGCCATCGCCCGCACCTCCGAAAGAAGAAGAAGAGAGAGCTTCGAACGAGCTACCACGATTCGAGAATCGCCTCGCGATGGTTCAGGAGAAGGGGATCGGAGTTGGCTAAATAGGCGCGGAGAGGCGATCGAAAATGGCAAGAATTAAAGAGGATCACGGGTGACTTCGCGCCACGTGTCCTGCCATTGAGATCGAACGGATGAGGAGGGCGCCGACGGAACCTTCTCGATTAGTAATATCCATTTGGGGAACTGGAAATTATAGTAGACAAGAGCTCGCCTCCGAAATAGTGACAGGACCTTTGATTCATCGCCGACCGTCCATTGTCAGATTGGACGGACATAATCCGATGGAAAAGTTGATGTGAAATAGTAGATAGGTGGGTTGTAGGAGTGATCACGTGGCTACGGAACTCAAGAAAAAGGATCTGCCACGTATTCAAAGAGCGTCGAGTGAGCGTTTTGATTAAAAAACTTAATTAAATCGAAAATTTACGCTAAAAGAAAAAAATAATCATACATTTTTTATCCTCTAAAAGAAAAAAATAATCATACATTTTCTTATCTTATTGAATATGATTTATTTCCTTAATCTATTGTTCATCTCCGTATCTTTCTTTATCAATTCAACTTCTTAATAATATATTTATACTATAAGTGTCTTAATTAATCTCTTGCCAAATCTATGTTTGCTTTTTAAAATCTTTCTACTATCATCAACTGGCAATATATCAAATATATCAACGGGATATCATAGAAAATCCTGATGAAATTAATAAATAAGAGGTGGATATGGATTAAATTAGAATTCATTTTTATATTATTTTAATAAAAGAGCTTAAGGGTATAAATAAGTGCTCTGTTGTATTTATTATAAATTTTATTGAACTCAAGTCAAACTCAAACTTACTCATAAATATTATTTCTAATCATTTTCATAAACTTTGTTCAAAATTTTAATCTAACTTAATTAGAGATGAGCAAAAATTCAAATAAATCAATCGAATTTAAAATTTTGATTTAATTATTTCAGAAATTTAATTTATTTTTTTAAAAAAATTAATTAATTCGGTTCAATTTTAATTTTAAAATTTATTATTCGGTTAAACTGAATAAACTAAATTAATCAAAATAAAAAATATAATTTATAAAATTTTAAGTAAGTAAACCTATAAATTCCTAAATAAATTTTTTATAATATTTAAAAATTTTGATTATTTCGATTAACTCAATCGAAAATCAAATTAATAGATATTTTATTGATTCAGTTTATTTGATTTTTATTTAAAAATTTGATCAATTTGATTAGTTCAAAAAAATTTGATTTGATTCGATTTTGATTAATTCGATTCGATTCCGTTCGATTTTAATCTAATACTCCGTCCTAAACTCAATTAACTCTATAATTTATGTTAAATATTTATTTTTAATATATTATAATACTTAATTTTAAATAATATAAAAAATTTATAAAATTGTTCATAAATATTATATATATATATATATATATATATATATATGATTTTAACAATTAAATTTTATATACATTAACCATTCGAATTCATTAATATTTTAAACTTTTTTATTTTATATACTTTTATAATTAAATATAAACGAATTTTATTGAATGAAACATCAAATTTATTCATAAACGTCCTATCATTTACTGCCCTAAAAGTGCTTAACGTATCAGCCCTAAAAGTGCTTAACATATCGGTCATTAGTCATGGTACGTAAATATAATTGCGATAACCCGACGGACTGACTCAGTTACTTCCTACACGAAAACTGCCGTAATAAAATCTAAAAGACAATTTCTAACGGAGGTAAGATGTCTCGTTAGTTCTCTCACCCCGTTCATGAATATTTTCCCTTTTAAATCATTTAAGACATTACTATAGAGACCCGGAAGAGAAAATAGCCTTTTATCACAAATAAAGGTAACTGTGTAAGATAAAAACCTCCAATCATCATAAACATCTTGAGAATAGTGTCTCCATTAATGCTCTATAAATTTTGACAACAACAAATCTTAATAATTTTTTTTAACAAGATAAATTTTGTCATGAATGTTTTTATTAGAGTATGGCATCTTCTATTTACAAATATAAAAGATAATCTAGTACACAAAACTCCCATCAACTTGGAATCCCTAGCATAAATAGCATCAGGGAGTTTCACAGAGGCACACAAAGAAAAAATCCTTCATATTTCCAGGTCACCTGGAATGTCAGGTTTAACATAATTTGAATAGATTTGCTTGAGAAAAAGGAAGTTAAAAAAAATATTATAGTTTGTAGATATTACCATAAATATTCCCTACAAGATTTATCCCCAATCAACAAACGGAAGAGGATGACCACCTTCTGGAGGTGTTGGTCTCAATGATGGAGGCAAGTTGCCCCAGGAGATTCCTGCCTGATTCATGATAGTTGATGTGCCTACCAAATGACAACACTAAACAATGTTAAAAGAATGTATTCATTAAAAAAAAACAGATCAACATATGAACACCAAACATAAGAGGATTAAGCAAAAGAGAGAAGAAACTTAGCAGAAAACTCTTTACTTCATTGAAGGAATAAATTTTAATTATTACCAATCTACCACCCAAATACCAACTCCACTACCTCCCGAGAGCAAGGAATAAAATTTAAAAATCATCATTGTGTTGCTATTCAAGCAAGCACCAATATAATGTTCATCATGATTTAGTAAAATCAACTATAGGCTACTCTACTATGTACTTTTTTGTTGAGTTGTGTAGTTTGAATAGCTATGTAGTCTAAGAATACACTATGCAAGTTACTTGCTAAATCAAATCACGACCTAGTGCATGCTGAATCATTTTGCTTCTCGACTTTATAATTTCCAACTTCTTGTTCCTAATCCTAGAGTTTCAGTCAGTCTAAGAGCAACTATTATAAAATTTCTTCTCTTGGTCAAGATCATAAATCAACGACTATTCTTTTAATAACACAAAAGAAATAGAAAAAACTATCATGTTGATGTAAATTTAAATGAAAGAAACAAATTCTGAAACCAAAAGTTCTTTGTTGAAGTAAATCTAAGCTTAAGCAAACGTGAGCAAACACTATAAATTAAGAACATCAATGAAGGTGTACACTTTATTCTATGTGTGTGGACTCAATCTACATGCACTATAGTGAAGAGCCAATCAAAGAATTTAGAAAGATTTGATGAAAATAAAAATGAAATGAACATTTTAGACCAACTTCGTTATTTGTTAGTTTGGAGTAAGATGGGACAT
>JBBMKF010000021.1:5241127-5259167 GCA_037834155.1 Curcuma caesia | reverse complement strand
TGCAGAAGAGGGCAAGGGTTCGAATCCTGGCGAAGTCAGGCAATACCCTCCTGCGTCGTAATCAACTGCACTTTCTCAATTTACCTCCTCATAGATGATCGTAGGATCGACCGTGTAGGGCCGTTAAGGTGGCGGATCCACCTTTTACAGAAGACATGGAGATAAAAAAATATCATGGCTAATTTCTTCCTGAAGATTTCCAAATTAATGCATATCTATTGTCGTCAAATTTGTTATTTCCATCGAAGGATCAAAAAATATTGCGTATGCCACGCGAACGGGCCAGATCAAAAAACAGCGAGATCTAGTGGCCCGAGAAAGAGGTCACCGGTTAGGCGATACTTCCCAACCAATCGCCCCCTCGATAAATCCGTCGCCTCTTCTTCCCATCCTTCCTTTAATAGATCCTCCTCTTCCTCCTCGCCGAAGCGATCCGCCCCCCGCCCGCCTGCTCACCATGATGTCGGCCTTCTCCGCTTCCAAGATCCTCTCCCCGCCTCCCTTCGTGGCGCAGTTCGCCGCCGAGAGATCCCTGTGCCCCTTCCTCTCCTCTCCCTCCGCCCTCGCCCTCACCCGCTCCCCGCTCAGGTCAACTCGCCTCCCTCGCACTCCCCTGGCCGTCTCCTCCGACGTCGTCGTAGGCCAGAAACCGCTGGCCTCCAACTCCTCCACCTCCCACAATGTATGGAATTTCCGAGCGTTTGGAATTCTCGTGCGAACGGGCTTCAAGATTAGATCTGATACTTTTTCTTCTTCTTCTTCGATTGCTGCAGGAGGACGTGGGCCGCGAGGCAGCGTTGGTGCTCTACGAGGACATGGTGTTGGGGCGCGTCTTCGAGGACATGTGCGCGCAGATGTATTATCGCGGCAAGATGTTCGGCTTTGTTCACCTATACAACGGCCAGGAGGCCGTCTCCACCGGATTCATCAAGCTTCTTGAATCCCGGGATAGCGTGGTCAGCACTTACCGAGACCACGTCCATGCCTTGAGCAAGGGCGTCGCTGCCCGCGCTGTCATGGCCGAGCTTTTCGGCAAGGCTACCGGCTGCTGCCGTGGCCAGGGCGGCTCGATGCATATGTTCTCTTCCACCCACAACCTCCTGGGCGGCTTCGCCTTCATTGGGGAAGGCATTCCGGTGGCCACTGGTGCCGCATTTTCTTCCAAGTACCGCCATGAGGTGCTCAAGGAGTCTAACCCTAATGGCCTTGATGTTACCGTCGCCTTCTTTGGGGACGGGACATGCAACAACGGCCAATTCTTTGAGTGCCTTAACATGGCGCAGCTGTGGAAATTGCCAATTGTGTTTGTTGTGGAGAATAACCTGTGGGCAATCGGCATGTCGCACATCAGGGCAACTTCCGATCCGGAGATCTGGAAGAAAGGCCCTGCATTTGGCATGCCTGGCTACCATGTCGATGGAATGGACGTACTAAAGGTCCGGGAGGTAGCCATGGAAGCAATTGCAAGGGCAAGAAGGGGCGACGGACCCACACTCGTTGAGTGCGAGACCTACCGTTTTAGAGGCCACTCACTTGCCGATCCCGATGAGCTCCGGAAACCTGGTGAGCTGGAATCATTGATTCTCTGTGTTCTATCTGTTCTTGTTTGTTTTTTTGGTCAATTTTGCACATAAGCACAGTCTTAAGATCATATTAGCATTACTACTACGAATAAGATCTTATTTTAGAGTCTTGAATGATCGGAAAACAACATAAGGATAGATATTGTCTGATTGAATATTAAGTAAAAGAGGGCAGTACCTAAACCAAACTATTCCTGAACTTTTTTGTGCTACAAAGGTTTGTTAATAGACAGGTAACTGTCATGGTTTCTTATATAATTTGCAGCAAGAATTTGGCAAGTCAGGGTCTTCTATGTTTCTTGTGGCCTTTTTACTTGTTATCTGCAAAGACGGATTTGATTGAATTTTCAGTGTATTTCTTTGTTACTATGCAATTATAGATTGCTATCTATTAGTGCCATTCATTCATGATGTTTGGTGATGCCATGCAGTTGTAGTAGATAAATATCAGTTATAAGACATAGTGTCTTCTAATTGTGTTTGTGTCTTATGATAATCAACTAAACTAGTTAAAATCTTACGACTAGTTGTTTATAGCTTTTTCGATGCTCTAGTTAAAGATACGTCTTTGTTTTGGTGTTTAGTTCTCCAAGTGTTGTTGTATAAACTCGATCCTTTTTGTAACACTTAATGGCTTTTCTGGTTGAAGTTTTGCTGATCTTGTTTTGAAGTCATCTACTAGCACCCTCGTTTTGAATTCAGTTATCATATTCTTCCAAAATCAACTTCATGCAGCAGTAGACTCTTTCTCACTCGAATGAATCCATGAACGTTCCGTTTTGGCAGATGAGAAAGCGCATTACGGCGCCAGAGATCCTATCGCGGCCTTGAAGAAGTACATTCTGGAGAAGAACCTCGCAAATGAAACAGAGTTGAAGGCCATCGAGGAAAAGATCGAAACCATCGTCGAAGAGGCTGTGGAGTTTGCAGATTCAAGTCCACATCCTCCTCGAAGCCAGCTCCTGGAGAACGTCTTTGCCGATCCCAGAGGGTTCGGGATCGGGCCCGACGGCAAGTACAGGTGCGAGGACCCTAAGTTCACCGAAGGCACAGCTCAAGTTTAAACTTAGATCGCATATCAGAGCAGAGATTTTGACGAATATCATTCAATCTCAGTGGTCATGTTGCAAACGTTTCTCTTGGGCTATTTGCAGTCGTTATTTGTGAAAGCATAATGCAACAGTTTATACTTGCTTGCTGTTTCGATGCTGAGTAAAAATACAATAATTATTATTAAGCCATATCCTCACAATCTTGTACGTAGAGAAGAAAAATAATATGAAAACGAGAAGAGGAAGGAAATGGCGCGTGGAGGGAGGAGGCGTATGGAATGGAAGCTCAGTCTGTGCCGTTGCTGTGATCGCTGTCGCCGCAGCTGCTGCTGTTTTCGTACACGCACAGCACCTTGCACTTCACCACCCCGCCGTCGCCGTCGTTGTACAGGTGGAACCCGGGCGCCACCATCGTCCGCACGGTCGCCGGCGTCACCCTCCGCACTCGGTCGGCCGCCGCGTCCTCCATGTACCGTCCGTCGAAGGGCATCCCCTGCTCCGCCCTCAGCAGCGGGACCGCCGGGTGCACGGACCGCGCCATCAGCCGCACCACCCAGGACCATTTGGCCGCGCCGAAGAAGGCCTGCAGGAGCGGCTCCGGCCACGGGCGCGCCCACCCCTCCGTCGCCACCACCTCGCTCATCTTCCGGTCGCAGAAGCGGCTCAGGCCCTCGCTGTAGTGGCGCGTCCCCCTGAGCAGCACGTCGTCCCAACGAAGGCGGTTGACCGCCTCGTAGCCGGCCCGGCTCGCCTCGCACCGGGCCGCCGGCTCGATCGGTCCGGCCAACTCCTCGGCGTCGTCCTCCTCGAAGCCGGCGTGGAAAATCCGGTTAAGCAGCGCCTCCATGTGGAAGAGGGGGTTCCGATCGTAGGGTTTGATCAGGGACGCGACCCCGTCGGAGGCCCGGAGATGAGCGATTAGCGAGCGGGCGAGGTGCCGCACCGCCGCGCGGCCGTCGGAGACGGCCCGGCGGAAGACATCGGCCGGGAAGGGGGGAGCCCTAGGGTCGGAGGGAAGGAAGGCGGCCTGGAGGTCGCGGCACTGCGACTCGAGTCGGAGGATCTTTGTCTCGAGCTCGGCGAGCGAGATCCTGAGGCGGGAGGCCTCGTGCAGGGCCTCGTCGCGCTTCTCCGCGGTGTGGACGAGCTTCCTCGACAGCTCTTCCGCGACCATGCGCCACTTGTCCTCGGCCGCCGGCGTGGGGCTCCGGCGGGTGAGGGAGAGGACTAACGAGCGAAGCAGGCCGCCGGGGTCAGGCGACGAGGAGGTAGGGGGAGCACGCTGCCGCTGATGGTGGCGAGCCGAAAGCTCGACCGGCACTGCGCTCGGGCGGCATTTGTCGCAGGCGACCGAGACGGCCTCGCATTCGGTCCGGCCGGCGCGGCGCCGCCCCGAGGTGGCGCAAGCGGTGGCGGAGCGGTGGAGGGGAGTGGGTTTGTGGACGTAGCTGGCGATGGATGGCTTCTCCTCCGCGGCCTTCCTCTCGTGTTCTGGAATCGGCGGCGGCAGCATGGAAGTCTTCGAACTCCAAGGAACGAGCAAAAGCGACGTCAAAATTAAGAACAAGAGGCGAAGGCTGGAGAGCGAGGAGGAAGATAAAGGAAGAAAGAGAAGGGCGACTACAACTATCGATCAGCTCCGCTAAATAATTTAGATTTTGAATTTAAATTTTATCAATTTATTTTAAAATAGATTCAGATGAATTAACTTATCTAGGTCGACAATTCACATGAATTAACCCGTAGTGGATTTAGGTTAGCCCGTAGATTAAAAAAATTATTTATTTATTTTAAATATTAAAATTAAAATAAAAAACTCAATGAATTAATGAGTTTGATTCATTTAAATTACAATTCAAATTTAAAAATTTAAATTATAATTCAAACTTAAAATTTTTAATATTTTTTATTTTTTAATAGACATGTGAGTTGACCCGCCTAATCTGCGATCCATTTTGAGTTGGATTAGATTGGAGATTTCTTAACCTGGTAAGTTGGTTGGTTGGCTCACCCCACCTCGTCATATAATGGGTCCACCATGGGTTAATCCGTCTAACCCGCGGTGCGTTTTGGATTGGGTTAGAGATTTCCTAATCCGTTAAATTGGTGGATTGACCGACCCGCTCCGTCCCACCATATGATGGGCTTACCATGGGTTGGTCCGCCTCATTATAGATTAGTCCGTTTCACAGCTCTAACGACAACTGCCATGGTAATTCCAAATAAAAAACTATGCAAATAACTACATCAGAGATGTAAAATTTTCCACGAAGAAGAACTAACTTCAATTAGAGGAGTGGGACTGGTTACAGACGACTGAAGCATGTGAGCCACATTGATTCCGAAATGATGTTGCATGGTCCCTTCTTCTTCATGCTTCAAATTCGAATCCGCTCAAACCTGATGAAACTCAAAAAGTTTTCATCAGTAATTACCAGGGTTTTTTTCCCCTTCTGCCATTTGCTTTGGTCTTTCTCCGTTTCCTTTGGCCCTGCAGGTCCTTGGGCTTCTGCGAGTCCAGCGCGGCAGATTCCAGTGCACAGTGTTGTCATGAGAAGTTGTCGCAGTTGAGGCTGCTGCACCCTTGTTTGTTTCTAGGGGTGGTAATTTTTGCTTGCTTACACACACACACAAACTGTACTAGAACATTGCAAAGTATATTTGTTCCAGTATTTTGACATAAAATTACTTCTCGAGGCATATAAACTATAATTCACACTTGCATTCACTTAATTTGTACTTGAAGAACGGAATCTTTAAATTAGAAGGTGTCTACTTTAATATCAAGGGCAAATACCTAGATTAGTACATGTTTGGTTGGGATGATGGTCGGGGATATCTCTAGTTTGTTTTGTCATGAGCAGCAGCTGCAATCGTTGGACGTTGTGTTTTTGTGATCACTATTATTCAGCTCGATGATGCAAGTTCTGTGCAGTTACATAATGAAATCTAATAGCATTGAGAAATATCAGAGTTATTAACGATGTAGATGATTAAACATTTGATGATTTCCCCCCTTCACCATATACAATGTGCAGTATTCCCTTGTTAAGCAGGTATGCTGCCGTGCTAAGAGAGGCCTTGAACTTCCACTGGAATAAACTAGGAATACGCAACGCCTCCTGGTTCAATATAGATCCAGTTTCATATCGTAGACAATTGCCATTAAGATCTCTAAGGAAAAAAAATTCATTGAAACACACCTTTGTCTGCACCTTTATGGACACATTTTGAAGTCTTGATTCTCTTTTTCACTGTGGTAGACAATAAGATCATTCATATAGCTCCCTAACTTGTGACTTCTGTATGGTAACTTCCAATCATTTCAGATTACCTGATGATGCTTCAGGGACTGCAAACTCTTCACCAAGTGGGTTTTGCTTCATTGTTACTGACAACTTTTTTCATTGGTATAACGACTCGTCATTGCTTCAAAATGCACGAATGATATTTCCTCAAGGCGACTATTACTTCACAGCAGCTCAAGATCGCAAAGGCTACACTAACTGTGCACGGTGGTACCCCATCTTTGGTGAAACCAGAGAAGAAGAAAATTAAACTCAGCATCCACCTATTGTATAAAATAAACACAGCTTCTACTGCCAACGTTTCACAGTTTTACCAAGCAACGGCTTTGTAACATGATTTGTGTATTTTCTTGAACCTGACATTGTAAGAGGAGTTTTTAGTAACCATAACTATGACAAGAGAAATATATTAAAATAGGAATGCTAGAGCTTCATTAAATAACTCTCTTCTTCTTCGGCAACTAAAACATCTTTTCGACATAAAAAAATATTATATAACTATAGATTTACCTTTATGCCTTCTTGCTAAAGTGGCAAAAATATAAGAGTGATATATTAATTACAAAAATTAGCTGTGATTCTACACATTGGCACAACTATTGATTCTCTTTAAAAGTTGTTTGCCAATTATACTAATACTAGATCTGCTCCAAAGATTACGAAGACTGATTATTTAAAAATTCAAGAGACTGAGAATTCTTCAAAACAAAAAAAGGTAGAACACTTAGTTTATGCAATGGTTGAAGCCAAACTTACTTGAAGGCTTTAACGCATCTTTCATCTTTTTCTGGGAGACTGTATTCTGTCCAATCTTTTTCGGAGGTGGTTTAGGTATTTTTGCTGGAGTTCTAATCCTGCATTTATCATATTGATTGGTTATACCAACTGACAAAAAGTCAATTCATAGAAAAATACTAAAAATAAATGTAAGGAACATAACAAGTGAACAAGAAGTTAGTAGAGGGATGTAAAAAAGGGAAGATTTAAAAGTATTAACTCTTTCTCTTTAGAAGTTTCTGATGATTTCTTTTGTTCAGGGAAGAGGGAAAACTCAACAACACTGCTCATGGAACCATTTGTATCAGTTCCCATGGAGAGTACACTGTCAGATATGTCACTTAACAGCACTGTATCTTCATCATGAATACCCAAAAGTTCTACATCTGCAGAACTACTACAATCCAGTTTCTGTTCTGTTGGAAGTGAAAATCCTTGTTTCTGGTATTTATTATCTTCTGCAGACTTCTGTGAACTAGATTCAAAATAATCTCCATTCCCTGAGTTATTCTCATGACTTTTGGCTGTCTTACTTTTGCTTACTGGCTTTCGTCCCAATATTCTTTGTTTTAGTTGTACCGAAGTACCTAAAGTTGAAATGCTAGCAGGAGGAGAAGAATTTTGCTTCAATGGACCCTTATTTTGTCTTTCTATTTTTACACTAGGAGATTGTGATCTGAGAAGTTTCAGTTGTTTCAGCTGATCAATCTCCTCTTCTTTCCTTGCAATTGTATCTTTCAGTGATGTTACCTGCAAGTCCAAATCAAAGATCAGAGAGACATTTTGGACTAGGTCATTATCAATTTCCTTGAAAATTTAAACAGTGACTTAGATGAAATCAAAATTTTTGTTATCCATGGCTTGGTTCACTTCATTCAAACCTCAAAACTAGAGTTATCTGTGACCGTGCTTTAGCCACTTCTCAATGTGGATAGACCTCAGGAACACAATATGCAACAATGTCCAACATGCTTAACTCAAAAAGTTACTTGATTGCATTTTCTTGAAAATTAAATTTTATATACTACTCAAATTGCATATTAAAATTTTCAAGATTTCACAAGTATTATGTAACACTAATTTAGTTTCACACAGTGAGTTGTGGGCTAGTAGTGAAGCTTTATAAGCTTATTTTAGATGAATTATCTATTATTAATTTTGGCTTAAGCAATTTGGATCTGCGGCTAGACATGACAAGTTAATAGACTATTTTTCTAATCCAAGTGAAGTATGACAATTGGTATCTCAGTGGACCTAATCCTAGACTAGGCATGGTGAGATATTGGAAAGGTGTTACCTGTGCAATGGTGTATCACCATTGGGTCTCACATATTATTGATTAGGGAGAATTTTGGGCTTTGAGTTGAGAATTTGGATTTTGATGAAGACGTAAGCCTTAAGTGGGGATCAGAGAGAATTCTGGTAATGAAATGAAAGTTTGAGTTTTGATTTGGACACCAAACCATAAGAGGGAGATAATAACATCTCAATTTAGCGTGAGTTATGGATGAGTTTTACAAACTTAGATGAATTAGCTACTATTAACTAGCTCAAGCATTTGGGTTGATGGTTATATCTGACAAGCTGATAGCCCAGTTTTTTCTTCTAAGAAGGGCATGACATATCCACTTTTATGTTGTTGGATACTTTCTGTTCAAATAAATTGAAGCTTTCATATATTGCTCATCTTGGATGGTTGGTGAAGCATGAGTTGTTTACTCACATTTTCTTCAAAAGGCAACTTGTTCATTGCCACAAATCAAAGAAAACCACTGATGGATTGTAATTCATTTTCCAAGCATTGCCATTGAAGATGGAGATGAAGTTTAACATCTACTAAAGTTGTTATAAAAAATCTACTCTGAAACTCAATTATTTTGAATGCACATATGGAATGTACTACGGCTTTGTGCAGACATCCAAAACAGAAAACTAAAATAAGCAAACTAGACAAACCCAATCGTAAATTTTGATTTATCACTCTATCTGTTAGTTTGCACACACACACACAGATTAGAATACACATATGTAATGTGACTACAGTTTTGTACAGGAATCCAAAACTGAAAACTAAAGGAATCAACCAGATAAACCCAATCAAACTAGACACATATACATCTGTCAGTTACACACACACACATATATATATTTTGAATACACATATGCAATGGCACTCAAAACTGAACCAAAATAAATCAAACTAGACACATCCAATCAAAAAATTTTATCTATCAGCTTATCTGTAATATCAAGGGCATATATATATATATATACACACATAAAAATGTTTTTTTTTTGGTTTATATATAGGCTTGGTTCACAATGGAAACTTATTGGTTTCAATTTCAGTGACGTTTTGGTTTGAATATCTCCAACTTAAAAATCTTCAGTTGGTTTATAATTTTCTTGAGAAACAGATAACCCAAGTCTGTCCACATCTAATTAGTCTAATTTGTTTAGTGGCATGAAAAATCATTTCTGGTTGAAATATTGTGTTTGAGATATTTTTGTGATTAATATTCAAATATTCCAGTAATTTAATTCAATGGGAAAAAAATTCAGTCAATGCATGTTTTTTAGTTGAGATGAACAATTTTCAGTTCATGATTATAAATGCAAAACAGAAAAGTACCAGCCTACATTGCTACCTGTTCTATCAAGTCTCCAACTTCCTTGCCCTCTTTTTGGATCCTTGCTGCACCTAATTCCACCCCATAAACCCTTTCAGCAAATTTCAAGGTACTGAAGGTCTCAGAGTAAGATCCTACATCTGGATTTATCTGTACAAACATAAGTGTCTTAGCATGTCCACCTGCATAATTGGTGTCTAAGTCAGGAAGCAAACTCAACATTATGTCACAATCTAAACAAGAAGATTGCATGGGCACCTAAAGAACTTTGTAGAACTTGAGTAAGCTTGCTGTTTCTAAATGGTACATAAGGGCTTTTCTGTGATAGAGCAAAGATAACATCCCCTAGTGCAGATAAAGATTTGTTGATATGTTGTGCTTCCTTGAGCCTGTCACCAATGACTTCAGAGCGGTCAACGCGCTCACTTCCAGCAAGATCAACCAGATGAAGGGAGCCACGCAAAGTGGTTTCACTTCTCAAATCTGTTCCTCGAACATGAACACTAAGAATACTGTAACAAAACAACATATGTAACTATTGAAAAAAAAACGAGATAATAGAAGGATAAAATAACACAACTGCAGATAGTTGACAAGAAGCTAGAACCTGTGTGATCGGCTGCTTCTTTCATTTAAAGCAGTGGCACAAATAGCCCTGTTAGTTTGTCCTATTTTCATCAGTTCCAGAACATCAGAAGTTGATTCAACAGGATGGATACTTGCATCAGGGACAGCAAGGCCATTGGGTTGAGTAGCCGCCATAATACCAAGTGTGTGATAGTTAATTGAAAACAATCAAAGAAAATTTAGGGAACTGATTCCAGAACCATTGAAGATAATGAATAAGGGAAAAATAATTGACAACAGAAGGAAAAAATGAACATAAAATGCACTAAACTGAAATATTATATCAGATAAAATTCCAAAGATCTTCCTCAAAGGCAAGCCCTAGAACATAAAATTGTAATAAAAGATGTAGAATTAAGGATATCTCTGTTGTGGACCATGATTTGCAAGGAGATCACGCACTTGTTCGTTATATATTTCAACCATTTGAACACTCACTTCATGCATAAAGGTGCCTCTTCTATTCTGAGAAATATTAAAAAGGTCATTGAGAGCTCGATAGTTTACACCCCAATCTTTCTCAGATCCTCCATTAGGCCCTGTCTGGAAAAAGAACTTTAGTTTCACAATAGAATAATTTTTCTAAGGGACGGAAATGCTGAGGCAATTCCATTATCATTGTAACATCAACAGTAGAGCTAAAGATGGGAATAATACAAACTCAGATTACCATTGTATATGTTTTTCCGGATCCAGTCTGACCATAAGCAAATATACAAACATTGTAACCATCAAGAACAGATCGTATTAAGGGTCGTGTGTCTAAGAAGACCTCCTCTGTACACATAAAAAAATCATCCATTTAGACTAGGATAATGGAACCACTCTGAAATTACATAATCATAGCATTAGTATTGTCCTGATCAATAAATAAACTCGTCCATAAGATCAAAACCTTGAGTAGCAGAAGGACCAAACACCTTGTTGAAATTGAACATTCTTTTACCATCTTTTCCTTGTTTACTTGGATTTACAAGAACTAGCTCACCATTCTCACCAATACACTCTATAGTCTTTTGTCTTTTGTTTTCTTCTTCAGAAAGAAATGGCCTTATCCTACAATAAACTCTAATATTTCCTGTCATCAAAGTATAAGAAAGCTGAGTCAAGAATCTAAATAGAAGGCCAATAGCAGACACTCTCATGCTTAACGGACACCTTTTAGTTCCTGGACCTCATTATATAACTTCCGGTTTTCTGCAAGAACATCATGATAACAGTCTGCTGCATCTGTTAATGCTTTCAGCTTTTCCCCTATACAGAAACCAGAGAGATAATTGAAAACAGAAAAGGTCAGAATATGAGAGTTAAAAGTGATTAGCAAAAAATTCCTACCGAGATTAGTGAATTCTTCAAACCATCTTTTTTCTGTATCTGTAATTTCATGCTTCATAGAATCATAGGATCCCCGCAAACCCTGGCACAACACCCGATTGCTCATTTCTTTATGTTGCATAAGGAAAAAATCAGTTGAGGGTGAGAATGAAATACCTGCACCGACTGCAGAAGTAAAGCTATGAAACTTTGGAAAATGCCTTCCTTCTTGCTCCAATTCTGATATTTAGATATTAACTCTGCTTCTATCTCTTCTCTTCTTAGCCTTGATTCTGATAATAGATGTTCAGCGTCCTTTAACTTTAGCTTCAATTCCAGCTCAGAATCCTTGGCATTTCTTTCTAGCTGCTGAAGCTGTTCTTGATGTGCCCTTTTCATTGTTTCTAAAGTCTGCTTAAGTTCTGAAACTACTTTGTCACTATTTTCCTTTTCCTTAATTACACGAATGATATCTTCAGAATGTAATTGCTTTTCTTCAGCTTTTGATATTTCATCCTGTAGGACCATGATTCATAATGTCAAATGAGTAAATAAGAATATTGTTTATATTGGTCTATGAAAACTTCAATCAGACTCAATTGGTCCAGTAGCATGCTTCAATTTCACTTCCCTATCCCTACTTTATACTGTTTTTGCCCATTACTAATGGTAAAATTTGAAGCTTGAAAAGAGTGTTCTGTGTGAAGCTTTTGTTTGGCAATTATCAGAATTAGAACATTGAACTTCAAAAATAAGCAATAAGAGTGGACAAAGTTTTTTTTAATACTAGTAGTCTATTATACACTACATCTGATGAGCTACATAAACTCCTGATAAAAGCTTTGGTGTCCCAGGGCAAATTAGACCTTGACCTTGCTTGAAGCATTGGGGCCCATGAAGCATGAGTTCCGTCATTATTGAGAATATCATAGTGTTGGAGATGGCTCATATGGAGGATATGTTAGACACGGCCGTGCTGCCGAACATGGCCTGGGCATGTTCGAGGTTGAGCTCCCGAGCACGACCATGCCATTTGGTATGACTTGGGTGTGTCCGGGGCTAAGAGCATAGGAACGGTAGTGCCATCGGACACGACCTGATCATGTCCACATCTGAGGGCATGGGCACACCTGTGGCACGACTGCCTGTGCCCCGTTCTAGAGACACCGAGAATAGCAGGATTTTTGACAACATTTGATATTTTTGGTCCAAAATACCATGTATAAATTGAGATGTATAAACAGGACCATTATAACTTTAAGCCTAATTTCTAATTACTTCTTCTTCGCCCTTTTGTGGAGTGTAGAAACATCGCCGAACCACGTTAAATCTTTGTGCTCCCTTTTCTCTCGTTTGTGCTCCCTCTTCTCTCGTTTTCTCGTTTCTCTTTTGCGATTTCTTCATGATGTCACAGCGTGATCTCAACAACTGATATCAGAGTTCTAGGTTATCATGTCTGGGATTTCTTCTACAAGGTTTGATTCAGCAAAGTTCAATGGAATTGAAAATTTCGAATTATGGCAAAGGAGAGTTAAAGATCTGGTAATGCAATAGGGCATGGTGAAGATGCTAAGTGAAAAGAGACCAGATGGTATGAAGAAGACAGATTGGGAGGAACTATAGGCGAAGGCGATGACAATGATCAGGCTTTGTCTAACGGATGATGTGATGTATCATGTTATGGACGAGGAATCATTGGTAGCAGTTTGGCAGAAATTGAAAAGTTGATACATGTCCAAGTCGTTGATGAACAAGCTCTATCTTAAACAGAAATTGTTTGGGCTTAAGATGTCAAAGGATACAAATCTAAGCCAACATATTAACATTTTCAATTAGATTGTAAACGATCTTAAACGGGTTGATGTGAAGATCGAAGATGAAGACAAAGTGCTGATGTTATTAAATTCTCTACCGTCATCTCCTACGTATGAGAATTTGGTTACGACTCTGATGTGGGGGAAGGAAACTCTTAAGTTGGAGGAGGTCACAAGTGCTTTGTTGGGATTTCATCAGTGAAAGAAAGCAAGTGATGAGACATCTCAAGGTGAAGGGCACATGGTGATCGGCAACCAAGAACATGGTAGGAGCAAGACTCGATATTGGTCGGGCAACAATAATAAGGCCCGATCTAAATCGAAAAAGAAGAAGAAGATCACGTGCTACAAGTGCGAAGTAAAGAGTCACATCCAAAGAGATTGTCCAGAGAACAAGAAAGCTAATGCAGAGAATAAAGATGGATTATCAAAGTCTGTAAACATAGTGGAAGAAGAAAATTCAGATAGCGACGATGAAGATATGTTCTCTGTTTCATCTATTTCAAAGCAATTGACAGATTCTTGGATCCTGCAAAGTTATTGGAATAGGTAATATCAAAATTAAGATGTTTGATGGTGTGGTTAGAATCATAGTTTAAAATCTCAAACCGTGCTGAGGTTTCGATTTCGAACCGGAACGATACAATTTTGTTACCATATCGTGTTGTACCGATACAGTTTCAATTTTTTTAAATATAAAATATATTAATTAAAAATAAAAAATTTAATCTAAATATTTAAAATTATAAAATATAAAATAATATATATATATATATATTAAATTAATAGGATAATTTTATTATATTTTAATTAAGCCTATTAAAATTATCCAATCATAGCATGAAGTTGATTAAAATTATTAGCCTAACTTATTTATTATAAACCTAAGTTTATTAAAAACCTATAAGTGTTCTGCATGACCGCAGGCCCGCACAGCCCGCACAATGCTTCTAGAGGCGTCGTCGAGCTCAGGTGATTCCTCCGGAGGCTTCGCCAGTCCTCCGTGACACATCCGAACGCATCGTTGGTCTCGTACAATGCCTATGAACGACGTCCCGACCAGCATCACTTGTGCTGTGTTAATGTTAGTGTTAGCCCTTAGAGCTAGTTATGAGATGATTGACAAGGGAGCTTTTGTATCATATTTTATTAATAAAAGATAAAATTTATGGTTATTATATTTACTTCAGATCTGTGCCAGATGAATAAGTATAATAATGCCTTAGGATAATATGCTCTAGTCTACAACTTTTCAATTGGTTGAATTGATAGTGGGAGGCTGTAGATATATATAGAACACTACTCTTAACTATTCTTAGTCAAATTTTAATATACAAGGGCAATATTGATGCGTTGAGACTAGCATATAGGTCAACTAATGACTTAATCTCATAAGTCATAAATATAAGATATCAAGTTGACACATAGGTATATATTAGAGAATATGTACTAAATTGGCTCATCATGAGAATGTTTCATAGATCGTTATATGAGTGTCGTAAACATTCTCATAGTGACTATTAGTATAAATAGTCCTTAGACCTGAAGTCATTATGGTTCTCTACATAAGGAGTTGTGTACTTTAGCATCGGCAAACGTCTCTTGTAACAATGTGAACTGTAAAGTCGAGCATTGGGTATGTAATAAGTTATACGGAGGAATATGAGTGATGTAAATGGGATCTATCCCTTCCATATGATGGAAGTGATATCTGTGAGCCCTTTGATTAAGGAGGACTACTAAAATGCATGACCGTGCTTAAATAAGTCAATATGAGATATTCAACTCATTTGGTTAAGTAAGTCTACTTAGAGATCAAGAAATACAAAGATTGATAAGGGAATGACCCGGTTTATGCCTCATGGATTAATCTAGATATCGAGGATAGAAGGACTAAGTTATACAAGATAATAGACATAGAAAGGTTAGATCGGATCTCGACATTCTCATCACTTAGGTAGCAATGATACATTGCTAGATGTCACTCATTGCTTATGTATCTAAAATGTTATTTTAGATGCATTGTCAACATTATGAGAACATATTGGGTCGCACACAAAGAACATGTTGATTTGGATATGGGCTTATTTTAGTTTAACTAAAATATGAGGGACCTAAAATTATAGGGTTTAGTCTAATCCGAGTTGGACTCAAATGAATCCAACTATTGGATTATTAGATTGAGTCTAATCTGAATTATACTAATTGGATTAGACTCAACCACTAAAGAGGATTAATGCCCATTAATAGAGATTAATAGAGCATTGATGAAAAGGAGAACAAAAAGCAAAAATCTTTTATATTCATTAGATGACCCTTTTTATTTATTGGATGAGTACAAAAGGCCATTCTTTATGCATTTGGTGGATGATCACTTCTAGTCTCCTCTTCTTCTCCTCTTGGCTAAACCATCTAAGTTTCTAGCACAATGGTGGTGGTTCTTCTCCGAAGGCTGAGTTCGTGCGATGAACAAAGGACATGTTCGTATGGATACCGAAGAGGCACGACTATTTTGATCGTGCTGATATATATCGAATCAAGTTGCTGTCGAAATTGTTCTGTTCACACAATAAAGGTGATAACTCGATCAAACATGTATATCACATTTGCATAGATCTCTAGAGGGATCGGTTTTGTTCCATTGCATTTAGTTATTATTTTTCATAAAAGATTCCTACATACCAATGTTGGTTCGCAAGCGGAACAAAATGTATCGGACGAAATGACTTGAGATTTTAATGCATGGTCAGGACATTGTGTGATGTCAGACATGTACCAGATCTGAGGAAGAACTTGATTTCATTGGGCACACTGGATGGTAACCAGTGTTGTTACAAATCAGCAAGTGGAGTAATAAAAGTCAATGAAGGTGCTCTAACGATGATGAAAGGACAAAAATTAGTAGGGAATAATTACAAATTGCTAAGAACCATAGTTGTAGGTGGAGTTGCCACTGTAGAATCTGAATCAGACAAGACAGTCTTGTGGCATATGCAGTTGGGTCATATGGGCGAGCATGGGATGATGAAACTTCGTAAATGAAATTTATTGAAGGGTGTCAAGATGTGCAAATTTGAATTCTGCAAGCATTACATTCTTGAAAAATAAAGCAGAGTGCATTTCAAGATAATCACACACAAGAAGGGAATTCTGGACTATGCACATACATATCTCTGGGGACCGATCAAAATAGCATCATGTAGAGGACATATGTATTTAGTGAGTTTCATTGACGATTACTCATAGAAGGTTTAGGTGTGCTTCATAGGTCACAAGTCAGAAAGTTTCTCAAAGTTTAAGATGTGGAAAATTAAAGTAGAGAATCAGACTGAAAGAAAGATCAAATGCCTTAGATCCGATAATGGTACTGAGTATACAGATTCAAAGTTCTAAGAATTTATGAACAGTATGGTATCAAGACGCACTTCACAATTCGCAGGACACCCCAACAAAACAGTGTAGTGGAAAGGATGAATAGGACAATAATTGAGAATCTTCGATGTCTCAGATTGAATACAGAGCTTGCAAAGAACTTTTGGGCAGAGATAGTGCACATGATGTGTTTCTTGATCAATCAATCATCGAGTGCAACACTAGATGACAAAGTTTCAGTGGAGGTGTAGACAGAAAATCTAGTTGATTACTCTAGTCTGAAAGTGTTTAGATGCCCAACCTACATGCATGTTTTTAGTGAAGACAGATTAAAGCTAGATGTGAAGTCTAGATGGTGTATTTTTCTGAGTTATCAGAAAGGGGTGAAAGACTTCAAGCTTTGGGATCTAAAGGCAAATAACGTGGTGACCAACAGAGACGTGGTATTTGATGAAAGAGTCATGTTACAACGTACTCAAGGGGAAGAGAATCAAATACTAGAACTTTGCAACAACGACAAGGATGTTGTGCAGGTGTAGCTAGAAACCTATGGTGCTGATAGTGGTAGCTCAAAGCACATGGAGCATTAAACTATAGCTGGAGATAGGAATAGATATACAATCAAACCACCTACTAGGTATGATTTTAAGGATTTAGTTTCTTATGCACTTATTACTAGTAGCGGATATCCTAATACTTTTCAGGAGGCAATTCACGGCTCAGAGAAGGACAGGTGGATGGGTGTTATGGTGGAGGAGATAGAGTCTTTGCATAAGAACCAAACATAGGATCTGATGGAACTTCCTAAAGGGAAAAGGGCTATAGGATACAAGTGGGTATACAAGAAGAAATAAGTCATATCAGAAAGTGAAGATGGAAAGTTCAAGGCTTGGCTAATAGCAAAGGGTTACTCACGAGGAAGGGGATTGACTATGATGAGATGTTTTCTCCAGTGGTCAGACATACATCTATTAGGACGGTGTTGGCTTTGGTAGCACATCATGATTTACAGTCGGAGCAAATGGATGTGAAGACAACGTTTCTTCATGGTGATTTAGAGGAGCAGATTTATATGACGCAACCAGAGGGGTTCGGTCAATCTAGGCAGAAGCACTGAGTCTACAAGTTGAAGAAGTCACTCTATGGACTGAAGTAGCCTCCAAGACAATGATATAATCAATTTGATTCCTACATGATTCATAATGGCTATACAAGATATGAATATGATTGCTGTATTTACATGAAAGGTCTTGATGATTGTTCACTTATCTTCTTGTTACTTTATGTGGATGATATATTGATTGTTGTGAAGAGTATGTCTAAGATAAATAAACTAAAGAAACTATTGAGCAAGGAATTTGGCATGAAAGGTTTGAGTGCAACCAAGAAGATTCTTGGGATGGAGATACATAGAAACAGAATCTCTGGGAGATTATGACAATCTCAGTGAAGTTATGTTAAGAAGGTGTTAGGCAGATTCAACATAGGTAATGCGAAGTTTGTAAGTACACCTCTGACACATCATTTCAAATTATCTCTTTCACAGTGCCCAAGGACGGATGA